>CM059431.1:102636502-103134002 GCA_030390025.1 Squalus acanthias
ATTCACTAACTGGAGCCGTGTCGCGGGTATCCAAACGCCCCACTTCATAAAATAAACAGGAAGAGAGAGAGAAAAAGTTGGGATTAAATGCGCCTATGAATAGTTCCTTTTATGTAGTCATCATAAACATTACACTGTCAAAACAGAATTTAAGCATACATGTCACATAATGAAATACTATTTCAACCTACCCTCATATACCAACTGCACACACGAGAGCTTCCAGACTCAGAACAGAAATTTCTGAGTGTTCTTGTTGCCCGAATGCAAAACTACCTTGAGAGCAATCAACTTTAAAAATAAAAAAAATCTTTGTACAACCTGGCCATTGGAGTTCTTGACTGTACACTAGTCAGTGAGGTGAACGGACACCAAGTTCTCCTGTCCTCGAAGAACAGAAGGGAAATATCCTAGTGGAGCGTGCACGCGACAGGAATAGATTACTGTCAGAATGACATTAAAAAAAAAACAGATTTAAGGATTTGCAACTACTCAAAAAAACAATTCATAATTACTGTCAAGCCTGCTTGCAGATAAATTACAAGCGCGTTAGTTCTGCATTAAAAGAATGATGACAAAACCAGTCACAGATTTAATTTGGAATGCGGGGTGGGGGTAATTTCATTGCCCCCGCAGATACTTTGTTCCACATTTCATTTGATGAAAATACAAAAATATTGTTCAAGATTGCGCACTACCTGTACTCAAGAACTTGGGGTGCCTACTCCAGAAAAAATTCTGGTGTGAAACTGGACAACTGATGCGTCAGTAAAACAATTCAACCGCAGGACAGCAACTGCACAATGTGATTCATATTATGGGAAACATGTTGGGATATCGGAGACACGTGATCAGACGCGATAGAAATCAACTTTGTTCTTTCGCTGGAACAAATTTAGGTAAATAAGCTCTTCCAATAAGATTCTGAAAACGAAAGTGCCAATTGTGCCAAGGTAGCTTGTTTGCACAGCAATTGCATTGTCTGTCTCTCTGGCTGTGAAAAATGTTAAGAATTAATAGACTAAGCTGTTTAATACTGTAAGCAATGAATCCTTTTGTATCAAGCACGTAGCATAAACAAGGCATTGCAAATGTTTCCAACTTTGGCTTAAAGGGCAGTTAAACCAATTCACAGGCAGTATTTCATCAAATTTGAAGAGGGTTTGCACGAGGTAATTTGTCGTGTTACACCCCCACGTCAGTAAAACTGGTGCACTGCAGATCAAAAAGGTGAGGAAATTCATTAGCTAGCCATTTCACTTGTGCATCATTCATTTTTAGAGATTTTTTTTTTCCAAAAAAAAACTCATGCAAAAATCATTAGAGGGAACGCTCCTCTGCACAAAGCCCAATGTTGCAACGTAGAAAATAAACATTCTAAAAAAGATGTTCGGATCACCATGTAAGAGGAGCCCCTCAAAAAGGAAAGTCACATCTAAAGAGAGGCAACTCTCCGATTAAGTTGCTGCAACTAACTGTTCAGATTAAACACAAATCGACCATTTCCTTCCCTCCACTAAACTTATTTCTTCAGAATGGAATCCAACATCATTTCCTGGAACAACTGGTCTCATCTAAGGATCAAAGAACAGCTAGTAAAAAAAAAAAAATCTGTCTGCATTTGCAACAGCAATAAGACTAGACTATGTATCTGTAGGTCGACTGTACTTAAAACACACACTACTTTAGTGAACAGGCAGAGTGTCTTTCTTCAAATCAGCTTGCACCATCAGAAGCTACAGCCCAGAACTTTTGTTTTATCATTTAAATAGCAAACCAGCAGCACTGAACAGTTTAAAGAAAATTACATCAGCTCAGTCTAACTTTTAATATCTAGTTAGTTTGCAAAGAATGTTGCCCACACATACAGATCAGTTTTAAAGGGGTATTAAAAATGAAGCGAGGCATTGCTGTAAATACATCTGAATATTTTAGGTAAAATAATAAAAACAATGCAAGACACGGTTTGGAAATGTAAACTTGAGTTATACCAAGACAATCAAATACATCTTTGAATGCTTAAAAAAAAAGTCTGCACATTATAAGCGAGGCCAAGGCTCCCATCATTCTGTACAAAAACCATCACACAAAGTGGATCCCGTTTACTGCATCTTCAGTTTATTGTACTGGAAATGGAAAATAAACTATCGCAATTTGCAGAAGTGTCTTTTCACTCTATAAAAAGAAACCTGCACCTGCAACTTGCAGCTTTTAAATCTTTTTTGCAACAGTTAAAAGTCACACGATCCACCACATACCGTTGAAGATGCAGGAAGTCATCCGTAGGAAGGAACTGAGCAGCTCCCGAGTGTAGGAAAACCTCCAAACGGAGAATTTTGCTTGCATTGGGCACATCCAGCGACCTGTTCCGGTTTTCACTTGCACACCATACTTAAACCCGACATGTAATTTACTCCATAGGGAAATCTTGTAGTTAAAAGACGAATACGAGATACATCAATTCTACGCGCGAGGGCTTGTTTCCTTCAAGTGGGACAACTTTTATGGATCTGACAAGGTTCTGGTAAACCACTCTCTTTGCAGGGATGAACTTTTGAGAAAACTGTACTATTTGCACGATTCCAACTGCTGGTTCTATGCAGTGGCATTTCAAAGTTAAAAAATAAAAATGTTCTTGTAACTCAACTGTCAGATATTTAAAAGCAAGCAAAATAAGACCGTAGTGACTAAAACACTTTGCTACTGCGCTCATTATTAAACCACTACAGAATGCTTCAATGTAAGACTTCAGTAATGATCTGGTATTCAGCCATGCATACATTATATTCTTAGCTCAAAAGATATAAAATCAAAAAAAAAAACCCACAATACTTAAAGTATTTGAGCACCATTCATAAAATATATATTTTTTTGCCACTTCTGCATTAGGAAAGAAGGAAATCGAGGGGATAATTTCAACTAGTTTGTAAAATTTGATCAATTCAAAGAGTTTCCATTTCTAGAGAATCAAGCGATAAATGCAATACATTTTTCCTTAACGTGCAATACAAGAATCTGAATCACATTTGTCCGGATTGATTGCAATTCGTGATTTTGTTTTCCTTTTTGAATGTGGTGGAATTTTGAGACATCCCCAACACGTTACAGGTGATCTTCGGGCATTCACTTCCCTCAAGCTCCATATACCACCATACCGGTTGAAAAATGTGTCCGATAGCAGACGGGAGACACTTGTGGGAATGGGAGAAGACATCCCCTTCCCCTCAGTACAGAGTCTACAAGGACTTTTCATGGGAGTCTCTAAACTTGATTGAAGATTTTTTATCCCCCAACCTCACAGAGGCAACTTCCCCCAGCTCTTCCTTGTCCTCACCTGCAAGAACAAAGACTGGACAAGGATTTCACTTCCGCTTCTTCCCACTGAAGAAGCACTCAGCACCTTGGGCACCTAAAAATCACGACAGTGGAGTAAGCAGACGTTTAGTACAGGATAGTTTCCCTCCTGCCAGAGCTGGCCAACGATGGCTGCTGTGCTGCTCATTTCAGCCAAGCATTTAATCTCCACAAAGGCCATCATGGCAGTCGAAAACCGGCCGCTCCCACCTTAATCACAGAAGGATTCTCAATGTCCTTATCTTGCAGGAATAGCAACATTTTCCTTTCTCTGCCCCACACAGCAAGAAACTTGCTGACTTTCTTATTTGATATATCTCTTTTCCAAATTAGCCTCTGAATCTTCTACACGGAAAAGAGCCTCGCATTCCTCCGGACCGTCCCTACGAAGTATTACAAAGAAAAAGGAGAGAAAACTGGATGCCATTTTCTCTTACTAAATGCCAAAGGTTGGACAAATAAAACAATCCCCTTCCGAAGCAGCAGAGAAGGAAAGAATTAGCCCAAACTGGTAGCTTTGTAAAGCGGTTTTCTTTTTGCAACACGAGAGTTGAAAAGCGTTGATCTTTGAATAAACCGCAGTCTGACTGTTTAAATGTTCTCCCCTGCAACACAGAAACCAGTGAAAGTAAAAGTCCTTTGCGCACCCACCCCCCCCCTTCTTGCTGCCGAGCAACTCAAGAACACCACTAATGGTTTGCACCATCACAACTGCAGTTACTGCCCTACCCACAAAAAAAATAAAACAGTGAATTAAAGCATTCTCCTTCCTGTATGACACAAGGAACATCTTGGTCCGTCAGCTGTGGTACAGTTGATTGGTTCATTGCCCTTTCCCTCAGACAGTAACGGAGGAACTTAATGCCCATCATCTCTCCTGCATCGTACATGAAAGGACAGCGCTGATTGTTAATGTCCACCATAATGTATTGAAAAACACTTCTTTGCTCACTGATGGAATCCTGAAGAACTGCCCTTGGTGTCACTATTCTCCTAGGTATAATGTGCACTATATAGAGTTAAAAGGTCCGCTGCTTTGCCCCCCTCCCCTCGTCTCTGAGGAACAGCACAGACTCCTTCTGTTGCAATGTGTTGCCTGGTCGCTCTCCCCACGTATGCTGCAGGTACAATAAACAACCGAAAGAATTTAGGCTCGGTTTCCCTTCCGCTGCAGGAAACATGAACCGACAACTGTCTCCTCTCCGATTTCGGTTACACAGTCGAACTCGCAGCTGACTTCTCACCCCTTTACAATAAGCATTTAAATTCCTCAGGCAGGAAGCGGGCAGCCAGATCTGTCAAGCGTGGGCGTCCTTCTTGTATCAAATCATTCGTTTCTTCTTTTTTTTAAAAAAAAGGATTTTATTTTATAAAAGCAGTGCGTTACACAACAGGAACAGCGCTGATCCTCAAACTTCAATTTTAGTTGTAAAGCTCTTCTTGATTTCCTCCCCTTTTTAATCAGAGCAGTACGAAATAATCTGGTTCTCCTAGGTTGACGCGGTGTCAGAAGAGATGCAATTCTTTCATAATACAACTGATTGAGTCTTGTCTTATGTTTTAAAAAAACACCTTTACTGTCGCTTTTTAAAAAAAACTGTAAACAGCAGCACTGTTTATCAAGTTAGAAAGCTCCTCTTGTTGATATCTTCCCCTTTTAGAACAGCAATATGAAATAATCTAGTTGTCTCCTAGGTTAGGAGGAGGTGCAGTTCTCCCATATTAGGTCTGGTCTTAACCCAAAGCGTTTAGGCTTTACACTGCAGGACACAGGAAGAGCAGCACTGGTCATCAATCTGATATTTAGTTTTCAAGCTCCTCTTGTTGATTTTCCTCCCTTTAAAAAAAAAGAGCAATATGAAATAATCTAGTTGTCTCCTAGGTTAGAAGGAGGTGCAGTTCTCCCAGAGAGGACCGATTCAAAGTCTTGTCTTAACCCAGAACGTTAGCGTTTTGCTTTTGCCTGCAGGACACAGGTAGAGCTGAAATAATCTAGTTGTCTCCTAGGTTAGGAGGTGGTGCAGTTCTCCCATATTAGGTCTGGTCTTAACCCAAAGCTTTACTGCAGGACACAGGAAGAGCAGCACTGGTCGTCCTTATCGGGCTGAGCCGCATAGTTCATCTGCCTGACGATCTCGGCGAAGAGCTCGTCCACCATGGTCTTGCTCTTGGCCGATGTCTCCATGAAGGGGCAGCCCCACTCCTCGGCCAGGGCGCGGCCTTCGGCGGCGGGGACCTCCCGCTCGCTCTCCAGGTCCACCTTGTTGCCCACCAGGACGACGGGCACCTTCTCGTAGCGTTTGACGCGGATGATCTGGTCGCGCATGGGCCGGATGTCCTGGAAGGACTGCTGGTTGACCAGGCTGTAGACCAGGATGAAGCCCTGGCCGTTCTTGATGTACAGGTCGCGCATGGAGGCAAACTGCTCGGTGCCCGCCGTGTCCAGGATCTCCAGCACCGACGGCGACGAGTCCACCTCGATCTCCTTGCGGTAAAAGTCCTCGATGGTCGGGTCATACTTCTCGATGAAGGTGCCCGTCACGAACTGCACCGTCAGCGCCGACTTGCCCACGCCGCCGCTGCCCAGCACCACCACCTTGTACTCCCTCATGGCTGCCCCCTCCCCTTTAACAATTAAAGTGGGGGGGGGGGGGGGGGGGGGGAAATAAATAAAAAAATACCCTCCCCTTTAACAATTAAAGTCGGGGGGTGGGGGGAGAACCTTCCCTTTAACAATTAAAAGCCGGAGGGTATATATTAAAAATCTCCCCAATTAAAGTCGGGGGGGGGGGGGGGGGGGGGACACACCTCCCCTTTAACAATTAAAAAAAGTCGGAGGGTAAAAAATACAATTAAAGGGGAAGTTATGTCGAAATCCCCCCGCGCGCACACACCAGAAAAAAACGCGTTTTCTTTAAAGGTTTCCCCCCCCTCAGAGCCGCCGTCGGGAGGGGATCCAGACAAAGGCCTCTCCGGGGCGGCCTCGCCTCAGAGGGAAAGGCGGCGCCTCTCCGCCTCCTCCCGCCGCCGCCGCGCCTTCTCTCTCATGGAAAACAACCCCGACTTCGCCTCATATCCCCGCGCCCCATTTTGGGGGGTTTTATTTCGAAGTCAGTCACTCTCTGTCTCTGTCTCGCGCTTTTCACCCGCCGCCTTCCTGCAGCTCCTCCGCCATCCTTCCCCTCTCTCTCTCTCTCTCTCTCCGGGGCCAGGCGGGCGGGGACTCGCGTTCTCGTTCGCTCTCTCGCTCGCAGCCTCTTATGTGACGCTCTCCGGCCACCGTAGCGGATGTCCCGCCCCCTTCCCCCCAACCCTGCAAACAGCTGTCGATCAATAGCAGGCCGGCCAATCGCCGCGCTCGAATTCTGGCGGACACGCCCCCTCCCTCTACCAATTGTCTCGACTGTCGATCAAGATCCTGCCGACCAATCACCGCGCCGCCTTCAGCCAGCCGCGCCCCTCCTCGCTCCGCGCGACGCCCTGCCAGCCAATCAGCGGTTAAGCGCTCATGGGGGGGCGGGGCCTTCTCCCCCAACCCACCAACCAACCACCGCGCAGCTCCGGGATTGGTCCAGGCGCCTGCCGCCGGCAGCCAATGGGCAAAGAGCAGTCACCCAGTGCGCTGTAACAAAAAAAACACACTGTTGCAACTTTTCAACATGAGCAACTTTCATCCAACTGCTTTTGCACCTTGCAAAAACAGAGTCAATGAATAACAACCTAGTTTATTACATAGGATATAGGACACAGAAACAGGCCATTCAGCCCAACCCGTCCATGCTGGTGTTTATGCTCCACTCGAGCCTCCTCCGGTCTTTCCTCATCTAACTCTATCAGCACAACCCTCTATTCCCTTCTCCCTCATATCTTATCCAGCCTCCCCTTAAATGCATCTATACTATTCGCTTGAACCACTCCCTGTGGTTCAAAGATGTGCGGGTTAGGTTGATTTGGCTATGATAAATTGACCCTTAGTGTTAGGGGGATTAAATACGTGGGGTTACGGGGATAGGGTGGGATATGTGTCGGTGCAGGCTTGATGGGCCGAAATGGCCTCTATCTGCACTGTGGGGATTCTGTGATTCTGTGGTAGCGAGTTCCACATTCTCACCACTCTCCGGGTAAAGAAGTTTCTTCTGAATTCCCTATTGGATTTGTTGGTGACTGTCTTATATTGATGGCCTCTAGTTATGCTCTTCCCCACAAGTGGAAACACTCTCTCTGTATCCACTCTATCAAAACCTTTCATAATTTTAAAGACCTCTATTAGATCACCCCTCAGCCTTCTGTTTTCAAGAGAAAAAAGACCCAGCCTGTTCATCCTTTCCTGATAGGTATTCCCTCGCATTTCTGGTATCATCCTTGTAAATCTTCTCTGCACCCTCACCAGATGCCTCTATATCCTTTTTATAATATGCCGACCAGAATTGTACGCAGTACTTCGCGCAAGTGTGGTCTAACCAAGGTTCGATACAAAATAACAACAGAAAACGCTGGAAAACTCAGCAGGCCAGGCAGCATCCGTGGAGAGAGAAACAGAGTTAACGTTTCAGGTCGAAGACCTTTCGTCAGTCGATACAAGATTAGCATAACTTCTCTACTTTTCAATTCTATCCCTCTAGAAAAAAAGCTTGCTTTGCTTTTTTTTATGGCCTTGTTAACCTGTGTCGCTACTTTTAGTGATTTGTGTATTTGTACTCCGAGATCCCTTTGCTCTTCTACCCCACTTAGATTTGTATTTTCCAAGTAATATGTGACCTCCCTATTTTTCTTACCAAAATGTAATACCTCATATTTATCTGTGTTGAATTTCATTTTCCAATTATATGCCCATTGTTCAAATTTATTAATGTCGTCTTCTAATTTGTTGCAGTCCTCCTCAGTATTAACTATCCCCCCCATTTGGTGTCATCTGCAAATTTAGAAATTGTGTTTTTGATTCCAAAGTCTAAATAGTTAATATAAATTGTGAACAACAGTGGTCCCAGCACCGATCCTTGGGGAACACCACTTCCTACCTTCTGCCACTCTGAATAGCTACCCTTTACCCCTACTCTCTGTTTTCTGTCTTGAAGCTAGCTAGCTATCCATTCTGCTACTTGTCCCCTGACTCCACATGCTCTGACCTTATTCATTAATCTATTGTGTGGTACCCTATCGAAGGCCTTTTGAAAATCTAGATAAATTACATCTACTGCATTACCCCTGTCTACTCTCTCTGTTACCTCTTCAAAAAATTAAATTAGGTTGTTCAAGCAAGACTTTTCCTTTTGAGATCCATGCTGACGACTCATTATATTTTTGCTTTCCAGATGCTCTTCTTTGTTATTTATAATGCCTGCAAATTACATAGAATTTTACAGCACAGAAACAGGCCATCCAACCCAACCGGTCCATGCTGGTGTTTATGCTCCACACGAGCCTCCTCCCACCCCTCTTGATCTCATCCTATCAGCATATCCTTCTATTCCTTTCTCCCTTATGTGTTTATCTAGCTTCCCCTTAAATGCATCTATGCTATTCGCCTCAACCACTCCATGTTAGGGTTGCCAACCCTTGTCCTGGAGTCTCCAGGAATTGAAGATTAATCTCCAGGACACTGCTTCACTTTCGTTAAACACTTTAAATTTATTAGTTATAAAAATGTTGGAGATGGGGGAAAAAGGCAGTCTCACTGACAGTCAAGAAGCATCCATTCGTGCAACCAAGAGTCTTTTCACTTTGCCAATTGGTGCGGGAACGCGGGGCACCGCGAGGATGGACATGTTGGGGGACCAATGGTGGGAGTGTGCGGACAGGGGCTCGTGTGATGGAACCTCCAGAGTTGGCACCCAGTCTCCATGTGGTAGGAGGCTTCTGGAATTGAGGATTCATGTCTGGGCCACTACTGCGAGCAATCCCGAGAGAAAAATAAAATCACAGGGGGCATAAAAAAAAAGGTGCATTTTGTTTTTCATTTTCTTTGCACACTTTCATTTATTAGTTATAAATGTATAGAAGTTGGAGAAATAAATGCTGTTTGACCGGGGGGGTGGAAGATCATGTGATGAAACCCCCAGGAATACGTCCACGCAGAGTTGGCAACCTGAGCTGGTCCGGTGCAGTTTGTTCTTTCCCGGCTACTTCCCGACACAGCTGGTCCCACACAGCCATCCCGGAGCGCGACGGTACACACAATACGTTTCAGCGACACAGGGCATCGCGCCACCATTGCAACCTCGCTGTTAGAAAGCGTTTCAGTGACAGGGGAGGGAGTTTAGTTGGATGTGGGAAGAGACACTACCCACAGGTAAAACACAATGAAAACCAACAGACACCATGGAGTGATGTTGACTTTCCCGTCAACACAAACTCTCAATGATCTAAAACTCATAAACCACCGCTCGCACATTATTCGCATCGCTTACATTGCTGAAGCTTGCCCTCATACCAAACAATTCTTCTCTCTACACAGATGCGGCCGGACCTGCTGTGATTTCCAACAAAAAAAGTTTTTTGTTTTCCATACAGACCCCAGCATCTGCCACATTGTCTTTGATGTAATGTTTTCCTGACTGACCTGTTTGGACACCATCCACACCTTTGATTGCCATGATTGTCTCTCTGCCGAGGTGTGATAAAGGGCAGTTGGAAAGATTAAATGTAATCATCTGGCAGTATTCTCTGACTATATATGCTGTGCCTATATGCATCTCTTCACTTCACCTGACGAAGGAGCAGCGCTCTGAAAGCTTGTGATTTCAAATAAAGCTGTTGGACTATAACCTGGTGTTGTGCGACTTCTCACATTTGTCCACCCCAGTCCAACACCGGCATCTCCACATCAATTCTTCTCTCCTCAGCAGTTCTCCACTCTAACCAATGCCAACACTTCTGACAATCCCAGACTGGATCCAAGAAACAAGTCTCCGTCTCACCTCTGACCTCTCATTCTCCAATGCATTCTTTCCTGTCTTCCGATTTCATCAATACTGTATTATGGTCACGTCAACTTTCTTGTTCCTTCTGAATTCCGGATATATCTACACGTCTTCCGCCTGCTTTGCATCTTCCCTGTGCTGAAAGCAAGCCTTGTCTCCATGTCTCCCACTCCAACTAATTCTTTCCCAGAACCTCGTAACTTTGGAGCTGCACGCCTGTGGTTTGGGCCTGTGCACTTTCTTTGCCTCCTGGTTCTTGGAACTTCTCGCCTAACAACTGCTGGCACAAAACCACAACACTCAACTACAGGGGAACCCAATCTTTACAATAACATTTGCAAACTGCCGGCAAGTGTAATGTGATCGGACGGATGTCACGTGGTCAAACCTCCAGGATCACGCCCAGCAAGAGTTTGCATCCCTGCCAGGTTCGTATGCTTATTTAAGGGGCTGTCACTTTGAAATGGAGCCCAAACTAAAAGTTTGCAATTCATTGGCTGTGAAGTACTTTGGACGATATAAATGCAAGTTCTATCCTCTTTCTCCTTCTTCAGTCTAAAATTGTAGACGGGATTCGGGCAGCACATCTAGCCCACAGCACCATTCGAGGATAATGGATACTGGAATGTGACTACAAGGTAATGAACTTGTCAGAGAACTAAAGTAACATCATAACACATTAAAAAGGCAGGATTGGGTAGCCTGGACAAATACCAATCTTCATAGCCAAGCAAAACATCAAAAATAATTTCTAAAAATACAATCTTTAGACAAACAGATCTCCCAGGATCTCAGAATTAGATTATAGCCTTAAAAGCACTCCCACCTATATTTTTAATTCTTGAACTAGATTTAATAATATATATACTTTTAATATATAGTTTCTCTTTCGACTTTGTTTTGGTCTTTTTCCATCCCAACAGCAGCTGTCTGTATCAACAATACCTGCTATTATTTAAACCCTCCGTGGCCTCGCCCCTCCCCATCTCTCTAACCTCCTCTGATTTCCATCACCCCACCATTGGTGGCTGCGCCTTCAGCTGCCTAGGTCCTAAGCTCTGGAATTCCCTCTCTAAACCTCTCCGCCTCTCTCTCCTACTTTAAGTCGATCCTTAAAACCTACCTCTTTGACCAAACTTTTGGTCACCTGTCCTAATATCTCCTTATGTGTCTCGGTGTCAAATTTTGTTTGATAATCGCTCCTGTGAAGAGCCTTGGGACGTTTTACTACGTTAAAGACGCTGTATAAATACAAGTTCTTGTAGTGGGTTAAAGTTTACTTTTTTTTAAAAGTTTAGGAGTTGCCAGATTACATGGGAAGGTTCACAAAACGTAAGTTTTATAACCTTTCCCTGGAGCAGTAATTTAATTTGATTTTAAATTTATTCCCTTTAATTTCACTGTTGAATGAGTTTACTTTCTGGTGCAAGAATTTTGTGAGCCAGCTGTTCTTTGCAAAAATCAGATAGAAACATAGAAAAATAGGAGCAGCAGTAGGTCATTCGGCCTTTTGAGCCTGCTCCGCCATTCAATATGATCATGACTGATCCTCGATCTCAATACCATATTCCCGCTCTCTCCCCATACCCCTTGATGCCTCTTGTGTCTAGAAATCTATCTATCTCCTTCTTAAATATATTCAGTAGGCCTTTTGAACTTCCAGCCACAGAACTGAGTATGCAGTCAATCTTGCAAACATGACCTGGTGTGACATTAGGATATTACTCCAGAATCATAGGATGATACGGCGCAGAAGGAGGCTATTCGGCCCATCGTGCCTGTGCCGGCTCTTTGAAAGAGCTCTCCAATTAGTCCCACTCCCCCTGCCCTTTCCCCATATCCCTGCAAATTTTTCCCCTTCAAGTCCATATCCAATTCCCTTTTGAAAGTTACTAATGAATCTGCTTCCACCACCCTTTTGGGAAGTGCATTCCAGATCATAACAACTCACTGCATAAAAAAAATGTCTCATCTCCCCTCTGGTTCTTTTGCCAATTACCTTAAATCTGTGTCCACTGGTTACCGACCCTCCTGCCACAGGAAACAGCTTCTCCTTATTTACCCTACCAAAACCCTTCATGATGTGGAACACCTCTATTAAATTTCCCCTTAACCTTCTCTGCTCTAAGGAGAACAACTTCTTTTGAGGGATCAAGTTTTTGAGTAAAATTAAAAAAAAAAAAATAAATACTATTAGATATTCTGTGACAGGATGCAGGGCCAAGAGTGGAGTAGTTTGGGGCAGAATGAAGCAAGGAGATGGGGAAAGAAGCTGATGGGCTTCTTTTCACTCTCCTACAATCCCTGCACCACACTTCATTCTCCTTCCTTCTCCTCATACTCACCACTATTGCAACCATCACTTCCCCACACCTCACATTTTACACTCCGCATACCAGCTATTTGATCCTGACAGGTAAATTCTCTGAACATCTCACAAGGATGTCATTAACACACACCTTTCTTGCAGGAAGAAAGAATGAACCTGCATTTCTCCAGCGCCTTTCACAACCTCAGGACGTCCCAAAGCGCTTTACAGCCAATGAAGTACTTTTTGAAGTGTGGTCACAGTTGTAATGTTGGGGAAGGCAGCAATCAATTTGCACACAGCAAGCTCCCACAAACATCACTGACTGACCAGGTCAAGTTTTAGATGCTGGTATAGGGATGAATATTGGCCAGGACACCGGGGTGAATTCCCCTGCTCTTCTTCAAAATAGTGCCATGGGATCTTACGAGAGGGAAGACGGGGCCTCTGTGTAACATCCCATCCAAAAGACGACACCTCAGATAGTACTGCCCTGGCAGTGTCAGCCTAGATTTTATGCTCAAGTTGTGCTCATAGAATTCAAAAGTAGTGAAGTTATGTTAAACTTGTATAGGACCCTGGTCAGGTCAGGCTGCACTTAAGAGTATTGCACACAGTTCTGGTCTCCATACTATAAAAAGGACATAGAAGCACGGGAGAAAGTGTAAAATAATTTACAGGGATAGTACCAGAACCGCTATCGAGAAAGATTGAAGAGGTTGGGGCTTTTTTCTTTAGAAAAGAGAAGACTTAGAGGTGACCTGGTAGAATTCTTTAAAATTATGAATGGGTTGGACAGGGTAGATGTGGAGAGAATGTTTCCACTTGTGGGAACATCCAAAACCAGGGGCCTTAAATACAAGGTAGCTACTAATAAATCCAGTAGGGAAATAAGAAGAAATTTCTTTACTCAGAGTGTGGTTAGAATGTGGAACTCGCGACCACAGGAAGTGGTTGAGCCGAATAGCTTAGATGTTTTCAAAAGGAAACTAGACGAGTGCATGAGAGAAAAGGGAATAGAAAGATGCGCTGAGAGGCTGAGATGAGGCAGATGGAATGGGAGGAGACTTGTGTGGAGTATAAACACCAGCACGGACTAGTTGGGCCGAATGGCCTGTTTCTGTGCTGTATATTCTATGCAAGTCTCTGGAGTGGGACTTGAACCCACAAACTTCTGACTCAGAAGCGAGAGTGCTGCCCACCGAGCCACGCCCCGAAGGAGAAGGTCGGGCACAACTATGCGGCAGGATGCCGAGCCCGCCTGCACACACTCTCCCTGGATAAGAAAAGGTGCTGCCCATCGGGGCAGGGACAGAGTCACAGCCAAGGCGAGTAGAAACACTGGAGGAGACATCGTGCTGGGTTTCTTCGCACCCTTAATCCTCCCTTTGTTCCTCACCCCACACACAATCTGCAGGACAAACCGCTGCTGCCATCACCAGCTGCTTCTTTCTCTTATGAGGAAAGGTTGGGCCTATACTCATTGGAGTTTAGAAGAATGAGAGAGGATCTTATTGAAACATATAAGATTCTGAAGGGGCTGGACAGGGTAGCTGCAGAGAGGATGTTTCCCCTCGTGGGGGGGAATCTAGAACTAGGGGGCATAGTTTCAGAATAAGGGGTCGCCCTTTTAAATCGGAAATGAGGAGGAATTTCTTCTCTCAGAGGGTCGTGAATGTTTGGAAATCTCTTTACCAGAGAGCTGTGGAGGCTGGGTCATTGAATATATTTAAGGTGTAAGACAAATTTTTGAATGGTAAGGGAGTGAAGGGTTATGGGGAGCGGGCAGGGAAGTGGAGTTGAGGCCAAGATCAGATCAGACATGATCTTATTGAATGGCGGAGCAGGCTCGAGGGGCCAAATGACCTACTCCTGCTCCCACGTCTTATGTTCTCTGCTCTCCCTTCACACTACAATGAACCGTTGGACCGCTCCTTAATTTCAGGTGCCAAGATCATGGAGAATCACGGCTGGGATGGGCCAGTAAAGTCAGTAACAAAGATGGGTTGTGAGATGGGTCTATTTTTCTGAAGGATCTTATTAGGTCCTGAACACCATAAATCTTTCACCAGCTGTTTTTTTTTGTTGACGCAGCCAGTTGTTGTGATCTGGAATGCGCTGCCTGAAAGGGCGGTGGAAGCAGATCCAACAATAACTTTCAAAAGGGAATTGGATAAAGACTTGAAAGGGAAAGATGTGCAGAGCTACGGGGAAAGGAGCAGGGGGGAGTGGGACTAATTGGGAGAGCTCTTTCAAAGAGCCGGCACAGGCACGATGGGCCGAACGACCTCCTCCTGTGTTGTATCATTCGATGATTCTATAACACCCTGTGTGCCCGACTCAGCGAAACTGAGTCTCTGGAGGGACCAGGCCCAGTTAAAAAAGATCCAACCACTGGAAGGTTTCAATTGCAGCAGAATCCAGTTATAGTGATCGAGTGACCACTCTAAATCAACTGATCATTGCGGCTCATTTCCCATGTGTAACGTTGCTCAGTGCCGATGGACAGGTTCAACAGCTGATTAATCAGCTGCTCACCTTCTCCTCTCAGCCTCTCCTGTTAACATCAAGCGCTTGAAGCATCTGCTGTTACTATCTGGTTAAAATGCAAAAACCTGTTAAAATTCCTGATTTAATCATCCCACTAATGGCTTATTTTCCCAGAATTACGTGAAATTTTGGGTGTAATTTCCTGGGGCTGTGCTCACTGGCGTTGAGTTTAGTAGCAGAGACAGGGCTCCAACATGGAAGCCCCAGTTTGTAAATGTGCGCTTGCCCCGAGCGAGGCTCCAGGATGGGAGCACAGTCTCACAACATTAGAATCATAGAAATTTACAGCACAGAAGGAGGCCATTCAGCCCATCGTGTCCGCGCCTACCGACAAAGAGCTATCCAGCCTAATCCCACTTTCCAGCTCTTGGTCCGTAGCCCTGTAGGTTACGGCGCTTCAAGTGCACAGCCAAGTACTTTTTAAATGTAATGAGGGTTTCTGCCTCTACCACCCTTTCAGGCAGTGAGTTCCAGACCCCCACCCCACTCTGGGTGAAGAAAGTTCTCAACTCCCCTCTACCAATTACTTTAAATCTATGCCCCCTGGCTATTGACCTCTCTGCTAAGGGAAATAGGTGCTTCCTATCCACTCTATCTGGGCCTCTCAATTAAGTCTCCCCTTAGTCTCCTCTGTTCCAAAGAAAACAACCCCAGCCTCTCCAATCTTTCCTCATAGCTAAAATTCTCCAGTCCTGGCAACATCCTCGTAAATCTCCTCTGTACTCTCTCCAGTGCAATCACATCTGTAATGTGGTGACCAGAACTGCACGCAGTACTCTAGCTGTTGCCTAACTCGTGTTTTATACAGTTCTAGCATAACCTCCCTGCTCTTATATTCTATATATATTCTTATATTCTATGCCTCGGCTAATAGAAGGAAAGTATCCCGTATGCCTTCTTAACCACCTTAATTGCCACCCCCCGTGTCCGGTCAATGTTTAAGCAGGGCTATGCTCAGAGTCAGAGTTTTGATATTTTGCTATAATTTACAGATAGTGGGGGGGATCCGCTGGTCTGCGCTGTTCAGCTCTTCAATAATGCTGTCCACCTGCACTTTGTAAACTGACCAGCGTCTGGGTTTGACCTTCAGAAATCACACTTTTTGTTATCTGCTCTGTAAAATGATCAGAATGCCCGACTTGTACTGTGCTTGCAAGATCACGTTACAGAAACTTACAGCACAGGAGTCCATGCAAGAGGAATCAGTGGAATTTACTTGGCTGTTTCTCATTGCAGTCGATACTGTAGAAACATCACAAGTAGCTTTCATTTAAACATTACTTACCCATAACTCTTTCTATTGTTTCATGTTCGATCTTTGATTTAGAAATTACGTTATTTAGCTCACTACAAAACAAAAAGCCAGATATTTTATTCGGGAGCTTGGTGATACTGAGACACTCAACTAAAGTAAATGCAGTAACATTTACAAACAGTGGGAAAATGTCACATGATCAAATGTCATGTGATTAAGCATCGCAGGAGTGGTGTCACGTGATCGAATGCCATGTGGTCAAAATGTCACGTGATCAAATCTCCAGGAATACGTCAAACCAGAGTTGGCGCTCCAGCACATTCTGAGCCAATGCCTGCGTCACTGGATAATACCAGGGGACAACACTAGGGGTCAGAGATGTAGCTATTTTAAAAAGCTGCAGTAATAGTGCTTGAAACAAATTGCTGATACTTTCACGCACCATGGGGATTCTCTTGTTAAAACGTGCTCTCTCCCTCCTCTCCATGTCAATCCTGTGCAACAAATGCAAGCACCTTAGAAGCAATAGGGCTGCACATGGTACAAAAGAGTAATTCCTTTCTGCAGTAAAATTAATTGAATTATAACTAGCTATAAGAAAGACTTGTATTTATATAGTGCCTTTCATGACCACCGGACATCTCAAAGCGCTTTACAGTCAATGAAGTACTTTTTGAAGTGGAGTCACTGTTGTAATGTGGGACACGCAGTAGCCAATTTGCGCACAGCAAGCTCCCACAAACAGCAAGCTCCCACAAACAGCAATGTGATAATGACCAGATAATCTGTTTTAGTGATGTTGATTGAGGGATAAATATTGGCCCTAGGACACCAGGAGAACTCCCCTGCTCTTCTTTGAAATAGGATGGGATCTTTTACATCCACTTGAGTGAGCAGACAGGGCCTCGGTTTAATGTCTCATCCGAAAGACGGCACCTCCAACAGTGCAGCACTCCCTCAGCACTGCAGTGTCAGCCTAGCTTTAGGTGCTCAAGTCCCGGGAGTGAAACAAGGTTTTCCAGCAGTCACACCACAATTGCAATAATTTTTGGACATTTTAGACTACATTTAGCTTTTTACAACCTGATGGTTTTGGTTAAGAACAAGCAGGAGCTGGAAATCCATCAAGTTTGTAATCCTGAATTATAAAAATAGTTAGCTGGAAAATTAAATAACAGGGTGGAATGACAGTAAAGCATTTCATTATATAAACATTATAGTGTGACTAGATCCTATAATTACCAACCTGCTTTAAGATGGCAACTGCGTTTGCTACATTACAACAGTGACTACACTTCAACAGTACTTCATTGGCTGTAAAGCGCTTTGGGACATCCTACGGTCATGAAAGGCGCTGTATAAATGCAAGTCTTTCTTTCTTTCATTCACTAATGCTCAGATTACTGCCATAGAGACATGGGTGCTAGATTTGAGAATCAGCTCTTCTGGCTTCCAAGGGATTCAAGCTGGGTTGCAGGCAATCGCACTGGACTTCAGTGCTCTCATTATATTACTATTAGTTTTGCTTTCCTACAGTTTAGGGGCTGCAATTCTGGACTCTTGTGCTTCCCTGATTTTCATCGCATAATCATCGACGGCCGTGCCTTCAGCTGCCTAGGTCCCGAGCTCTGAAATTCCGTCCCTAAACCTCTCCCCCTGCCTCTCTCTCTCTCTCTCCTCTTTAAAGACGCTGCTTAAAACCTACCTCTTTGACCAAGCTTTTGGTCACCTGTCATGATATCTCGTGTGTCAAGTTTTGTTTGATCATTGCACCCGTGAAGCACCTTGGGACGTTTTACTACGTTAAAGACACTATATAAATGCAAATTGTTGTTGCAGAATGGGCAGAAATGGTGGCATTCCCTCTCAGGATGGCAGCACATGGGCCTCCAGCTCTGTCCCCTCCAGTGCTTGCACTGGTGACTGAAAGGATGCAGGGCCAGGCTGCCAATGCTCATACTATGCGAGTCGGGTGTTAACTGCTGCCCTCTAGTGTCTAATTTTGCAATTGGTACCACTTCACATTATTGGCATTTATACCCTTACAAACCAATAGATGACACCACCATAATTCTCTGATAATTTCCCAATAGCCATGTTGATGGCATGGAAGCTCTCTATTAGCAATGTGAGAAAGCAACCAAAATACAGGTGTACAAATATCTGCATTACTGACAATAGTTTAATTTACATAGTATTAACTTAAAGCATAGAAACAGGCCATTCGGCCAAACTGGTCCGTGCCAGTGTTTATGCTTCACACGAGTCTCCTTTCACCCCTCTACATCTCATCCTATCAACATATCCTTCCATTCCTTTCTCCCTCACACTTATCCAGCTTCCCCTTAAATGCATCACTGCTATTCGCCTCAACCATTCCAAGCTCCACATTCTAACCACTCTCTGGGTAAAGAAATTATAAATATTGGCCAGGACACCGGGAGAACTCCCTTGCTCTTCGCACTTTAGGAAGGATGTGAAGGCCTTAGAGAGGGTGCAGAAGAGATTTACAAGAATGGTTCCAGGGATGAGGGACTTCAGTTATGTGGATAGACTGGAGAAGCTGGGGTTGTTCTCCTTAGAGCAGAGAAGGTTAAGAGGAGATTTGATATAGGTGTTCAAAATCATGAGGGGTCTAGACAGAGAGAAACTGTTCCCATTGGCGGAAGGGTCAAGAACCAGAGGACACAGATTTAAGGTGATTGGCAGAACCACCAAAGGCAACATGAAGAAAAACATTTTTATGCAGCGAGTGGTTATGATCTGGAATGCACTGCCTGAAAGGGTGGAGAAGATTCAATCGTGGCTTTCAAAAGGGAATTGGATAAGTACCTGAAGGAAAAAAATTTGCAGGGCTATGGGGAAAGGGTGGGGGAGTGGGACTAGCTGAAGTGCTCTTGCAGAGAGCCGGCACGGGCTTGACGGGCCAAATGGCCTCCTTCTGTGCTGTAACCATTTTATGATTCTGGTGCCTGTGGGATCTTTTACGTGCACCCGAGAGGGCAGACGGGGCCCTCGGGTTTAACGGCTCATCCGAAAGACGGCACCTCCGACAGTGCAGCGCTCCCTCAGCACCGCACAGGGAGTGTCAGCCTAGAGTTTTGTGCTCAAGTCTCTGGAGTGGGGCCTTGAACCCATGACCTTCTGACTCAGAGGCGAGAGTGCTACCCACCGACACGTCTAGAGATTAGTGATCCTTTGAGAATGGTGCACGTCACCTAGAAATCTTTGACTCACTTGCTGCTTTTGGTGCCAATGGATAGAAAGTGTCTTTGGTTGGTGTGCGGTTGACAGCTGGATTATCAAGGAACTAATGTGCTTGTAGAAAGCTGCTACACCAGGTCCTGAAGTGCTTACTCCCTGTCCTTGGGGCGGTTGTAATCATGATCTGCCTTCCTTACAATTCTTGATGTTCGTATTTTTTCTTAGCTCTTTTTGCAGAGAAGAAAAATTAATTCCTTGAAGACTTGAGATTTTAGCATGGACTCTGAAGCTTGTAGCTGACAAAATTATCGCTTGAAATCCAGTTTCTTAAATCAGTCTGACTGAGCACACCTATTAATCAAAGTGGGTGTTGCCAAGCAATCAGCCGTTTGAAATTCAAAAGAACCCGTGACAGACATAATGGGCTGGATTTTGATACTGGGGCGGGTTGGGGTCGTGTCATCCGCATTTCGTGTTATCCACCCGACTGCAATTGGATGTGGGAGATTGATGCAATTTTCACCTAATTGGGCAATTGAGTTCCAGCATGTGGGAACCCATGAACCAATTAGTGGTTTCAGTCTGAAAGTCGCCTCTGATGATGTCATCATTGCTGCTGCATTGCAGGTCAGAGACTGCCTGGCCTTTGCTGTGAGAGGACCTGGATGCAATATGAGCAGCAACTCTAAGGAGAGAGAGAGAGAGAGAGAGAGAGATTTTTTTGCATCCAGGTCCTTTCACAGCAAAGGCCAGGCAGTCTCTGAAGACCTTCAATGCAGCAGCATCAGAGGCGACTTTCAGACCTAATACTACTACTACCTTCATCACATCTCCGTTGTAATAGTGGATCTGTAGCTGATAGTCAGCTATCCAAATGTGCTCCCGCCAGGTTTCACAATCGTGGTTCAGAACAGGTGTGCTTCACATAGATCAAGGGATTAAAATCACAAAGGCCTTTCAAAATGGCATTATAGAGCAAATTTAGTGCTTGTTAAGGGCCTTAACAGCCTATCCCGCCTCTTAAAGGCGGGACGCAGTCGGGACCAGCAGACATGATTTAATGAAAATTGCGTGGAGGCAGGATGGAGGCGGACTTGTGCCCGCCCGCCAGTTTTCGCAATTTTAACCCCCCACATGCCTCCAAACCCGCCTCCACGGGTCAATGAAAATCCAGCCCAATGTTTTTAAAACCCAGCCCAAGCAAGGGGCAAACAATAAAATACGACTTAAGTAAAAGTAAGAGAGGACAGCAGGTGCAGGTAATGGTTCTGCTGTTGCCATTTACAGCTCTCTAGACCCATCTTTTGTTTCTTTACTTGACCCATTACCACGCTTTGCACCATTATCATTTAATCTCTCCTGCCTTCCACCCTATCAGAGACCTTCCCCTTTGTTCTTTCCTCCCCTCCCCCCCCTTTCCCCATCTCTGTACTTGCTTAAAAACTGTTAAACCTCTAACTTCTCCCAGTTCTGACGAAGGGTCATCGACCTGAAACGTTAACTCTGTTTCTCTTTCTCCACACATGCTGCTTGACCTGCTGAGTATTTCCAGCACTTTTTGTTCTTATTTGAAAACAAGAGGTTTAGCTAACCAGCTTAAAAAAGTCTTTGGGTTTCTCAGGTCAAACTATTATACAGTTTAGTACGTGAAGCATTCTATGATATACGCAAGAATCGACATTTGTGTATGAATGGATTACCAACATCGCTGAAATAATACAACAATTTTTTTTCCCAAATATTTCTTTATTTTCCCCTCAATGGTCATAAAACAAATAGTTGTATTTTAGGAAACAAAAAACAGTGAATCATTCAACATATAACATAACTGAAGCATAGACAATATAATCTGGCAGTATTACAGGAAAAAAAAATCAGTCAGTACTGTATACCTGGGAAGTGGAGAAGCTGTGTACAGACAATTTCATTGCAAAGTGACATATTACTAAACCTATGGCACGAGAATCACTAACTGTGCTCCATCTGTGAGTGTGTCCGCGCGCGCACGTCTGCGTGTGTGGAGCTATTACATTCTTCAACTGCTAAGATGCACCAAATATCACGGCTGGAAAACTTATTTGGCTGCCGTCACGAGTAGATTTCAAACCGGTTTTGTGAAATATTGATCTGAACTCTTTCCAGGCTTCTGTTTGCCAAAACAGCCCGAGTAACGATTTCTAACCCAACTCTAATGGATCGTTTCCTGACCGGAGAAATTAATATCAGAAATCACACAAAAGTGACTACAAACTTCCATGACTCTTTAGCGTGGTGTCTGGCAAAGTAATTCCTATTACAATCTATTAAAATTGTAAATAAGGTATAGTGAAAGGGAACACAGATGGCTTTCAGTTTGGTTAAAAGTGTTCTGTTCTAGGGTGGGGAATGCTGCTTGACTGTCAGGCCTTTATGATATGTTTGAATATTTTATCTGTCAGTGTTACTCAAAGCTACAAGCATGAGAGATTAAGTATAGTTAGTACACCCAAATAGAGGCTTCAAAGTTCAATTCTAAACAAAAATTGCGGCGTACAATTGTCATATATATTTTTCAAAAATACTGTTTAAGTGTTAACTGCTAAGAACTCCAACAGGAAATATATTATATTTCAGTAAACAGTTACAATTCACGCACAACTGCCTCTCTCATGACAACGCTTTGAACGGAGGATTTCGTTTTCATTTAAAAATCTCTGTTGCTCGTTTTACAATATAAAGACAGCTTTATTACATATTTACTATGTACATAAGTGCAACAAGATATGTTATACATATTTGTACATCGCCAGGATCAAATATTTCAGCTGCAGGTCAACTCAGACAGTTATAACACTTCAGAAACAACAAACCCTTTTCGAGAACACAAAAAACCAACATGTTCTCCTTGGGTGCATATTTTGAAAATATTCAAACAGTATCAATATTTTACCATCTGACAGTACACAGATGACTAAAAGCTAATATCTGCAGGTCAAATGGTCCAAGTTGTCAGTTGGAAAAAAAAACTGATGTAAAAAAGAGAAAAGTTCATCTATTCTTAGTTAAAAAGAAAATACACAGATCTATAATGGTACACATGTATCATGCCACGACTGTGACATAAAATCATTTCATGTTAAAGTTCAACTTGTACATGTAAAATTCTAATTAGGCAGTAAAGTTTGTTACAAGGTGGAGTTTGTTATGAGGCCTTAAACTAAGTGCGCTGGATAAGTGCTGTGGCCACAAAGTGAGGCATTTTTAACTGCAGTGCAACAAGCTTTAAGCTAAGTACACTATTTCATAACAGAAATTATTGCAATTACATCATAAATTTGAGAAAACTACTGTCCCCACTACACAAGAGAAAAACCATAATTTTGATGGATAATGAGTAGTGTTCCCTTTAATTTTTTTTATTGGGTGCGCGGCCCCTTTAACGGACTGCGCGGCCCATTCAAATTTTCGTGCATGCGCGGTTTTCCCATTCAAAAGCCGGTGACCGGCCTGCGCGGGACCTCCAGACGGTCGCGCGGGAACATTGATAATGAGTATACTCGGAATCCAGAAAGCTAGCGTTAAAAAGAAACGCACACCCGAGGAATCTACTACGACATAATAGCTGTTGAACTAATCACAACGAGTAACTTGCATTAGACATTTGAAAGTCTAATTATGATACAATTTCCTATATGTTAATGGTGTATTTTATCATTGTAGAACCATAGGTTCAGTTGACTTGTAATCGATTGAGCTCCACGTGTGTAGTATAAGAGTAGGATTTAAAAAAAAAAATGCTACTACTTCTAATCCTCAATAAAAGGTTTAACAAAGAAGAAAAAAATCAGTATTACACATTATCTTTAGGATCAATTCTACTATAAAACCATAAACATTTCATATCATAAAACCAATCTTATAAAAGATAAACCTATTATGAAAATGGGATATACTTTCAACACAATAAAGATCCTGATTAAACTATTGACTAATTTCTAATCATTACATTGGAGGGATTTAGCTAAGATCTTCTAAGGCTTTAAACAAGCTTTCTTTAAGTATAAACTATAATTAAAAAGAAAACTGACAAGTTATAGGTTTTTTTTGTGTCCACCGTATTTTGATTTTATTGTGGTTATTGATTGCTCTACTGGCACCAATGTCAACATGATGATAGAATTCAAGGTTATACTATAGTACCGACCAGTCTTGGTGTATTTTGTGTTTAATTTTTTTTGTGAAGATATTACAATTTAATTTAGTTGAACAATGTTCTATTATATTCAACGCCTCTTCTGAACCTTCTATTAGAGTCACTATTAGATTGTGTGACTTGCGAAATGAAGACAATAAATTTGGTAAGATTTAAAGACTTATGATTTAATTTGGTTTAAAAGAAAGAAAAAAAAAATCACCGGTCCCCATCTTTGCACTGTTGCTAGTAAAACGTCATTAGTGTAATTAGGGTGCAGTTTTATTTGGGAAGAGCCTTTTGTTAGAAAAAGAATCATTTTTTAAAAAAGTTAATTCTTCTCTCGTCATATACTCCAACTAGGATTTTTGTCAAATTGTGCCAGCTAATTCAATCTATTTTGCTAACATGTGAAAACACACAAAATACAATTTTGGTACAACATACACTTTGCACGTACTTGTGAATAATTGTCCCACCCTCCCCCATTTTTTTTTTTTTAGGCACTGTTACATATATCATGTACTAGATTATAAATGGTCTTATAATATGGTGCATCTTTCAGAGTTGGAAGAATCTTTGGTAACACAGTAAATAAGACGGGCAAACTGAATTGTAGCTGCAGTAAAACTGACCGACTCTGTCTCAACAAGTAATCCTGCAGCCAGCCACATTCTCTGCAGCTCCACAGTGCTAACCCTCCTGACAATTATAGGGATTGGCGCCGAGAACTTGACTTAAGATTTAGACGCGATTCATCAAACTTTGAAATAAGTTGCCTCAGCAAACTAAACCCACCCTCTAACGTCCGATGCCAATGAATGGATAGAGTTATCCAAAACTGACTGCACTGTACTGGGAAGAAAGACTTCCTTTCATGATTTGCTCACAGTGGCTGAAGAAGGCATCAAGAGCATCAACAAACTAAATACAAGAATCTTTGATAAGACAAATTATTTCCGTGCAATATTTCAAATTAATATGAACCTCGTCTCCTGGAGTAACTTTATACCCATCATGGCCACTTAAAATGTTGTTGTAGTTTTCTTAAAAGTCACTGCTCATGGTTTTTTGTTTTTTAAAAAACCTGATGATCAATATTGATTAAATGCTATTTTTCCCCACAGTGATTAATTAGGCTACTACTAAAGGTTTAAAAACCCATTTTATGTTACATTGTAACCCTCAAAGCGGATTTTGTTGGTTGTGGAGTACTGTTGTGTCCATAAATGTCTGTAGGGATTCTTCCAACCCTGCAGGTGCTGTTTTTGTACACAATGATCTCAGACAACAGATTATTAACAATATAACCACATCACACTCTTTACAGAATGCAATGGCGAAACATCTCCACAAAATATGAGACACCAGAAAGTAGATTACCATTTCTTTGATTGTAACATTTGTCTTAGTGCTAGGGTTATTTACAGGATATATGAATATTAAATACATGTCTGAAATCATCTATATCCTTAAATTTTTATAATGCATTTCCCATCAAGATTTTGTATTCTTGCTTAATCTAAATAGAATTCGTCTTAATTTGGTTAGCATGCTGGCTGTGGTAAGCCTAATATAGATGCAGGTGGGGAGGGAAAAGGATAGTATTTACAGTAAGCCTGTTCGTGAGTTTCCATAGAGATGTCCTGGGAATTCATTTGCTCCTGGTTTACTATTTCAGTATGATCTGTTAGAGACATAAAAAAAAAATAATTTAGCGAGCTTTAACACAACGCAGCTATGCAAATATTTGCAATGACATACAACCCCCTCAAAAAAAACCAGCAATAAATTGTTCTGATCGCTTCAAACAAAACATGCAGGTTGCTATGGAGACTGCACATGCAAGTATTGCATGAAAATGTCTTCCGATCACTACCCTCATCGGGAAATTTAGAAACTACTACCCAATATTCATTCTGTACAGAATAGTAATTCTCTAAATCTCAAACGGGAGGATTGCAAAAAACACATTCAAATGCTCCACTGGGGACTGATCTAAAAATGAAGACATGTTCTGTTAGATCTTACTATGGACTACTCTAGTAATGCAGATTTAGTACAGTACCAAGAAAACAAGGAACATTTCACCTCTTAATACTGTTTCAGCTAACTCCGGTTCAAACCTCCGTTACATCGGACACAGAAAAAATTACCGCACTCGATTTTCGTTGACATGCATGGAAGCCCACCAAGATGATTACGAGTCTTAAACAAACTAATAGAAATCCACAAAGGCAGAGATTCGGTTTGCCCGATTAGTGCACACTATCTTCCCCCTTAGGGACATAGCCCACTTACCTAAGCTTGGAGAACGCAGCTGCAAATTGGGAGTGGCCAAGAATCAAGGAGCCTCAAGTGCGCACTGAGGTACCACGCTGGAACTTAACCATCGAATAATCATGCAGCTTAGCAATGGGATTGGTTAAACCCCCCCACGGCTTGTTCAACTCGGACCACTCCATCTGTTAGGGCACTGGTTTGTACAGTTATCTGGATCGGAGTGTCAAGAATCCCATTATTGCAGAGACTGGTCTACCCCTGTAGGTTCTATTAATGAGCCAGACTGGCTGGTCAATAATTAATAGTGTACCTTGGTGGGGTGGGGTGGGGGAACTTGCCCAGCTCAAATATTGGATTGCCGAGTAACATGCGCGCTTACCTCCTTCCAGGTAGATGGTCATCAAACAACTGGAAAACTCAGGTGTGAACCCTGGTTATGGTGGGCAGCATGTACCGAGAACTCATCATAAAATGACACCGGAGCTAAAAGCGATAAATTATGAGGACAGGTTGCACAGACTAGACTTGTATTCCCTTGAGTATAGAAGATAAAGGGGTGAGCTAATTGAGGTGTTCAAGATGATTTAAGGAGTGGATAGGGTCGATAGAGAGAAACTATTTCGTCTGGTGGGGAGTCCTAAACAAACCTTAAAATTAGAGCTAGGCCGTTCAGGGTTGATGTCAGAAAACACTTCTTCACACAGAGGGTAGTGGGAATCTGGAACTCTCTCCTCCCAAAAGCTGTGGGCGCTGGGGATCAACTGAATTTAAAAACAGAGATTGATAAGATTGTTAGGTAAGGGTATTAAGGTATATGGAACTGAGGCGAGTAAATGGAGTTGAGATATAAATCAGCCACGATCCAACTGAATGGTGGAAATCACTTGAGGGGCTGAATGGCCTCCTCCAGTTCCTATATTTGTTACTCTAATTTGCCTGTACTGCATTAAAGTGTCGAGCTATATTTTCTGATCAATGCTGTTCCTGTATGAATGCTTAATGACCTCCGTACCAAAGCACTTCATTGCACTTTTTTTGTTAAACCTGGGGGTTAACCTGTTCAGTTATTTATTGCATGTGTACTTCCAGCCTGGCGGAAGAACCCACATACAGGACAGTTTGCGACATCCCAACCACCCTCGTGTTCGAGAAGTCCAAAGCTGCATTTCAGAATTATTCATTATTATTAACTGCTTAATTCAGGTCATGGTGGAAGCCAAGAGCTCTGGCCACCTTAAGGCTGACCCATTTCTTTCTTTGCCACAAGTTCACAGTCGGTTCTGATCTTGCACGTGGGGCCAAAGGCAGCTCTGCCAATGCCTACCTCGCAGGTTTCCACAGTGAGGGTGACATGTTTGAGCGCACATCCTGCACACCGCAAGCTTAACCTTTGTTGCCACTGCAGAGAAAGGTCAGTCTAATCGGTCCTTTGCCCTTGGATCAGCATGGTCCCAAAGAACAGTATCTGCACTAAAGTCGGGACGCAAGTGAACCCCTAGCTATGGATATGAATTAATTATGGGCAAGATGCTGCTTATATCTTCCAATCAATAGCTTTAAGACTGTCTCACGCTCTGCAGAACCATAATACTGTATTTTAGGACACCTACCGCTGGAGCTCACTGTTTAAGATGGCAAATCAAACAACTAATTCTTCAAGTGAGTGTCAATATTAGATCACTGACAGATAGGATACGTCCGTGCTTTCAGAAATGCCTGGAGCAGATAATCCGAGACTTGCTTATGCTGCCGACCAACACCTATTAACAAAGACACTGAATAGAATGGGCGACAGTGATCCCTTTGACCTTCCCAAAGCCAGAGCGCACACTCCAGAAAAAAAAATCCAAGATTTGGCCACGCACTCTCTCTCAATTCCAGCTTCTTCCCAAGTGCCGTATTAGGTACCACATTGAATGCCCTATGAAAGCTGATGCAAGCAATGTGGTATCCTACAATCTTGGATGACCTGACCTACACAGTTCCTGGTCTGCACACTCCTCACAAGAACGAGATCCAGCCCATCTCTCGTTACACTATGGGTTTCCAATGCAGTTGATACATGTGGCATGAAAACCTGAAGAATCACTTTAAAAACCATTGATACCTTGTGAAATTGCTCAGTAGTTCTCGATTTCATTAGGAGCGCCCTACCTGCAAATACAAGTTGTGCTCTGGAATACCATGTATGTGCATACGAGCAAGATCCTATTCCTAAACCCAGGCAGGGCATTTCAGAGATAAGTCAGAGATGCTTGGAATGGATCTCCAAGCAGCTTTTAAGAAGTTAGCATGACCATTGTCCAAGCCACTGCCTTAGCCAGCTAGTAGATTCTACTTCCTCCAAGTGAACTGGTTCATTAAATCCTTCCTTCTGCAGAACATTGTGCTAACTTCTATTCCAGATGGATCTCCCTACTGTAACCTGTTGGGTTGGACAGCAGCTCAGTATAATAGAAAGAATTTGCATGTATGTAATGCTGTTCATGTCCTCAGGATATCCCATTGCATTTCACAGCCAATGAAGTACTTTTTAAGTGTAGTTACTGTTGTTAAATAGGCAAACATGGCAGCCAGTTTGCACACAGCAAGGTAGCAAAAACAATAAGATCAATGATCAGATCATTTGTTTTTCTTAGTGGTGTTGATGTAGGCTTGTTGAAGAGACAGATTTTGTCTGTCATTGGCACTAGCCTGGAGAAACCCCTTCTACCACAACTGATGAGATGACAAAGAAAAAACGATTTAGGATCATTTTCATATACTTTGTAAGCCCTTACAGAGGAATGCACACCATTGTTTTTGCTTCATCACCGCCGAGAGACTACAGTCTTTCAACGTTAATAGTTTCAGACCAGTGAAAATAGAAATGAGGCCTCGAAACAGACGGTCGAGCAAGGTGCATGTTTATTTCACAATCCTGATTTAATGCGGTTTTCATTTTTGTATTAATGCAATTTCAGGCCAAGTACCATCAGTCAACCCGCTGCTCTTGTGTGCAAAACGTTCACTGTCTCAAGGCTCTTCAACATGCAGTAACATTTTTTTATATGGAGTGAAAGTAAATGACATACTAACGCACAAGCAACATTAAATATTTTCTTTTTATATAAATATCAATGTCAGGATAGTCACTGTACTTTACAGCATTTTTTACAACTGCACGTTTGTGTTAGTAGACGGTAGTGGTACTGAAGGGTGCAATATAATTTCTAAAATTAATTCTGCAGCACTAAATTCAGCTTTGAGCCGACAAATTAAGTTTTCACAGCATAAATGTGCTTACTGTGAGTGTTAAGAGCTGATGAAATGTAGTTATCTGCAAACTATTAAAAAACATGCGATTGGAGGTTAAATAAATTATGCCAAAGGCATGTATACATGCAATTTCAACAGGTGAAAAGTACAGAGCTACAGAATGGGAGACATGGGATCGCACTGGATACACAACTGTCTTAAAAGCAAAAAAAAAAGGAAGGGAAATTCTCAGTATGAAAGGGGATTATGAGTAGGGTAACCAAGAGTCAATCATGCTATTTTTAATTAAAGGCTTGGATCAGATACAGAACGGAGAGGTTATAACTATTATGAAAGACTGAACAGGCTGGGGAATCTTTAGAGAAGGCTGAGGGGAGACCCAATAGAGGTCTTTAAAATTATGAAGGTGTTTGATAGGGTAGACTCGTGGGGGAGTCCAAAACTAGAGGACACAAATACAAGATAATAAATCCAATAAGGAATTCAGGAGAAACTTCTTTACCCAGAGAGTGGTGAGAATGTGGAACTCGCTACCACAGGGAGTGTTTGAGGCGAATAGCACAGATGCATTTAAGGGGAATCTGGGTAAGTACGTGAGGGAGAAGGGAATAGAAGGATACGCTGATAGGGTGAGATGGAGGAGGGTGGGAGGAGGCTTGTATGGAGCATAAACACCGGCATGGACCAGTTTAGCCGAATGGCCTATTTCTGTGCTGTAAATTCTATGTAAGTAATCAACATTTCCAGATGATAAAGAAAAAGGCAGGACATTTGAGTAGGAACAATGCTACCAGAATCGGAAGAACTTAAACCTTTTAGATAACTGGCCCAAAGGAGAAAGGCGCAGTTTAACTGTGGATACGTGTAAAATGATTAGTGGGCGAGCAAGGCATGCTGACAAGGGAGATCTGTCAAACCACAAAAAGACTATGGGGGGGATTTGAACAGTGGGCGGGAAGGAGGTGGGATGCTTGCCTGGAGCTCCAGTGGGAGATCTGGTCCATTTTAAAGGCTGGGCCTCATTAACATCCTGCTGACCAGAGGACATCAGAGGGCTCGCTCTGTTTCCAGTGAGCAAAGTTAAAGCACAAGGATGTTCTGTTCGACCTTCAGCAACTGCCTGCAGGTTATTCACTGGTGACTTGAGTACCTTTAAGTTTATATCTCTTATTTGCTGTACAAAAACTTCTATTTACAGAAACAATTCATATCAGAATTACTATATTTTTATTACTGTACATGGCCTCCACAAACTTATGTAAATTTAAGCATTTCTATTATTTTAATCTACCTTTAAATGGACAAAATATATATTTTACTGTTAATTGCATTAAAGGAACATGTCATAATATATCGGAAGGAATACTGTCTACTTATTCCTGTTCATGGGCTCCATTAACTAGTCGCATTTCTGATTTAAACACTCAGTCCTGCTCACCCCTCTGTACCACCAACTTCACTTTGCCCCTCCCGGCCTGCTCTGCTCCCAGACCATCCTCCTAACTCCTCCAATAAATAGAGCCATCTCTAAACCACAAAGCGCTAGCTTCAAAATAAATTACAACAACTTGCATGTATATAGCGCCTTACAGTAGTAAAATGTCCCAAGGTGCTTCACAGGAGCGTTATCAGACAAAATTTGACACTGAGCCACTTATGATGATATTCGGACAGGTGACCAAAAGCTTGGGCAAAGAGGTAGGTTAGGTAATCTTTCTTAACCCGCTAACTATTACATCAATGAATTGTTCCATCTTTGCACCAAATTAATTTGCCCAATTTAATGAATTCATCGACACCTATTCCTCTCATTCTCAATATCAAATCTAAGGTCTCTAAATATTAAATTAAAATTAATAATTTAATTGCCACCATGAGCCGACCGATCATTAAATAATTCTCTTCTCGTTATATATTAATTTATTTAACCTTCCATGTTCAATTCATTGTCATGCTCCATTGTTTCCCTCGCTTTCTCAAATCTGCAAATATAAAATTTAATTATTTCCAACATATAAACAAACCACTGGGAGTTGGGTGTCATTATAACAGCAATTTCCATCATAAATGTGGACATGCGAATTTATACTGGAAATATAAAAATAAGGACAGAATGAAAGAAATGGCGACTGAGTTACGTCTGCGTGTCCTGGTCTAATTATCTCCTTCTCTCTAATCCCGTTTCATCTGAAGACTACCTTTGATCTTGACTCCCTGTAGCCCAGATGTTGACAACCCTCAGACAACTCTGTGCTCCTCCAATTCTGGCTTCTTGTGCATCCCCGATTTTAATCACTCCACCATTGGCAGCCGTGCCTTCAGCTGCTTCAGTCCCAAGCTCTGGAATTCCCTCCCTAAACCTCTCTGCCTCTCTCCCCCCTCCTATTGCTCACCTGTCCCAATATCTCCTTATGTGGCTCAGTGTCAAATGTTACCTGATAACGCTCCTGTGAAGCGCCTTGGGACGTTTTACTATGTTAAAAGTGCTATGTAAATGCAAGTTGTTGTTGTTATACCATAAGTGTGTTATGTACTAAGGATCCTGTCCTTTCAAAAGACCATGTCAAAATTTCACGTGAGCGCTCTCAATCACACTCCTGTTCCTGAATGTCTTCAGGTGTTAAGCCCAAAGGCGGCATCTCAGCATAAAGGTTATTGATAAGATGGCGAGGTTCAATCCCCTATGGGAAATACAGGTATTTGTAGCTGCAGTTCGTTTATTTAAATTTCTCCATCCCCCCCACCCAAGATTGTTTTGCATCTTTAATAAAGTGTGATGCATTTGAAAGCATGGAACAGTAGGCCATATAGCCCATCAAAGCTGCTCCATGCACAGATCTGCCCCAGAGATTCTGTTTCACCCACTTATTCAAAGAAATTTCTATGCAAATATCCCCTGATCTCCAAAGGTAATTAGGTAAAATTGCAGAATATTCGCCCAGGCTCACATTTCTATTACTGAACCCTTGCCTGCTTCCTTCTACAGACACTCACTCTCGCCCTTTCACACTCCTAATCCTCCTCCAGCACAGCAACCAACATGCCCCGCGGAATATCGGATTCCTTATAACCTTCAATTTCATCACCAGCCAGACACTTGTACAGTTCCTTTTTAAGCCATTAATTGACACAGCATCTGATTTTGCTGAGCGTCTTTGAAGGAAACGTAGTACCATCTAATCCTCGTAATTCAAAGTTGCTTAATTTAAGTTGCATGATAATGTAAATAGTGCTGAAATAAATTGTTTAAATTAAATTCAAATTATCAGATAATTCAATTTTTTTTGGTGCAAAAAGCGACGGCCCATTTATTTAAGTTCGAGGAAGTACAACTTCTTATAATACGGAAATTGCTTTTAGTCCCTTCTGTGAATCTGTAACATTACATTCTCAGCATGGTTGTAAAACCAACCTTAATAAAGTTCATTGCATGACAATACGCCAAAGTAATCACACACATACTCTACTTTTAATTGCCAATTAAAACAAATCTTTGCATTTACTTGGGGTTTCTAACTTATTACCAATAGTTGTCCCGCACACTATTCCATGTTTGGATCAGCGACCTCATTTTCAACTAAAAGCATCGGCACAATAGATTAGAAACCATTGTTAAATTACTTTACTATCGTATGCCAGTTACTGCATTATAACAAAGGATAGCAAGTAAAGCTCCTTACTTATTGACGGTGGGGGGAGTGGAAGAGAGGGCGAGAAACTCTATTCTACAGAGAAGGTAGCTAAGCTTCCTCCAATTATTCGGTGAATAAAATGTACCAACTGGCGTGGTGCTCGGCCATGGTAACAAGGGTGGCTCGCTGAGCAATGCACCTCAATGGACTTCACTTGCCGAGCAGTAACACAGGGAGAAGGCCCATTCCCTATGACCTGGAGCCACCACGTATTATTCTGACAAACTGCACATCACCTGGAACAGAAAGTTCAAGACTTTCTCTAACTCCAGCTCTCCTACTGCACTGAAGCTGGTGGAGGAGAGTTAATGTTGTGCATTTTATTGTTGGCGTGCTACTACTCATCAGTGCCAGCCGTGTGATCTATGCTGCCAACGCGGTTAGCTAATACTGCAGCTTGATGCCCCATTATCTGCAATGTAAAATTTTGATGCACATTACAAAGAAGGGATAGGAACTTCTTCAAATCGGTAAAATGACGAGTAAATTGAAGAAACTGCAAGACTGTATGGTGTAAGAATTACTCTGTACTCTGATTTCTCAATTCTTATGAGCCTTGAATTACCTTCAGTAGAAATTTGGGGAGCGGATACATGACCACCTCTTACTAGAAAAGAAACAGCCATTCTGCACTAAGAATCATGAGAGTCACATCATAATATCACAAAAGTAAGAAAAATGAAATTAGTGCTGTTAAAACTGGAATACTCGAAGCAGAATTCACAAAAAGCAGAATTACTAATAGTTTGTTAGTTAGATTAGAGAAAATATCAGGTAGATTAAAAGGGGAAAAAATAGTTGCTGCCGCCAAAGTTTTACCATAGATCCGAAAGTTTTCTTTAATATGGCAAAATGTTTTCCAAAAGGCATGAAAGAATAAAATAACTCCAATACGGCTGATTAATAGGTTACCTCAGACTAGCTTGGCCAAATTATATTGACAACATGGGCAAAAAATAATGTACATTTCCCTTTTTACTAATATGCAAGTACATAAAAATATAACTCTTCAAATGTAAAATAGAAATACACATTTTTGTTTTATTGAACTCCAAACGTTTCTAACAATGTATAAAGAAAAATTAACTGTTAAACAATCGTCACTGATTTTCTTTGTATGCCAGACGCTTCATAAATATTAGATTTCTCCGAGTAACCTAAAAGTTCTGTCTCTCTGGTACTCTGAAACCACTCCAGCGTTGTGCAAAACTGTATTATTCAATAATCATTTAAAATAACAGCAAACAAAATATTAATGCTCACAATCAGAACGCAAATATATACAGTAGCTGCCTAAAGCTTTAAGTTCATGCAGGCAGTTATTAGGGATGAGATGATGTGACAACAAGGATGCTACTTAAGATCACCTCTTGACTAGTTTCATTTTACAGCCAGTGAAAGGATGCTCCAACTCTTAATATAATTATAGAACAGAACATTATGAACATGGTAAGCACAATAGCAGCAGCTCTCTCCCTTGCTAGCTGGAATGTTTAACAATGCAAAACACATGTCTAGCCAGAATCACTATAGCATACCTTTCCCATGTTTCAGAAAGCAGCAGTTTAGGCAAGAACAGTGGCCCGAATTGAAGTCACGACAGATGAGCAAAGCTTCCACTCACTTGGATAAAGGATAGGGTATTAGCAGGTTGAACAGAAAGTTAGTTGAAAGAAGACATACCACAGGGGAAGAGGTATAACAAGCAAACAAACAGTGCTAGGTTTAGTTTTGCATTGCAATGACAGAAATAGGCAGTCTTAACACAAAACTAAGGAGACACTAAAGATGTAGATAAGATTTTCATAGCTTTCAACTTAATCTGTATAAACCTTGTATGATTACAATAGGTTGACTTTCTTAAGATGGTCGAAGCACCATTAATCTTCTGGATTCCAGATCGAACACTTACAAAAGTAAATTTAAATTATGCATATCTGTGAAAATGTTCTGCATCAGATACCCAAACTAACAACTTAGTCAGGAACTTTTTGCAATCCATTGTCAATGAGATGCATTTGACAAATGCAAATGCTAATTTTCTTGTTTTATTTTTTAAAATGAAGATTGAGTATTAAATAGTATATCTAGGTAAGCACAATGGGGGAGGAGGGGGGAAAGGAAAATAACTATTTGTGATGATGCACTTCTTCTAGTAATAACTGTTGCGATGCTTGACAGATACCCTGCGCAAATTTAAATGCTGGTGTCTTTAGTGAAACAAGAACAAGACATGCAAACTCTATGCAGCTGCATAAGCAATATAAAAGCTTTGACAAAAGCAGTGGAACATCATGGTCATAATGACTAAACACACTGATGTGCATGAACTGCTGAGCAAGCGCATCTCTAGGTTTTTGAAACTGAGGTTATCGTGCCAATTCTTGAGAAAGTGCCCAATTTTAAAGTTCATTTTTTAAAAAAATCTTAAAGCAGCTGAAAGATATTCAAAAGTATTAAGATATGTGCATTATTTTAGCATTTTTCATCTGAGTCTCACAACTGAAGGTTATAAAATCAGTTCCACAAACACGGTGATGGCAGTGTGATGCAAACTTGCAGCTATTTTTTCAGCAGTCTGATAAAACCAGGAAACACTCAACAAAGAGTCTAATAGTCACAAAAGATTATTGCTTAAGGTAAAAAATCACGGGATTGGGGGTAATATTCTGGCATGGATAGAGGATTGGCTATCTAACAGAAAGCAAAGAGTTGGGATAAATGGTTCATTCTCAGACTGGCAATCAGTAACTAGTGGTGTTCCACAGGGGTCAGTGCTGGGTCCCCAACTCTTCACAATCTATATTAACGATTTGGAGGAGGGGACCAAGTGTAACATATCAAAATTTGCAGATGATACAAAGATGGGAGGGAAAGTAGTGAGTGAGGAGGACATAAAAAACCTGCAAGGGGACATAGACAGGCTAAGTAAGTGGGCAGAGATTTGGCAGATGGAATACAACACTGGAAAGTGTGAGGTGATGCACTTTGGCAGGAAAAATCCTAGAGCAATTTATTATCTTAATGGCAAGAAACTGGAGAGTACTGAAGTGCAAAGGGATCTGGGGGTCCTGGTGCACGAAACTCAAAAGGTTAGTATGCAGGTGCAGCAAGTGATTAAGAAGGCAAATGGAATGTTGGCTTTCATTGCTAGGGGGATAGAATATAAAAATAGGGAGGTATTGCTTCAGTTGTACAAGGTATTGGTGAGACCGCACCTGGAATACTGCATACAGTTTTGGTGTCCTTACTTAAGGAAAGACATCCTTGCTCTCGAGGCAGTGCAAAAAAGGTTCACTCGGTTAATCCCGGGGATGAGGGGGTGGTCATATGAGGAGAGGTTGGGTAGATTGGGACTCTACTCATTGGAGTTCAGAAGAATGAGAGGCGATCTTATTGAAACATATAAGATTGTGAAGGGGTTGGATCGGGTGGATGCGGGGAGGATGTTCCCGATGACGGGTGAGACGAGAACTAGGGGACATAGTCTTAGAATAAGGGGCTGCTCTTTCAAAACTGAGATGAGGAGGAACTACTTCACTCAGAGGGTGGTAGGTCCATGGAATATGCTGCCACAAAAAGCTGTAGAAGCTACAACATTAATTAAATTTAAAACAGAAATAGACAGTTTCCTAGAAGTAAAGGGCATTAAGGGTTACGGGGAGCGGGCAGGAATTTGGACATGAGTCTAGGTTCGGATCGGTCATGGCCCTGTGGGTAGTGGAGCGGGCCCAGGGACTGTGTAGCCTGATTCTGCTCCTATTTCGTGTGTGTAATTCTGTTAGATGCAGGAGATGGTTCTGTGATAGATAGTAGATTGGCGGTTAGGATCAGATCAGCCATGATCTTATTGAATGGCGGAGCAGGCTCGAGGGGCCGATTGGCCTACTCCTGCTCCTATTTCTTATGTTCTTATGTTCTAGTCAAACACACAACATTTCAGCTTCATTAGATCAGATATTTATTCTGGGCTGATTTGACGAGATGCATTTTTTTCCTACCACTGGCAGAAATGTACACTGATTATACTATAACATCATTTCTAAGTTACAGGTTGCTTAATTAAAATAACCATTCTCTCTCTCCCCCCCGCCCACCTTTTGGAAACTTGCTTTGAAATATCTTTCCACTTCCATCGCTGGACATTAATACAAGAGTAACTTCAAAATAAAAAAAATTCCAGCAATAAGGGATACGATCCATTAGTAAGTGGCCCACAGAAGTGCTTTATTGAAGAAAACACAATGTGGCAGAGAAATAAATGTGGAAGTACAGGGACCCCCCTCAAGCTGGAGCTACTTATGCTGCAACTGTTTAGTACCCGCTTTGCTGTTATACACCCAAAGTTCTCCTTTATATACTTTCTGCTTTCAGATGCAGAGATAAAGCTATATTGCATTTTATTATGAATGTCTATTGAAACCTGCAGCGGAGTTTAAAGCAAACACAATTAAAAAAAAACATGTTTATTGATAACCAATTGCACATGATAAACAAAGGTTTATGGAGCATACAGACATTTGAGAAATGTTCTGTACCACCATGCTGCTCAACATGGTCTGTGTTGTATGAGAACAGATTGCTCATTGGCCCGGATTTTGCGGTCGGACGACGGCGAACTGGCAGCGTTTGCCGTCATTCCTCCTTTGAAACTGACCGCAACTTTATTTCAGGTTTGCCTTTTCCCCATGCGAGAGCCCGAACCTTCGTTTTGCTCTCAACATTTTTTTTTAAAAAGTTAGAATCAAAAGGAGCTCACTCACACTTCCTTGTTCGCTGTCTGTGCGAATTCTGCGTTTTGACTGGCTGCTTAGACAGCTTGTTGACGTCACAGCAGCTCGCACAAGGGAATCCCCACTGCAGTCCGTTGAATTGAATTGAATGTCGGAAAACCACCAAGTTCGAGACACAGGGATCGCGAGATCCTTGTGCGAAGCGTTATTCAAGGTCAGCGGCGAATGCCTTTGCTTCGCCGCTGACCGCAGATTCCGGGCCAATGTGTTCCACGGATGGAATGCAACTCCCCCCCACCCCAACCAATGTGGGATTCTGAAAATGTTACTGGAATGGGATAATGTTAAAAGAAATAAGTGTGTTTAACATTCATGACATTGGCAACATGATGTTCGATCATCACTGTTATGCCACAAATATAGGGCACTTTGCAAGATTTTTGAAATGTCTTTTAATGCCATGCTTGTATATTTAGGGGAGAAAAGACCCACCTGACATAATCCAAATATTTCCACTCAGTAAAGACAGAAGTTTTATAACGGATATTACAATTTTTGAAATTAAAGAAATATATATAATTTCCTAGTAACTCCACTGGAGGTTAAATTCTGGTAATCCGCAATTACGTCACAAACTGAAACTTTCAGTGAGGATGCCATCATGTTATCAACTGAATGGAATAGCCTGGCAGTGGATGTTGACCATTATGCTCAGACGATTTGGACTCGGGAATCGGAAGCACAATTTCAAAATTTGCAGAAGACATCAAATTGGGGGGGGGGTTTAGTAAATATGGAGGAAGACTGCGACTGAGTATGTAATTGGCAAATGAATTTCAATAGAGATAAGTGTGAGGTGGTGCATTTTGGTAGGAAGAATAAGGAGGCCACATACTCCTTGGAAAATAAGAGCCTAAATGGGGTACAGGAGCAGGTGGATCTAGGTTACAGATACACAAATCACTAAAAGTAGCGATACAGGTTAATAAGGCCATTAAAAAAAGTAAACAAAGCACTGGGGTCCATTTCTAGGGGGATAGAACTGAAAAGCAGAGAAGTTACGTTAAACTTGTATAGAACCTTGTTTAGACCACACTTGGAGTACTGTGCAGAGTTCTGATCTCCATATTATAAAACGGATATAGAGGCACTGGAGAAGGTGCAAATACGATTTACAAGGATGACACCAGAACTAAGAGGTAAACCTATGAGGAAAGATTGAACAGGCTGGGGCTCTTTTCTCTAGAAAAGAGAAGGCGGAGGAGTGACCTGATAAGAGATCTTTACGATTATGAAAGGGTTTGATAGGGTAGACTCGAGGGGCCGTATGGCCTACTTCTGCTCCTAATTCTTATGTTCTTTGACGTAGAGAAGATGGGTAGACGTAGAGAAGGTGTTTGCACTTGTGGGGAGACCAAAACTAGGGGCCATAAATATAAGATAGTCACTAATAAATCCAATAGGGAATTCAAGAGAAACTTCTTTACCCAGAGAGTGGTGAGAATGTGGAACTCGCTACCACAGGGAGTGGTTGAGGTGAATAGCATAGATGGATTTAAAGGGAAGCTAGATAAACACACGAGGGAGAAAGGAATAGAAGGATATGTTGATAGGGTGAGATGAAGTAGAGTGGGAGGAGGCTCGTGTGCAACGTAAACACAGGCATGGACCACTTGGGGCCAAATGGCCTGTTTCTGTGCTGTAAATACTATGTAATTGTTGGAAAGAGAAAAACTTTCCACAGCTGTGCTTGATCTTTGTGGCAAACATAATGCTGCTATAAGGATATTTATATGCAAGAAAACCTTGAGTTCATAAAATTAGAAATTTCTGAGTTTCACTTTCACAATTGCCATCTGAGCCCTTAAGATTATTTTGCCTGTGGATCACCATGGGAGAGAAACTGCAGCCCATCACTAGAGTGAGCAGCATATCACTGCATTCATGCATTCCATCATCAGCAATACATTTTGTTTGAAATCTTGGGTCTAAAATAAAAACTAAGGATAAGAATGTCAATAAAGAAGAATTAATTAATCATCATCTGCTTGGTCTCCAGTTAATGCACCCAAGGATATGTAGGCCACAAAAGGATCAGGTCAGTAGGCAGTACTGCTAAACGGCGCTGAAAGGACACAAGCAATGTTGCCAAGACCTAGTCTCAGAACAACACAGCTGCATCAGGTAACTCTTTCATTTTACCCATTTTGGCTACTGGCTTCTCTGCTTTTAATGCTTAATTAGAACCAACACTGAACCAAGACTTCCAAAACAGACTTGGACAAAGTTCCACATGAAGGACTACTACTTAGGCATAAAGAAACAAGAATTCAAGGTCAAATCTAGGAATCGATAAGAAATTTGGAAGCAGCGGCCAATGGGGCAGGAAGTAATGTCAGGGTGAGAATGAAGGGAGGTACCTATTAGAGTGCTGGGGGGGGGGGGGGGGGTGAGGGGATCGGATCAGTATTGGGATCTGTGCTGTTTGTAGCTTACACTAATAACCTGTATTCAGAAGCTCAGATTCGGAGACAATATCAAACCGGGGGTAGAAGCAGTAATATCTGAAGAGGTAGCCAAGGTCCGACAAAATGAGTTAGTCAAAATACGTAAATGGATAGAAAGGGTAAAAAATAAAACTCAAGGAAGATAAAAGTATTGCAAGATACCATTTCTTTAGTCTCAAGTCGAACCAACAACGACCACCACACTGAAGATCTTCCGTAACCTATTGACATTCTTGGCCTCATCATCTGCTCTGACCTCAAATGGAATTAACAATGGCCTCGATTTTAACCCCCCATATCAAATCTCCATTGTTATGGGTAACTCCCAAGAAGCTTGGTTTCTACTTTTATATTTTCTCAACAACTCTCTAAAAAGCCCAAGTCCATCCAAGACTTCACCACTGTTCCCATATCTTCCCACACCTGTCTTGCACTTCTGGACAAGAAAAAGATCCCCCAACAGGAGAGTCACTTTCCCCTCCACCCCCACCATACAATCACAATCATTCTTTTATTTCTCTTCTAGCGACGCTGCCATGGCCATTGCTGCTGTGACTCTTCCTCATCTGTTCCCTCTTACACTGCAAGTACATTGTCCTACCTGCAGTTCATCCTTCGTACAGTCTCACTGAGTTGAAATCATAATTAACTGCAGTGTACTAATTAACTCATTATTTTATAAGACCTCAAAACTATTGAACTCCTTACCTCCCTCAGTCTTGCCTCCTTCCTATAATTTCCAGGCTTTTATAGCACAAGCTCTGTTACCTAATCACTAGTTCTCTCTTCTACTCTCTTCAACCTTGGTAGTGCTCTGCCCCATGGGACTTGGTTCTTCGTGTAGACTTTCAAAAACAAAACAAAAAAAATCATACAGAAACAAAATGAAATCATTAAAATAATTGCAAACTAAGAGCAACACAAAAAGGCACAGCATTAAAAAAAATAATGAAAATCAAAGTGTCTCTCTAGCATCCAAATTACGTGGGTGCAATGAAACCAAGATCAAACCTTCACCCACAAAGACAGAAAAGCTTCGAAACTCAGTCTGCCATGTTGCAAAGTGGAGCCCAACAGGGAGACCAAAACGGAGGCCTGGGGAAATCAGATGTGGACTGGAAGGATGAGGTCAATAACCAGTGGGCATAGATTTAAAGTAATTGGTAGAAGGATTAGAGGGGAGTTGAGGGGTACTTTTTTCACCCAGAGGGTGGTAGGGTTCTGGAACTCTCTGCCTGAAAGGTTGGTAGAGGCAGAAATCCTCATCACATTTAAAATGTACTTGGATATGCACTCGAAGTGCCATAACCTGCAAGGATACGGACCAAGAGCTGGTAAGCTGGATAGCTCTTTTTCGGTTGGCACAGACACAATGGGTCGAATAGCCTCCTTCTGTGCTGTAAATTTCTATGATACTATTCTATGAGGTCTAAAAGGGAGCTCCGGGTTGAAAGGGGAGATGTGCACTAAGGGCTGGGCCAGTGGAATTAATGTAGCTTTGAAAAATACATACACGCCTCAAGGCTTCAACTTTGAAAATCTACATGGTGCGCTGAATGTTGTCACAAGCAGCTTTGCTCAATTGGACAACTAAAAATAAATCTATTTTGCAGGTCACCTCTGATGACAAGAATGGTTCTGCAGCAAAATGAAATATTAAAAAGGTTACAATGTGGTTTATTAAGAGAAAACGATAAATGTTTCAATACCATGTACTGTACCATTTTTACTTTCTCAGATTCAGCATTAGAACATTTTCCAACTTTTTTGCAGCTGTTTTATGTAAGTTGGAAAGATACAAAATTCCCTATTCAAGATTTACAGTTAATCAAACACCTGTAACAGCCTATGAGCCACTGTTTAGAATTAAAAATACTTTACTCATCTTTCATTCTAAACTTAAGAAAATTATCATTTTGAAGGTAAAGTCAACATTCTGCAAGACAGTTAGGCGTTGATCAAACTAGGTATTTTGCCTTTTTTGGACTTATTGGTGCAGATTAACAGTCGGCAGTACCAAGGCCTGTTTAGTGTTGTTACCGTTTGAATTCGAAGCTCAGGTTAATACAAGAATTGAAGCATAAGTACTTATAGGCAAACAAATGTGTTTTAAGGGTTTGGGGTGGGGGAGAAGGAGAAGAAAGTACTGTATACACAAAACTCTAATGGTACATTATTGTCTTTAATAAAGGCTAAAGTTAAAGAAAAGTATTTAATTCCAAACTTTAGTCGTATTATTAAGACTTATTCGGAACAAGAGCTACCAATTTTTCTGGTCATTAATTTATCCTTATTTTATCTTTTGTGTATATTATGTAACGTGTTAAGGCCGCAGAAACAGGATAAATATGGTTACTCAGACAATAGAAAGACCTGGGAGAAGTTGTATTGCAAGGAGTACCAACAGACCCAGACCCTGGAAGTCAGCCACAGCTTTCCTCTCTTCACCAGCAGGGGAAGTATGGCCAACTGCGTGGTGGCATTCTTGCTGACGGCTGACAAGAGGTTCTGTAAATATCCAGCAGGTTTGGCAAGAGCAATCTTTCCCCCTCTCCTCTTGGAGAAGGGTCCACATATTACACTTCTGCACTCCATTCAGAAACCCATTTAAGAATTGACAAAACTCATCCAACGGAGGCAGTGGACTCGAGAAACAGGTAGCATTACGACTTACAAATTGTCCTTCATGCTCAGCAGGTAAACACTACCCCTGCTTGCGCTGAATAATAACCAATTTCTTGCATTTCTAAAAGGGATCTTTGCAAAAAAATCACAATTTTTTTGTCCGTACACATACATCTATCAATTTAAAGCAGTATGATTCATCACGCCATTTGGTTTAATTACAAAAAAAGTGAAAAGCTACACTGAACATTAAGAACACGGTACTTTCAAAAAAATAAACAAATTTTCTCCAATATAGATGGCGTGCTCAGGAATAAAAGGAACTTATCTAGAAGTACTGAAATATTTTTTAATTTTTATGTTGACACCAAAATATTTACTTAATAAATTATGTTTTGCTGCATGGTGCAACAACAGTGCAACTTAGTTTTAATGAACTTTAAACAAAAAATGTGATTAGTACAGCGAGGTTGAAATTAATGAAAAATAATGCAGCACAGAACACACAAAAACATACTGTTGTCTGGGATAAATGACAACTCTAAACAAGTGCCTTCGGCAACTGTTCAATTTGCTGTTGCTTCAGCAACCAGGTAATTTACAAGTTCGGCAAAATTTTAGAAAGTTGTTTGACGAGCACTCGTTTAGAGTCGTGGGGTGGGGGTGGGGGGGGAGGAAGGGTTTATGAAAGAAAGCTGTAAAAGGAGCAAACCTGATTGGCTGTAGCTGCTGCGGCGAAGGGAACGCTTGTGGCAGGTGTTGTTGCTGCAGAGACAGTGGCGGGCGTAGCACTGTGCATCAGGGGTACTTTCAGGAAGGGAACCATGGAAGCAATGAACAGAAGGGTGCGGCACATGGCAACCATGACATGTGTTGGATTTTTTGGGCATGGCAGATATCACATAGCAGAAAGCCATCGTGGAGGGAGGAGGAGGTTACACCAGCGGGTGACATGCAATCATAATGCAAAGCAAGGAAGCATGGGAGAAAATTAAAAAAAAGAGAAAGGAAAAAGCTTATTACAATCACAATTAAAAGGACCAATGCCAACATAATCAGGGTTTCCCAGAGAACACACAATAGGAAGGTAGGGGCATGGGGAAAAAGTGACCACAAATATTCTTCAACTCTCCTCCCCTCTCACTTATGGTCTTTCTTAAATGTTCTGGAGTTAAAATCTTTTGACAAAAGATTGGTCGAATAAACTCAATACTGCCTGTATTAGAATTTTTTTTAATGTTGCATTGTATTAGTAAGAAAAGTTTTTAAAGAATGTCCCTCCCTGAAATTCTCTGGGAGACTCTGATACATAATATATTAAGACTTGATTCTCTACCTTACTTAAAATAGATTCAATGTTATCAAGCAAAACTAAGTTGCTTAAAGAGGTATTTACACATAGAAGGGTTTTACTGTGGAAAATCAGATTTTACAATATGTTTTCCATTTCCAACTATCTTCTCACAGACTACAGAAACAGCTTGGTGTGGATTATAAGCACCGTCTGGGCTGAATGGAGGAAAAAGTAATTTTCTCAGCCAGTCTTTGTTCCAAAAGGTCAGTCATAATAAATTCAAGTTACTCAAAACAATCAGGAAATGCATGCAGTGATTGGTTACCGCGATTTAGTTACTCAAAATAATAATTTACTACCTTATCCTAACTCTTACAGGTGAATCACAATGCACAAGGTGTGAAACAGTTAAACAAAATTCTATTACATTCTACATTAAAATTAACTTTCTCAGATTCAGTTTAACTGTACCCAAGAAATAGTTCAATGATTTAATTCTATATTTCATAGCAAATTCAAGTGTTTAGGACAAATTAAAAAAAGACTGCACGAGCTTCTCATTACATTCAAGGTTAGGAAACAAAAGATGGAACCTACCAACAGTTGTAGCTGGAGGAGTCATGCAAAACACCGACCCTGCCATCATGCAGAACATTTAGAAAGGTGAATTTGGAAAAAAAAAGTATTAACAAATGCATGGTTAGTGTTAGATCACAAAGCCAAGATCTTGAAGAACAAATACAAAAAAAAACTTCCACATCTCAGTTAGTTTTAACACTGCTAGGCCCAGTTCAAAACTCCAAATGTTCCTCTTTCCACGTGTACCTCATTAAACAATGAATTTGTAAGAAATGCTACACCAAATAAGAGCTCTTCACGAACATATTTAAAAAAAAAAAGTCCTTGTGGCAATCCAGGGGATGTACAGAACACTGATGTCGGTTACATTATTAGAGCAGAGTGCAGAACAGGTGACACAGCATAATGAAGGTAGAGGTGGAATGTAGGGCTATTTTGAGTTTTAATGCCCTTTGAGTCACGTATCAACTGGAAACAAAAACTCGAGACTAAGTTGAAAAAGCAGCAATCGGTTTCCAGATGTTAGATGGTGATTTCATTCCGACCATGTTTGAATGCACATTACCCTCGAACATGGAACAGAGTAAAGTAGCAAAACAATAATATCTTTTGAAATATTAAAGGGCTCATTTTTAATTTGTGATAGAACATGAATTTTATTAAATTATGAAGTCATAATACTAAATCTCATTAAATTTGGACGCTGCTAGCTAGTGATTGTTTACATAAGTAACAAATCAAGATCAAGAATTTTTAAGCTTAAGTTTCGATTATCAGCAATAACTACTTTTAATTTATCTAAAGAATAATTTGGTGTAGTTTTTAAAAAAAAGCATATACCAAATATAATTAGTAATTCTGAATGAGTCATATTTAGCAAATTTGCAGCACTGTACTTGACAGCAAAACGCTCCATGCATCTAATTCCATGTCAATGAAGTACTGATTGCCATTTAATCATTGCATCAATGTTTTGCAAATAAACAAAAAAGATTTGCCAAGCACTTTAAAAAAAAAAGATGGTATCCCATTAGCATTTAAATGAGTCAACTACTGCACACAATATACAAGTTTTTATTTCAGCTGGGTATTTGAGGCTTATCGCATTAAATAAATAATTGATGGCCTAGTGTCAAGTAAGTGCACATTTGACTGCTTTTTTTGTTCTTCTGTGCAAGAATAGTAACGGTTAGCAAAAGAACGTTCAGACGTTAAACGCTGCATTTCACTTGTGACTCAGACACTTTGTGCTGAATTTTCATGGGGAAGGCGGGTAGGGAGCAGGAGGGGCTCCGAAGCGGTCGGGAAACCTGGGAGAGCAGGTTTCCCACAGGCCCTGCTGAATTTAACAGCAGGGTCTGATTTGCATAGGAAACCTCTGTCTCCTACCCGCAGCCAGCCAGATTGAGGGGCTGGCTGGCTCCGGGTGGGTAGGCCTGTGGCACTAGGCCACACAGAGGAGGGAGGGAGGGATCGCATGGGAGTGGCCAGAGGAGCCGGGGGGGGGGGGGGGGGGGGGGGGAGAAGAGAGAGAGTGGCCTCGTTGGGGGAGGGGGTGGGGGAGGGGGACGGTCTCCGATCGCGGGAGGTAGGTTACGTAGGGACACTGGATTCAGGAGGTAAGTGTAAAGGCACTTACCTCCCGGATCCATCACACCTCGCCTTTCATTAGTTGGCGGGTTTCACAAGGCCTGCAAAACCCGACCAGCTAAAGTTAAATACAAAATAGAGGTTAAAGTAGAGGCTTCCAGCATCATTATAATATTTAAATAGACGACCCGCCTCCCGAGAGCGGGTTGGCTGCCTGCCCCACTGTCCCGCCTCCGTTAAAACCGGAAGTGAGCGGGTTGGAGACGGGTTCCGGTCGGGATTCAGATTTTTAAAACATACGACCCCAACCCACCTGGTTTTTTTTTTGGTTTTTTTAGGATAAAACTCCCTTTAACTCCTCAGTTTTTGCTTCTGTGGCAGCGTAGGTTCATGAGAAATATTGAAATATTTAAATTTATTGCCCTGGCTTTTCCTTTTTCAATAAGAAGTTATCACTGGCGATAACTGAGAATTTAGCAGTGGTGTGGTAATTGATTACTCTTAAGAGGAACTAGAACTGGGGGGAACAGCAGGGGAGTGGGATTAACTGGATAGCTCTTTCAACGAGCAGCACAGGCACGATGGGCCGAATGGTCTCCTTCTGTGCTGCATGATTCTAAAAGGCAATTAGGATGAGAAAAACTTTAATCTTTCTGTTTTTAAATATCAGCATAAACTGAAAGATGGCTTTATATCTATAACTTAAAAAAAGAGAGCCTGGCCAGAATACTACATTTGAATCGGTGCTTAATGGCAGGAGCAGTAGTTAGGGAGGTTTACCATTGGTGGTAACCAGTTACTACCAACAAAAAGGAAGTAAGCTTAAAAAGGTGCACATCACCAATATTATGTACAGAAATAAACACCAAGAAAAACAGTAAGCTTTAAAGATGCCTAAACGTAACATTTACTACTAAACAGTCCTTTTTATGTTAGGTGTTACTGGTTAACATGGTGCAATCTTTTAAATTAAATCTCTTGAAAAAAGAAGGCTGAGGGGTGACCTAATAGAGGTCTATAAAATTATGAAAGGTTTTGATAGAGTGGATACAGAGAGAATGTTTCCACTTGTGGGGAAGAGCATAACTAGAGGCCATCAATATAAGAAAGTCACCAAGAAATCCAATCGGGAATTCAGGAGAAACCTCTTTACCCAGAGAGAGTGGTGAGAATGTGGAACTCGCTCCCACAGGGAGTGGTTGAGGCGAATAGTATCGATGCATTTAAGGGGCGGCTGGACAAACATATGAGGGAGAAGGGAATAGAGGGTTATGCTGATAGATTTAGATGAGGTAAGACGGGAGGAGGACCGAGTGGAGCATAAACACCGGCATGGACTGGTTGGACCGAATGGCCTGTTTCTGTGCCGTATATCCTATGTAATATACAGGGATTTTGCATTGACTGGATGTACTGCTCTCCTTAAAATTATTTGTTTTTAAACAGCATCAGGTAAGCCTATCATCATAATTCTTTTGAAATCTGATGAAAAAATACAGTGAAGCTGTCCCTAAAGACTATGTGTATAGAATCACAACCTGCCGCCAAGCCACTTAATGTAATTCCAAACAAATGAATGATTCACATAATTTGAACCGGGTTCAAAAGGAAATATCTAAAAGGAAGTTCAGGTTTCACTGTGCAACATCAAAGGTGTTATCTGTTGCATCTTGCCTTAGAATAAATTAAGCACAGTATTTTAAAGCCATTTTACTTCATGTAATATGCTGTCGTTAAGTGCTAGCAAGAACAGGCAAAGTAAGGTGTAACAAGCATAAATACATTTTTGAACATTCAACTCGTGCAGTAATGGCTACATGATCTTATTTGATCAAGTCAACAGTTCAATTTTATAATACTCTCACAGTAAAGGGGAAAGGACATACCTGTTGGAAAAAATGTTGGCTGCTGCATATGTGCATTGGCTAGAGCCTGTTGGTAGTGCAAAACACTAGGATTAAAGACTGTGCTGGTGCCATTGCTTTTTTCAAGGGCTGGTCTCTTTGGTAAGTGGTGAAGAACACCAGGTGGGAAGGCCTGTGAATGAGGGATTTAGTAAGACAGGTATAATAAATATAGAAAATAGAGAAGACAGTATGAAATTCCTGTCATGCACTGAAAGTATCGTATTAGTCAAAGTAGCACAAAAACGCTTTTGTCGGAAGACAGGCTTTCTGTAAAAGGTACAAGTGTAGCTTTTTAAACAAAGCAAAACAATGCAGCAAATGTTATGCTGTGATATTTGGCAGTATTACATTACACATCTAATAAATATGCATTATTTTAAAGCCTGAACTTGCCCGTAACCAAAAAAAAACCATACGTTTAATGAAAATACTTTCACTATATTGGAATTTGGGTACGCAGTTAACAAACAATTTAATTAGTGCCGATCGGTACAAGATCCGCACATTGCAACGCTATCAAAGCAGATCAAACTAACTATCATGAATTTAAACTACCATATGTGCACTCAATAGTGTGCAGTGAAGGCTATTTGCTGCTACACCTGGAATGCAAAAAGCAAACATCCGATATTCAGAAAAATAACTTTACATTTAATACAGTGTGGATTTTTAATGACCAGTGTACTTAGTTAGTACAAACATTATATCCTTCCAACAAACATCTAATTAGAGGCATGTTTATAATAAAATTAAAAATAAAATCTATTAAAGTTATCGTACTATTTTACTATAGCTAGTGCATGCAAAGCAAGAAGGTGAAAGGTCAAAGTACCAGGTCAAAGGTTGCCTCGAGGGGTCGTTTCACAGATTTGGCAGCCGACTGAGTCTTAAATAGCAGGCAGCGAGCATATGATGGCAATGGACCAATGGGGTTCAAGCGTATTAACATACAGGTAAACAGCAAGCAGAAGTGCATCATGGGAACAGCAGTACATTGCAGGTAGGTGAGGAGAAAAAACAAAAAAACAAAACCCTGAATGCAGTATACAACATATATAACACATAGCATGCATAAAATGAGTTGTCAAAGGTTGCAGTTACAAATACTGAATTAGTACTGTACAGCAAAATAAGCATTTACTGTACCTTTGTTAAAAGCATAATAGGGAGCAAAACACAAATATCTTTTAACTATTACTAATATCAACATGTGCAAAATATGTGTGCAATAATCATATATAATTATAATTAATTTATTGCATCTTTCAGGCTCTTATGAAATATGGAACTACACAAAGATGGCTAGATTCTGCATTGCTCAATTATATGTACCTTTAGGAGGCAGTAAAGCATCAAGAGCCACCCCGCTCCCATGGAACCAAACCGACCCAACAGAGAGTTCTTGGAAATTATCTACGTTTATTATACTTTCCATTGAAGTAACTACTATATTATTGCTTTCCTTTTTGGAAAAAAAACCCCCATTGCTGGTGGGGAACCCATAGGGTTACCATTTACCAACCCTCCCGGATTGTCCTGAAATAATCCAGAAATGAAGATTAATCTCCCAGACATTCCCGTGAGAAAAAACCATGAGGCAATTTCTTCTCCCATTTCGCTCTGGCCAGACTCTCAACAGCAGAGCGTCCAGGATGTAATGTGACCGCAGCTCATGTGCACTTTGGTCAAGCCATGCGAAGGATACAATGGTTTTTGGAGCACAGAGGATTGTGGGTATTGTAGCTGCCATTATTGGCTCACTGGCACGAGAATTGACATGTCGAGAGACCAACGGCAGGAGTGTGTGTGTGTGTGTGTGGGGGGGGAGGAGTTAGAGGTCACGTGATGAAACCTCCCATGACGAACACAGTCCAACCAGAGTTGGCAACCCTAGGGGCTGAGTGGCACTGCAGGTTATAACACGGTCCTATTGGGTCGACGACATGGCCTTAAATCCACCCCAGGCTGATGGTTGTGAAAGCATCCCCCTCTCATCAGCTGCAAGAGTTCTGAGCAAAATTATCAACCTAAACCCTAGTGGGTGTGAGTCCACAGCAACAAAGAAAAGACTGCCCATAATTTGCAAGTAAATTGACAAGATTTAATTCGGGCCAGCTAATGTGAAAAGCAAATTTCATGCTTGCACACTAGGGGTGCTTTTCTGAGGTTGTTAAAGGATTGTTGGGGCAGGAAGCCTTAATCTGCAACTGTTTACACTATGCTTGTATGGTAGCATTTTGTTCTGACTCAGATGCTAAAAGTAAAGAAACATTTTGTCCCCAGTACCTACAAATCTCACCCTTGATGCTCACAAAAATACGGCTTATAAAAACCGAGTTATTTTCATGTTCACATCTGAGAGCATGCTATGCCGTCAGTGATTAACAGTCAGAGCAAAAAATGCACTCGAATTGCATTTCATGTTATAAACATACTTTGATGCAATGCTGCGCCTTTTATTGTGGTGTGGTGCAACTGAAGAGACACAATTAAAGGCTACCCAGATTCCAACAAAGCAACTCTGCTGAAATCAAAGTAGCTCATTTCTGGAAGCATTGGCAGTGAAGTTCTGAAAAATAGATATGACAGATAAAGTAAGTTTCACATTACCTCCCAAACCACTTCTTCCCTATTCTTTTTTTTGTGGGGAGAAAAAAGCCACCTGGAATCCATTTTCTTTCCAACAGCCTTCTAGGATTCCAGTGCACTAGTTTCTTCCTCATTTACTCAATTCAAGGTACAGAAATTTGACACCAAATCAGTACAATAATGCTCACAATTTTTTTTTTAAGGCAATCATGTGCCAAAATGCTCATCATTTTGAGCAGATCAATAAAGAACTATTTGTTATGCCAATTACTTCCTGTAGCTGTCTTGCAGAGAAAAACCCCTCTCCATATTAACCCAAGTAGTTGCAAAGAATAAGTAGAATGAGCCTCGACTGGTGAGCACCAGGCAAGCAAACTGTAAATAAGGCAAAACATAATCTATCCCTTAGTTATACACTGCTTAGCAATATCAAACATATTCCTAGACAGATGAATAGCCTTAGTGCTGCCAATATTTTTGCTGTGTAAACAACAAAATGATACTTTGCCTTTAGAAAAGCAGCATGCACAGCAGGTACATTTTAGACAGCTTTATCTTTTTGAAATTCCAATGTAAATTTAAGGCAACAACATGTGGAGACAAGATAACTGCAAGAGTTTTCAAAGTAAGGAAGGCCATCATCACTAAAAATAAGTTCAAGCAGGTCAGACATGAACTGATGCCAAGAGGCTTAGCTTGGATACCTAATTTCCCACTCAGAACATAGAACAGGCTCACAGGAGTGAGCCTGTTCTGCCATTCAATTAGATCATGGCTGGTATGTATTTTAACTCCATCTACCCGCCTTCGTTCAGTAACCCTGGGGAAGATATTCTGTTGGACAGGTCACCCAAGCTCAGTAACCCCTCAGGACAGCTTTGGGGTAATTTTCACTTTGGGCATGGGCGGTAAGTCTGAGGGATTTAACACCAGATCTGGAGTAAAGCAGGGATGCGCCCGGGCTCCAACCCTGTTGTCGTGCAATGGGCTGGATCCTTGACCTCAACTCTGCAAATACTGGCATTGCCGTCGGTCAGACCTCTTTTCTGACCTGGACTAGGAGGATAATGTTGCCCTTCTTGGTCAGCAGGTGAGCAAACTCAAGAGATACGTTGGAGAGCTTTCAGCGTGAGGCAGCCATCTTTGGGCTACAGGTTTCTTGGGCCAAGACAAATGTCCAGAGTGTCAGTGCAAACACTGCAATACAGGACATTCATGTTGATGGACAAAATGTGGAGGCAGTGGAAGACTTTATCTACCCAGTTGGCAAGTTTATCTGATAGGCGTAGGGAGCCGGACATGAATAGAACATAGCACAGAAACAGGCCATTCAGCCCAACTGGTCTATGCTTGTGTTTATGCTGCACACAAGCCTCCCCCCACGTTATTTCATTTCACCCTATCAGCATATCCTTCTATTCCTTTCTCCCTCATGTACTTCATTAGCTTCCCCTTAAATGCGCCTATGCTATTCACCTCAACTACTCCATGTTGTAGCGAGTTCCACATTCTAACCACTCTCTGGGTAAAGAAGTTTTTCCTGAATTCCTTAATGGATTTATTAGAGACCATCTTATATTTATGACTCCTAGTTTTGGACTCTCCCACAAGCAGAAACATCTTCTCTACGTCTACCCTATCAAACCCGTTCACAATTTTAAAAACCTCTATTAATTCACCCCTAACATACTGAGGAGAATTGGATCAGCAGCTTCAGCAATGAAGGACCTGCAAAGGGTCTGGAGTCAAAAGTAGGTGAAAATCCTATCAAAGCACAGATCTATCAGAACTGTGTCCTTCCAATACTTTTGTATGGATCTGAAACACAGAAGCTACCTACTGGAAGCATTTCATGTGTGCTGTTAGTGGAACAGGCTCAATGGGCGAAATAGCCCACTCCTGTTCCTGTGACTGCTGGGTTCACAGCACAGACGCAACTAGAACCGGACTTCAGAAGGTCAAAGTCATCATTAATTGTCGCCACTGGACACTCTTGGTCACATCGCCTGCCTCGGAGACAAAGTTTCCGTAAACCGGGCACTGACGATTGTAATCCAGGTCAGGAAGGGATACACCGACCTACTTCAGAAAGGAGGTGCTATCAGGTCAGTGAACGCTTGGAATGAAGCCACACACAACTGTCTAAGCGGAACTACTTGCTTGCTTGATGGTGGAAAACTGGTAAGGTGTTTAACAAGTGGCCAACCTGCAACCGCCAGTTTTCCGCTCGCGCCTAAAGCGAAAATTACCCCTCGTGTCCAACTCAAACTAGATGATGGATCTTTGAGATCAAGGATTGCAAATTAATAGCTAGGATATCGGCCACCTCCTTCCCCGATAGAGCTGAAAGGATTACCCCAGCTACATTTCAAGCAGGGGAAAAAACCTGAAATAGCCCTTCACCGAGCTTCCTATGTGGCACTTTATCAAACACCTTTTGAAAATCCACCACAACATGCATTGCATTTCCTTTATCAATACACTTTGTTATTTCCGAAAGACCTCCATTACATTTGAGAGACATAACTCACCTTTTACAAATCTATGCTCGCTGGCCTTAGTTAACATACATCTTTAAATTATTTGTTTTATTCTGTATTATGGTCCCTGGGAACTTACCCATTACTGATGTTAGATTGGATGGTCTATAGTTACCCGGTTTAACCCTTTCTCTCTTTTTGAACAGAGGTGTACATTGGCAACCCTCCAGTTCTCTGGCACAACTTCCATATCCAATTATGTTTGAAGGAGTTCACAACTTTCTATTCTCCAAATGCCTCCTTAGCAGAGGAACTCCCAAGAGGCATTCTACATCCTCCTTCCCCTCTCCTTAAGTATCTGAAGGAGTTTGTCCATTGTAATTTGTTCCTCTGCCTCCCAATTCAGTACCCAGGACTATAATCTCCATGAATATTCCCTATAAGACTACCATGCCCCACTCGTCTGCCAGTTTCCAATTCCTTTTCAGTAGCTCAATGCTCAAAAAGGTGCTGCAGAAATAAGAGAGAGAGACACTCCAGTGCAGTGCTGAGGGAGTGCTGCACTGTTGGAGGTGCCGTCTTTCGGATGAGATGTTAAACAGAGGTCCTGTCTGTTCTCTCAGGAGGACGTGAAAGATCCCATGGCGTTATTTCGAAGAGCAGCAAGAGGAGTTCTCCCCGATGTCCTGGCCAATATTTATCCCTCAATCAACATTACAAAAACAGATTATCTGGTCATTATCACATTGCTGTTTGTGGGAGCTTGCAGTGCGCAAATAGGCTACCGCGTTTCTTACATTACAACAGTGACTACACGTCAAATTTTTTTTTACTTCATTGGCTGTAAAGCACTTTGGGACGTCCGGTGGTCGTGAAAGGCGCTATATAAATGCAAGCCTTTCTTTTCTTTAAAACAGGAAAGGAAAGTGCAAGGTACTTTTTTGGGGGGGGTGGGGTCAGCCTATTCCCTAACATGCAGACACCCAACACCTTCTTTACAATCACTTGTCGGGTTTCTATCTGTCTAACATAGTGGGCACACTATCTCCTTAGGGATGCATCCCATTTACCCAAGTCCAGAGAGCTTAGCTGCAGGTTAGAAGAGCCAAGATTTAGGGACCTCCCAAGTGTCCATAGCAGCATTGCTGGAGTTAAACTAGCTAACATAGTGCAGTTTAACAGTCCAGAGCATCGGAAAGTGTCCCACTGCTTATCTGGCTTGCATCACTCGACCCATTGAGGCTTTGACCTACAGGGAGCTAAGTTGAGGTTAATTTGAACCAAACTATTACCAGTGTGAAGCATATGGCATGCATCTGGGTTACTTCCATTTAATTTTTCCTCTTCCTTTATCCACCAACTTTCTTCCCTTTTCCTCTCTTGAAGGTGTTGACTCCTTGGAATACTGTTCCACAGGCACAGTGGCCCTCTGATGCCTTGCCTGAATAGTGGTTCTTCACGCGTGAGCCGGCAGGTTAGTCATGCATAGAGGGCATCACAGCCAAGCCCATTCCTGCCCTCATTCAACGTACACACAAGCTGACCGCCAGCAGGAGCCACTGGACAGTGATCAGCAGCGAGAATGCTGGTGATCTCCTCTCCCTATACCATGAGCACCCAGGCCAACTGCATGGAGTCCATTGCCACAAGGCCGGGATCAGCTAACTCGGCACCCAAGCAGAAACTGAAACTAGAACTTTCCTCGGTCTATGTGCTTCATCTACTCACTGCCTTAACCTGCTTAGCCACCTGGGGAACCCATGAAAGTGGGCTATTTCCAACACAGATGACACCACTTCACTTTAGGTTGTGTCCACCACCAGCATTAATCCAGAGGAAATTACTGGTGAATAATAATCCTACTGCTGCTGTGGGATGCCAATCCTTTTGTAACATAAAATATATATATTTAATTTATCTATTAACTAGGACAAAGTTTAATATTCACCTTCATTACAACTGGTATGCCATAAATTATCTGCAATAAAGGTTTCAATTCACTTGAAACCTGCTTTGTTACATGTGTTTTGATCGAGCCCTGGTGAGATTATCCATCTGGTGGAGTCTTCACTTCATCCCCCACATACTGTAGGAGTATAACCTGGCTTGATGGGTTCTGGGAAACCACTTGCTGAGCATGCACCTGGAAATGTCTTCACGATGTTGTCGAGAGGCGATGGTGACTCAAGAGGTATCCGACTCCTACCCACACTGTAAATAACGCCAGAATTTGCGTAATTGTGCTAGCCCTTTTGTCAGCTCAAGCTAAACTTAAACTAACCAACTGAAAATCGTGAACCCACCCACCCCCTCCTGTCTCAAGATCATAGCCCTACAGGGACTAGTGGTGCGTGTAGGTTTCTGATTAAAGAATGAGGACGACATTACCAGGTGGGTAATCTGCCTTTCTTCATTTCACATCCTCTACTTGCACTGTAGGAACATAGCAAGTAGTACAAGCGGAGGAAAGACACCTGCACAAGAGCCATAACGCCAGCTGTCAGGACTCTTCTGCCAAAAGCATCATATGTCACAGTTAAATCTAGAAAATATTTAGTAAATATGTGATGATTGTTCCATCTGGCAGATTTTCATATACTATAACTCGCAAGACTGGCTAAACTGCTCTATGCAAGTGGCACAAAAACTTAGGTCGGGGGGGGGGGGGGGGGGGGTGCTCAATGAACATAGTGGAAAAGCATTCCAGTTTTAACTTGTGTAGCAGTGGGGGGGAAAAAAGGGGCAATTTCTTAACCCAAATAAAGCTTTTAGATAAAAATTTCAGATGAGTCTTAAGAAACAGCCCATCAAAATGCTGCATCAAATATGGCTCAGCCAAAACTAACACCAACAGCGATGCAATTTTCCACGCAAGAAAATTAAATTCACATATTTGAAAAGGTTGAAAACGTAGAATTGTGAAAAAGAATAAATTACCGTCCCAATTGGGAACCAGTGAGGGCCGAACTGGGCACAATTTTCCAAACTGTACATCAACGGGTGATGACCTAATGATACCAAATGTGTCATACAAGACTTAAATACCCAGAACGTGAACTCAAGTAGAAATATGGTTTAAACCAGCGTTGAACAAATGCTGGAAACACATTCCGAATATGTGCAACATCACATGAAACTGGACTAACAACTAACAAGATGTCTTGAGCGCTTGAGAAGAAAGAAGTGGACACTGAAAATGAGGAAAGGTGAGAGCAGTGGAGAAGCTAGGATGAAGGCCCGATCAAACAACTGGCCAGGAACTTGGTGGAAAGCTTGAGGGCAGCACCAGAGTGGCAGAATAAGCAGCTGTCAATGGTGGAGCAGAGCAAGCGATGGGCGAGAAGCCAGTGGAGCTTGGAGAGGATGGGCTGACGGAAGTGCAGGTGAACACTTCAATGAGTTGAAGCTTGTTGTTGCAGGGGGGGGGGGGGGGGGATGTTGAGGTGGTGAGGCCAGCTAGGAGGGTATTAGAAAAGTCAAGTTAAGAGGTGATAAAACATGGACTAGAGTTGCATCAGCAGAAGAGATGGCACAGGAACAAGCAAAGATGTAGAGGTAAAATAAAGCATTTTTGGTAATGGGGCAGATGAAAGAGGGGAGGTTGAGCACGGGGCCAAGCAGAACACCAAGGTTCCACACTTCCTGACTCAATTGCAGATGACAGCCAAGGGGCAGTTGATGAAGTCTAAGAGGAATCCAGGAGATGCTGACCTTCTGGACAATGTGCACCAGTGTAGGGCAGGCATTAGATTCACCCCGGTTTCCTCATACCTTTCTCCACAAAATAAGTCAGTGAATATCTGAAAGGCAGGAGGTCCCAATAAAAATTAAGATGCGGGTAACCATGAAAGCACAGGCACATTAACCATCGACCACAGTGGCGAGGCTGTGAGTAAACTCATTGAGATGTACTTCTGGGATTATGGCTTGGGAGACTTCCCTATTTTCCATGGTGGTTTATTTATGCTTCATTTTGACTAGTGACAAACTGCTGAATATTTAGAGGAAAGAACATTTTGCTGGGTGAAACAAACTGGCACAATAACACAAGTCTTGGGGCTTTATGCAACATGGGAAGAAGAGATCACTTTCAGTGCTGCCGATCTGTAAGGTCATAATGACATTTTCATGTGCGTGTTCAGCATATGGTTCCCCCCAGAACCTTATCAAATTAGGCTACAGTGTGTGGAGGATACAGAAAGAATAATTAGTACTCCACAGTAACGGCATTCTTATATCCCTGGCGACAATCGAACTGGTGGATTACATTTATAGTAACTGTTGTCCTAATAAATACTTCTGCGGGGACATATAGGTCAATTCGCATTTTAAACGTCAGATTATTTTACAAGGCATTGCTCCTATGGTTTAGTACATTTGAACACTATTTGTTAACCCCTCAAATCAAATCCTGTGATATTGCAATTAGTAAACCATAGTAATACAGTATTCCAAATTTATAATCTAGATTAATAGGTCTAAGTAATATAAATTAAGCAAATATTAATGATATATTATGCATCAAAAATCCACATAATGAATAATTAGTATTTAGCAGTTAAGTAAATGTCGTTCATTATAGATAGCTCAGTATCAGAAAATAGCACTGGCATTTGACCACTTTCAGGGCACAGGATGGCATTTACAAACCACATTTTAATGAGGCAGAAACCCGTTGCCTAAAAGGTGAAAAATTTGGGTATACCAACGACAACCATTTGAAAACCCAAATGTGGGGGTGGGGGGAGGAAAAGAGGAGCCAACTGTGATGAATCTGCAAAATTCAAAACAAACATTGCCGATTCAAGCTCCATAAACACAGTGGAGTAAAACACCAGAACTACCTCTCTTTTAGATGAAGATTTTAACTAATATCTCATTTTTAAAAAGTAATATTCCAGGGATCTCAGTGCTCTACATTGACTTTTCCCAGTGTACTTTTATCACTTTAAATGCAGCAATATAGCACCCTCAGTGGTTCAATGGATCTAGAGCCTGCAAGAGTTCGAACCAATACGGTTCAAGTCAAAAACGGAGGACTTTACCAATGTTACAAGACGGATGGGTGCCACTTCCAGTGCCAACTGAATAGCTGGATTATTTCCAGTGTATTACATGGATTTTAAAAGGAATGACAGGAAAAATCAGCTAATATTTGTTCTGTTTTTCCAGGAAGCTGAATCTTGTAACATTGCATTAAAATTCATTGTTTGTTCCCATCTTGATCACATTACTGCCTAAAGTATATTGTAACTTTATATATGTGCACTATTAATAGAAGATAAACTCTGCTGCATTAGCCGCAGAGGAAAAATAATTGTATATACTGCAACAAAACAGACAATTTATTAGCAGAAAGTGTAACTTCAAACCTGAAACAAAGCAGAAAAGAGGACCTTTAGGCATTGTGAAAAAACATTTTTCTTCATTACTCTAAATTATAGTGCAACTAGAAGAAATTAGTCCCCCAAGGCTGGTATATCATGTCAAATATCAATGTCTGGTTAGTGTTTTTTTTTAATTTCATATTTACTGGCCTATTTTTATTGGTTTCCATTAAAAATCTGCATCAGAATCCAGCCATACAATGGTATAATAAAATTATAGAAAAATACTGACTTATCGAAATAGACATTTCTGATATTGGCTTGATTGAAAGAATTTACCATATTACTACCTCAAGGTTAATTGTGCCAAATAATCTTTCTTAAAGCAATTGCAAATGAACGGTTCCGATCACTGTTAGTTTAACACCAGTAAGATTTATTACCCAACAGATTCCACACTCAACAATTAATTACTCTTTCCAACCAGTAGCTTCTTTTCCCAAAGAGAAATTAGCTTCTCCTACACACTGCAAGGTTAGAAATTATTAAGGTTTAAATATACCTCAATAAGGTGGTGGCAGTGGTGCTGATAATGGTAAAACACCAACACGCTGCTTATTAACCCTAATATTTCTGGTCTCCTGTTGCAATTTCCACACACAAAAATACTACCAGAACAATTGCATCAGACGCAGTCCATCAATGGGTGACTTTCATCTAAAACACAATCCAGCGTAGCATTTTTGTGAGTTGCACAGTAAGTCTGCTGCTCATTTGTGGCGTGCTACCTCATTAAATAACTTACCATTGCTGTCGCTGCTGCAGCAGCTGCCTGAGCTACTGCCACAGCCTGGTTGGCCTGGTGCTGTGCTGCTTTTATTTTGGCCTGTAAGTGCGCAGGAGGGTGGAAGTATTTGCACTTCTCTCTTGAGCAGCGACCTTTGATATAATCCATGCAGACGGTTACAGTGTTGTCATTGGTATCCACCATTGTGCTGTCTGCGGGGTGAGCAAAGCGGCAGTCAGTCTCACCCCGTGTGCAGTTCCCTCGCTGAAACTCCCTGCACACCTGCCAAAACAGCAGATAGCACTGCGCTTAGATTTGATGAAGGCGTTTTAACTTTTAAGCATCCCAAGGATTAGAAACACAAACTATAGCTTGGCGCACAAGCCAAGGGTAAAACACAAAACAAAACAACAATCATTCATCACCTAGATCAGCGGTTCCCAACCTTTTCCTTCATGCGGACCACAAAAATTGCTTCTGCGGACCACCAGCTGTTTAATTTTTTTTTTTTTTTTAACATGGCTGACGGGAGTCAAACTTATATATTTTTTTTCACGGACCACCTGCAGTACCCTCGCGGACCACAGGTTGGGAAACGCTGACCTATATGAACAAAATTCAAATTTAGTATTTCAGAGATTTTTGACTTCCTCTTGGAGTATACATTGCTGAGTGTAACAACCGCAGGAAATCCAGGGGGACCTTCTATTACTGTGGCAAATTTAGAAGGTTCATGAGGACGTTATTAATTTAGCAATCAATATTACTTTTGAAGACATCAGTTTAGAGCAACTGTACAAGATGCACATAGAATTAGGCAAGATAAACATATGATTCCTTCATCTCTATATTCTAACGATCATATTGTGCTCCAGAAAAAAAATTCTAAATTGGTTTTGTTTCACCCAAATCAGAAGACAATGGGCTTTAATATAAAACAAAAAATTCAAGATTAAAAATTGTAGAAACAGTTTTAAAAAAGGTACGGCAAAAACATATGCAAAATATTAAAACTAACTTTCTGTCCGTGGTGTATAGAAATTGTTTGCCAAGTCAATTGCTTACTGATTTGATCAGAAGTACGTTTTATTTGCTAGTCTAAGATCTGGGAAACGTGAAATCAAATTACATTCGATGAAACACGGGTTTCTAAGCAGCCAATGGTTCAGTAGATAAATGTACCACATAATATATTACTGAGCCACAAAGGCCAGGGAGGCTTCAGATTTGTTTCTGGGCCTGTGCCAAGATTGCTGATCTCAGCTGGGACCGGCAGTGAGCGGATACAAGTTGCCGCAGCATTCCTGGAACCAAAAAAAAAATAAATCAGCCAGAGTTCCCGCTCTCTATCTCTGAAGTGACTGCTGTTGGAAAGTACACGTTTTGTGTTCGTTTGGCGAGGACAGAACTTGGTTCGACAACAGTGCCCTCCCCACCCCCACAGTCAAATTGCCTGCTGACGTTTACTGTTCCGACATTAAAACTGTGCGAGGTAATAGAGGGCCTTCAGCATCCCCGACACCACCCGAGCAGAGGCAGCCGCCATTCAGCCAATCGGGCCAGCGCCTACTCTCTTAAAGAGGTATCCGCTTTGCCCCATTCTCCTACCCTTTCCAGATGTCCTTTAAAAAAATGTTTTGTTTTCAAATATCTATCCACTTCCTTTTGAAAAGCTATTATGAATTCAGATTCCAACACAACGTTCCACATCCTAACAACCTGCTGTGTAGAAAAAAAAATTCTTACCTGCTCCCTTCATTCTTTTAACTATCTTAAATTTATGCCCTCTAGTTACTAATTCGCCGACCAATGGAAATAATTCTTTCGTACTTACCTCATCAAAACCGTTCATAATTTTGAACATCTCTATTCGATCTTCTCTTAACCATCTATTGAAAAAATACTCAGTTTCTCTAATCTCTCATCCCGGACATGTTCGTAAATCACTTCTGCATCCTGCCCATGGCCTTGACATCCTCTATAAAGTAGGCCACCCAGAAGTGCACATAATATTCTAACTGTGGCCTAACCAATGGTTTGCATAGGTTTAACATTACCTCTTAGTTTTTGTACTCTTATGCTCCTATTTATAAAATCTAGGATCCAAAATGATTTTAAAGAAAAATATACAGCGTTCATCAACTTATCCTCCTACTTTTAAAGATTTGTATATCTGAACCCCAAGTCTCTTTACTCGTCTACGTTTTTTTTTAAACGTTTGGTATACTTTTTCACTTATTCTTCCTTCCAAAATATATTACCTAATTGCTCTGCATTAACCTATATCTGAAAGCCACCTGTCCAATCTACCAACCTGTGTACATCCTCCTGAAGTCACTCACCGTCCTCTCCACAGCTAACCACACTCCCTATTTGTGTGCTGCCTGCAAATTTTAATATTGTACTGAATCCAGATCATTCATTTATAGTAAAGAGCAATGGTCCTGACACTGACCCCTGGAGGCCCCACTATTTACATCCCTCCAGACCAAAAAAAATCCATTAACCACTATTCTGTTTTATACTCTTTAACCAACTTCCAATCCAAATACTCTCTTCAGGAGAGACAGCATGTACCTTCTCCAGTCTAGTTTATGGTGTAGTCTCCTCCATGTACTTAGAGTCCATAAAGTCAGAATTCTCTGAAATAATAAGCTGGAATGTCAGTCATGTGTCACCTTACATTAATTATTGCTGTATTAGATCTGTCTTTTTTTTAATTTAATCTACAATTCCTGATCTTTTGCACTGTACTGGGGAGACCAATTGCAGATTGAGGCTCTGTTCCATCTGACCTATGAGTGCTTTGTCATTTCAATTTCCAACCTTTCCATCTTTGGTCTCCTAAATGACTCCAACCAAGTTCCAACATAATTTCTGAAACAGTACCTCAACCTTCTCCTGGACACTCTTCAGCTCTCTGGTTCAAACATTAAATTTAACAACTTTAGGCATTACCTGTTTTCTTCACTTTCCTGCTGGATTCTCCCATCATTTTGTTGCTTTCCCTTCCATTTTGAAACCATGTTTAACTCACCTTTTGGCTTTCCAAATTATCTAACATATATAGAGAGACCAAGTAGAATGGGCCTATATTCTCTGGAGTTTAGAAGAAAGCGAGGTGATTTCATCGAAACATACAAGATTCTGAGAGGGCTTGACAGGATAGATGCTGAGAGGTTGTTTCCCCTGGCTGGTGAGTCTAGAACTAAGGGTCATGGTCTCAGGATAAGGGGTTGGCCATTTAGGACTGAGGTTAGGAGAAATTTATTCACTCAGAGGGTTGTGAATCTTTGGAGTTCTCCACCCCAGAGGGCTGTGGATGCTCAGTCGTTGAGTATATTCAAGACTGAGATCGATAGATTTTTGGACTCTAAGGGAATCAAGGGATATGGGGATCGGACGGGAAAGTGGAGTTGAGGTTGAAGATCAGCCATGATCTTATTGGATGGCGGAGCAGGCCTACTCCTGCTCCTAATTCTTATGTTCTTACGGTCTTATCTCACATACCTGAGATGACACTTGTTTAATATACACCTATTAACTCCCTTTTGAAAAATCTCTCTGCAGCCTAGCTTTTAAATCCATCACTTGTTCCTTTGTGAAAACAGTTAGGATATCTGAACTCTTGGCCTCCCATCTCAATTTTTGATAAGCCTATAAAGAGACTCTCCTCTTTACCATGCCAGTTCCGATGAAGAGCCCATGCAAAATATTAACTTATCTTCCAGATGCTGGCTGACTGCCTATTTCCAACATGTGTTTGAATGTTATAAAGCACAGCATCAATGAACATAGATACAAGAACAAATAACAAGCTTAATCAGAATTACACTACGTTTACATCTATATTTCTAATGCTGAATTTAACTGACGGAATGTTTTTACCTCTAATCGGTCTGTCCTCATGTGCTTCTGCATGTTTCCTGTTCCTGCAACTGAAATGGGCGGGCTTCCAGGGACAAGGACAGGGGCACTAGAGAGAATTTCCGTTGGAACTAATCCAACACTGTGATGCATGGGTGTCAGAAAAGGACTAAAACTAAAAGCGGGATGATTTACTCCTGTGCCAGGATTCATTGGAAACGTGGCCTGTGGAGAAAAACACAAATATGTTTAAAAAATCATGTTAGAAGGACTAAGTAGCACAGAAAAATATTACACTTTGTTATACTTCCCCCTAACAAATTAAAAAGAATCAGAATTCATTCTAGAAAATTGTTTTCCCCTTCCCAATGGGAAAACAGATTTTGTTATTACTACTGTGGACTTTGCCGATTGAGAAAAGAAATACAAACTTTACAAAAGCTGTCCACGAAAATATAAACTAAACAATGATGGCATTATCTTTTCAGCATAAACATTTTTAATCAGAACAATTAACTTTAATGGAAAATACAACAGGGCATCCCATCCTGGGACTAGAACATAAGGGCATCTCCAAGATCAAACTGTAGAGTTTCTATTGATTCCAGAGCGATGCTAATGGGGAAATGTGTTGGCAATATTAGCCATTCTGGACAGACCCAAGTCAACTTGCTTCTTTATTCTCCGCTAAAAAATATGGATTCTTCAAACAGATAATACACTGATGGTAAGAGGATACATAGGGCTGGATTTTCAATGACCTGTGGAGTCGGGTTTGGAGGCGTGTGGGGGGTTAAAGTTGCAGATTGGGGGGGTCCCGACCCCACGCAATTTTGACAAAATCGGTCGTGTGGTTCCCGACTCCAAGAGGCGGGAGAGGCCATTAAAGCCCTCAACAAGCCCTAAATTGGCTCTGTAATGCCATTTTGAAACATTTTAGCTAGTTTAACCCTTTTCCCACGTGAAGCACGCCTGATGTGAAACCTGGCGGGAGCACAAGTGGATAGCTGACTATGAGCTGCAGGTCCACTATTACAACGGAGATGTGATGAAGGTAGTAGTAGTATTAGGTCTGAAAGTCGCCTCTGATTGAATGTCTTCAGAGACTGCCTGGGAGGACTTGGTTACAAAAAAACTCTCTCTCTCCCTCTCTCTCTTATCCAGGCGACTTTCAGACTGAAACCACTAATTGGTTCATGGGTTCCCATATGCTGGAACTCAATTGCCCAATTAAGTGAAAATTGCATCAATCTCCCACATCCAATTTCAGGCGGGTGCATAACACGAAATGCGGCTAACACGACCCCAACCCGACCCCAAGACAAAATCCAGCCCATAGAGTGTGAAGGTGGTCAACTTTTGCAGTCTCTCAACGTGGCAAAAAGCAATAAAGTTCATGTATTGCTCTGATTCTTGTATTGTACATATATGAAATATGAACACAATCATAAATGTATTTGAAACACTGCATACAAAAGGGCATGCTGTGCAACTATCACCAAAAAGAAATTGTGGTCATAGTGTGAAAATACTTGTTCAAATTTAAATCTATTTGGTCGCTCACACTTTTCTCAAATAAAATTTATTAACAAAGAACATAAGAAATAGGAGTAGGAATAGGCCACTTGGATTAAAAAAGGACTTTTTTTTTTACTTCTGTTGATCAAATGTTAGAACAAAATTCCTTCCAAGTAAGTGAAATATAATGGCAGGCTGGTACAACGCAATAGTGATCTTAAGAAAAACTTAAAGTTTCTTGAAACCAAATCCCTTGTGATTTTTTTGGGGGGACTAGGATAGGAAGGAAAAGAAATCCCTCTTTTTTCTCTCCCTAGTGTCCTCCCCCAATTGAGAAGCTGCTTCTAGACTTGCACCAATACTACACGGAGTACAAGGTGCGTGAACTTGGCCTAGGGACAACTCTTTCAATTTTTACCCTTCCACCTGTGGGAAGCCACTTTGCCTTCACTTGGTGCCTTCTCCCAGCAGTGCATGTGAAGACTAGGAACTGAACAAGGTTAGGGGGGCAGGAAAAGGGGCAAATTGAATTGGAGTTGCAACATGAATTGGTGCTCCAGCTCCGTGTCTCCTTTCAATTCTTCAGCTTTTGTTTCAAATATATACTTACAACTGGCTGAATTTGAGTGCCTGGCATCATAAATTGCATCTGCTGTGCCAGCATAGCTGCAGTTGTTTTCTGTTGTATGAGATTGTTGCGTCCATTAATTTCTAACTGCGTTTTTAAATGCATTGGTGGATGAAGATATTTGCAGTTTTCTCTTGTGCAACGACCCTGTCATATGAAAGACATTTTAAAGAAGGTTTAGAAACATTTCTAATATTACCAATAGGTAGTCAGCAGATCTACAAATTCCATTATTGTACCTCCACTCCCCCCAACTCTCTCCCCTCCACAATGCAACCAGGTTTTACTTATAAAATGAGTGCGAATATTCATCTAATAATTTAAAATGTTACTGTCAATGACAAGAAGCGTGATCAACAACTGAACCAAAGCACCAGCCCACATTTCAATTATTTAACTTGCTTTTATCCTTTCTGTATTTTGAGTTGATATTTGATCAATAATAAAATCAAATAAACCAGGCAAAGGCCTACAAAGAGAAAGCTAAGTAACCGATTTCAGTTATATGAAACTTTGGCCTGCATAAAATAGTTTATAAAGCATAGTATTCAAAAAGCAATCTTATGGAATTAGTAACTGCACTGAAACTTTCACTGTGGAAAATAAACTGACATCAGTCTTAAGCACATAAACATCTACTCAATGCTGTAGATTTCTGCACCACTTGTCATTGGCAACGTAAATTACAACTGTTCACATTTCTTATTTTCTCATGTAAGAAATATCTGTGTCCGTGCAACTACTTTGGTGATTTTTGTATGTTTTGTAAACCATTGTTCAAGCACTTCTCACAGAGATAGTGAGCTGCCTTGCCTTACTGCAACTCCAATATCTTGGCCTGCAATGTATTTTCCAAGGGAGATCTCAGGAAATTTGTTAAACTACAAAAATATTTATAGTGGAGTGTCTTTTATTATATTAAAATAAACATTACTGCAATACACATCAACAGCTGTTTATTTCACACCACACACTCCAACCAGCTTACTGATGTATCTATGAAGGCATGTAGGATACAAATTGATTCAAGCAATGGCAAAAGGATCAGAGACAAAGGGCCAGGGTGGGGTGAGGGGGTGGGGAGGTTTAAATGTTGCACCACAGAGAAAACCTACTGTTAAGTGACTAGCTGACCAGAAATACAGTTGCCTTGCAGAAGAAGTGTCCTAACTATTCCTTATAGACACAAAATAAACATGTTAAACAACAGGTCAGGCAGCATCTGTGGAGAGAGAAACAGAATTAACGTTTCAGGTCGATGACCCTTCGTCAGTTCTGACGAAGGGTCATCGACCTGAGACGTTAACTCTGTTTCTCTCTCCACAGATGCTGCCTTACCCGCTGAGTATTTCCAGCATTTTCTGTTTTCGTCTCAGATTTCCAGCATCCGCAGTATTTTGCTTTTGTATTATGTTAAACAATGTCTGAGTGTCACGATTAGGGATTATTGTTCATTTGACCTAGGAGGAATATGAACTCAGGTTTAGGATTTTTAAGGGTTCATTCTCTCAAGTGCCCAGCATCTTCTGTCACCTTCACAGGAAGACAGACTGGTGCCAATTAAGACAAGTACGTGATTGGTATGTTAATGAACTCAACTGACAGTTCATAAGATAATCGAAACTGGTTATGTGCGTCGCATCGAGAGAAATGCAAAAGTTGTTGATGCCACAGGGTATGTTAGCCCAATGGTTATGGTGCTGGACTACCAACTCAGAGGTTGAGTGTTCAATTCCTACTATGGCAAATTGTGAAACTGAACTCAAAGATTTGTGAGCCGGCACCAGAAAAGTGAGCAAGTAGTTCACCATCATGGAATGGAACCTGCAACCCTTACATGGTCTGACTTACATGTGACCACAGTCAAACAAGCCCTACTGCCCTCAGGGCAAATAGGGATGGACAATAAATAATGCCTTGCCAAGAACAAATTAAAAATCTTCCAGTAATCAATCACACATTAAGGACCGGCATGTCATAACTTTTGTCCTCTGCAGAACTAAGTTCAAGAAATATACACCTTGGCATGGGTGGTAAGCTGTTTAATTGGCAGCTTTGCTGGCCAACCCCTGGGCAAGGAAAGGGTGCAAATCGCCAAACTTCTCACTGAGAGGGAACAACACAAAATCAATGAGCCACATGCTCACAGTCAGTTGGTAAGGTCAATTGAGAAAGGCAGGGAAGGTACAGGCCATTTACTAAGAGAACTAACCAGGGCAGTGTGGCGTATTTTTTTTATTATTTTCTTTATTGCGAGGAGGAACGGAAGTTAATTTAAAGTATGGTGAGATTTGCTATAACTGTTACTCTGTATATACACTTACTGACATTAAAATAAAGCAGCTCAACGAATTGTAACTGGTCTCATCTCACTAAAGTGTTAATCAATCCACCTTTCAGAAAATTGGGAAGCGCGTGTATGCGAAGATCATGATATTCAAATCATGTAACAAATGGGTCCCACTGTTACACTCTTCCGGGTTACACTACGGTACATTTAGATAGTGGGTAGCGAAAGTAATTTCTTGATCGCATGGGACGTGGGCCCAGTTATGGGAGAGACCAGTGATGCTAACCCGCAAGAATATCTAAGGCAGACCCGAAATTTGTAATATTGACACTAATATTTCACAACCATCATTGAAGATTTGCCTTGTGCGCTCATTGTGCTAAAACTGCAAGTGCGTTCTTTATAAAGCTTGCGAACATGTGACTAGGGAGATATTAGGAGATTGCCAAGATATCCAGCACTTCAATCCTAAATAACTCCTCAAGGTTGCTCAGTTACTGCACTTGTTAAATCTCTTTGACTTTGGCACTGAAACACTGCGACAGTTGCTGTCGATTTTAATTCTCTAATTATAGTGTGGAAGTCAAAGATAGGTGAAATATATTGAAAAAAATCAACTGGACATGGATTTTTACATTTTCAGTAAACCAGCCGTCTCAAAAATGTCTCTGCATTCAGCAGAGAGGGATGCCAAAACATGCTGCAGTTATCAATCACAAACCCTTGTACGTCAGTTAGTTAGTGGTTGGGTAAGGGAAAAAGCAAAAGTCACAGCCAAAGACTGCACATCTGCATAACTGAAGACTGGGACTGTCAGAGACTGAAAATTAAAAATAAAAGACAGACACCATTGCTCTTTAAGTTCATTGAGCCAGACCAAGAATTCTAAACCTGCTGTAGCAATAATCAAGTATTGCTATACACTGACTTTTAAAACCATGATATTTAATCAACTGCATCATACTGCAGTTATGGATAGTTTGGAGTAATGAAGCTGTATTTTAATTGAGAGGTTCAGATATAACAGCAAGAGTTACACCTTATTACTTGCTCTCAAACACCTTTAACATGTTATTGTTTCAATAAACAAAGCAAAATGGCAATTAAAATCAACATTGATTGAAGGCAAAGGTGTCTGGAAGGTAAATACTACAGAATCATTTCCATCATGTGATCCACAAAATGGCATCAAACTGTTGCAATGTGAATGGGGTACAAAGTTGGTTATTGGGAAATGCATAAGATTTTCCTTCTCGTCTTCCAGCGATCAGCACCGGTACTCGCCAGCAGACATTGGGAAATCGTCACGGGGAGAATTTCGGGTGCGAACTTGCATCTTACTTCTTTATGGTTGGGGCACCACAGCTCTATGCAAGCACAGGGACATGTCAAACTGAATTTAAGATAAATTCTGCTGAGATTAAGTTTTTGAATTAAACAGCAACTGACAGTTTGAAAATCCAAAGCTTCCCCCATATTAATTTTGTATCCAGCATATTAATAGACTATAACAACAACAGAAACACTCAGCAGGTCAGGCCGCATCAGTGGAGGGTCCAGGACATTGCATCATCTCAGCCCCAGGACATCGCTGCAGGAGTTCCTCAGGGCAGTCTCCTAGGCCCAACCATCTTCAGCTACTTCATCAATGACCTTCCCTCCATCATAAGGTCAGAAGTGGGGATGCTCCTCCGCGGATGCTGCCTGACCTGCTGAGTGTTTCCAGCATTTTCTGTTATTTCAGATTTCCAGCACCCGCAGTGTTTTGCTATTGTATCAATAGACTATAATTTATTAAAACTATATATTAAGGCTGGAGATTAAAAACCAGGGTGGACTTGAACAGTAAAGAGCAGCAGCCAACTAATGGGGTTTCTTAAAGTATTCAAATTAACTTTTACATTTTGTAGCTGCCAGAATCTAATTTGATGAATGCTTTCTTTCTGCAATAAGCACACCTAGACATTTCTGTTGCAATCATTCACAAAGCAGCTTGGTGTGCTGACAAACGTTTAGATCTTTCTGATAACAGGCGGCATATGTCTGTTACTGCACCAAATGCTACGTGGGCTACATTTGCTATACTGGCATCCACTCTAATGAATGGAGAATGCAGTCTTAACATTATTTAGCACACAAGCTCATTTCACAAACTCCCACGTTTGTTTCCACTTTCAGTTAAGGACCACAAAGTTGCACTGCAGTAACTTTAGATTAATATGTTTTTTCATACTGTGGAGTGTGGCGCTGACCCCTACCTCTATGAAAGAAAACCTGCTTCCACTTGTCGATCATCTATCTACAAGATGCACTGCAGCAACTCGCCAAGGCTTCTTCGACAGCACCTCCCAAACCAGTGACCTCTTCCACCTAGAAGGACAAGGGCAGCACCACCATCTCCAAGTCACACACCATCCTGACTTGGAAATATATCGCTGTTCCTTCATCGTCGCTGGGTCAAAATCCTGGAGCTCCCTCCCTAACAGCACTGTGGGAGTACCTTCACCACACGGACTGCAGTGGTTCAAGAATGCGGCTCACCACCACCTTTTTGAGGTCAATTCAGGATGGGCAATAAATGCTGGCCTTGCCAGCGATGCCCACATCCCGTTAACAAATTTAAAAAATATATATATTAATGCCAGGAATGTTAGAAATAAATGGGAAGAACTAGAAGCATGAATCCAGCTAGAGGGGTACAATGTAGCACAAATTAGAGACTGCACCCTCAGCAAGATTGGGAGTTAAATATACGAGGAGAAAGGATTTTTAGAAAGTAGAGAGAAAATAAGGGGTAGTTTTAATGAAATATACTAACATGGCAGTAGAATGGGCAGCAACTAAATGAGTGTAATCAGCAGATGGAATTACTATGGTTAAGGAACAGGAACGATGCAAAATGCTGGGGGAGTATTTTATCGACCTCTGATGACTTGAAGGAATGTATGTAGGAGTTCAGGAAGGCCTTCAAGAAAGATATGGTAAGTAATGGGGGATTTTAACCTCCATATAGATTGGATAGAAAAAGCAATACGAGAAAAGAGAATGGATATCCTGTCCCACACTAAATCCTATTTGCTCACCCACCACCCTATTCTTGTTGACCTACACTGGCTCCTTGCCCTCTAATGCATCAAATTCAAAGTCATTCTCCTCGTCCATAAATCCCTCCATGGCCTTGCCCCACCCCATCTCTAATCTCCTCCCGAATACTCCATTCCTCTGTGCATCCCACCGACTCTCCAGCCCATCACTCGTGGCACAGCTTTCACTGCCTTGGTCCTACTCTTAGGAATTCCCTCCCTAAACCTCAATGCCTCTCTCTCCACCTTTAAAACCCATATAACCTATCTCTTTCACTGCATTAAGTAACCCCTCCTAATCTCTCCCTTTGTGACTTGGTGTCATTTCCTTACATCTTGGGATGTTTCCTTATGTTCAAGGTTCTACATAAATGCAAATTGCTGATTGATCAGGATTTCTAGAATTAAAGGATTGTTATTATACGAGAGTGAACTTGGGCTCTATATTCCCTAGCGATGAGGAGGTTAAGGACTGATCTGATTGAGGCATGCTAAGTAATGAAGGGAATCAGTCGAGTAAATAGTAAATAGGGAGTGATACTTGCCTCGAGTACGAGAACAAGGAAACATTGTTAGAATTGAAATGAAGATGATTAATAGTAAATTCAGGAAAATTATCACAGTTGAGAACATGGAACATTTGTTCTCGAAGCCATATATGCAAAGTCAATTAAGGTATTTATAAGTGCAATCAATACTTATTTGAGCAAAGCTTTTGGGCATGCTGTAAATTTCCTTTTATGCGGGTGTTTATGGTTGACAATTAATTCATTAGATTGAATATTCTTGGGGAAAGAAGTGTAGGGATAGAAAATTTGAAAGACCCACCCTGCCCCAAAAAATGCTGGTCAAAAAGGAATGCCACGGACACTGGCCATGGGCAAGTCCGTGACACAATCCATCCAGCCCCTTGCTGTAGCTTGCGCAGTGATTATTCTGTGGTGAGGCCGAGCAGAGAGGGCAAAAGGAAAATTACAATTAAGAAGTTCCAGAACTAAACATTTAACATTAACTTGAAGTCTTCTGAAGCTAATCAAACAGAAATTCCTTTCACTTGCATTTTAAGCAATGCTGCAGCGACTAAAATGTTACTTTTTTCGGTTATCTCTTATTGTTGCAGCCAAACACATGAATCATTGATAATATTCGGTGTAGCTCATTACTGACAGTTATGAAAAGCAGCTGAAGCATCTTCCAGTGGAAGTGACTTTTTTTGCAGCTGTTGTCTATACAAGCTCTTTGTTTAGAATTCAGCACAGCTGCCTGTGTATACAAAATTAGTCAGACATTTTTCCAGTCACATTTTCCGGTCCGTCAGCCTTTTTGCAATAATCAATTAACCAAAACAAACTTGAATAAGTAAAACAGAAATGTAGCCTGTTGCTCCTTAACCAAACCTTCTCACCATCAAGGTCTCCCTCTTTTTAAAAAAAAAAAATCTAGGGCACAATATTCCTGCGTTTGCTAATCTTAGCAAAAAGGCAGATGTGAGTAAAAAGTAGTGCACAGTTTACAATCGTTGCCAAAATGGCCGCCACAATAAATTCAAAATGGCCAACCCAATATTGTACAAAACTATATCTGAGGAAGTGCTGCTAACTTTCTCCTGTTACTTTTTCCAAAGCTTTCTTAAAAATCGACTGGGACATGCTGGTGAGCAGAGAGCATGAGACAACCAGAGACTTCGCATGTAGCTATCTTGGGGGGGGGGGGGGGGGGGGGGAAGAAAGTGAAGTGCCAAGTGAGCCATGTCAGAAGGCTGGACACCGACTGAGGAAAGGGAAGCAAACAGTGAGCCTAAAAAGGTCAGGGCCACACAGATGACAGAAACAGGAACACTGACAATGAGCAAGATGGCCATGAGAATCTCTGGACTGTGATTTTGCTAAGCATTTGTTCCTTCACAAACGGAGTACTGTCGTTTTAATCAAAGAAACAAGCACTTACCAAAATAGGTTTGTTCCGAGATTGGAATGCTGCACTTGGGAATGTGAGTTTTCTGGTTTTCCAAATGCAAAATGCACTGCTTCGAACCATCCCCTGATGAATGGTCAGATTATTGTGGATTCCAGATAAGGGCACTCTGGATCAACAGTGTTAACCGTACTGTCAGGAGAAAGCACAGATGGCCAATTTGTCCATGCTCAGTGCTCCTCTAAAACAGTTATAAACCTGCAAAAATAGCCCAGCAAAATGTGAGCAAGGCGATGGATTGTTACTTGCTAAAACTGGATCAACTTGTGCACCATTCCATAGCTGCAGAGAATAAAAAAACATTTTGTTCGTCAGTGAGCTTAGCAAAAAAGGAAGATTGAGGTAAAGTCGCTCTTATTTCAATCTTGATTAATTCAAATTATCTGCTAATTTAAATTTCTCCAAATTGCTGTGTTATTTATGTTGCTTAATTCAAATTATTGGAAAATTCAATTTTTAAGTGCATAATGCCACTTTGAAGTAGTAGGAACAGATTGTATTAATCAATAGTACACGGGGGTTTTCTGCTGGAAAGCATGGGTGTAGCAGACATTGGCAGATGTATCACTGAAGAACAGACCACCCTTGGAATGTACAGGACATAGATGGTGCACAACTCGCAGAGGGTATTTCCCCAGACAGGGAGTACACTATAACAGTCAGCTACTGGGCATGACGGAGGAGTGAATGAAATGGATTGACCAAAGACCTACAGGGATAGGCAACAATTTGCAATGTGCTACCAGTGGGCATGAAGTCATCACTGCCCTCAACTTTCACACCACAAGGGCCTTCCTGGCACCCACACCAGACATCTTGGGTGTTAGGCACTTTTGCCTCTGGACAACCGATTATTTCCTGCACAATAAAAGAATGAAAAAGTGGAGGATACATCAAAAACAAATTAATTTTACAAAGTGGTACAGTGATGATGGCGTACATGTTTAATGGGCTTTGCTGCCATGTTCACCCTGTGTGTGTTATGAACATGTTGGCTGTGGATGTGTCCTACTGTGTGCGTCCAGAATCGAGTAAGTAGAATCATAGAAAGTTACAGCACGGAAGGAGGTCATTTCGGCCCAACGTGTCCACGCCGGCCAACAAAGAGCTATCCAGCCTAATCCCACTTCCCAGCTCTTGGTCCGTAGCCCTGCAGGTTAGAGCATCCTAAGTGCACATCCAAGTACTTTTTAAACGTGGTTAGGGTTCCTGCCTCTACCACCCTTTCAGGCAGTGAGTTCCAGACCCCCACAGCCCTCTGGGTGAAGAAATTTCCCCTCAAATCCCCTCTAAACCTTCTACCAATTACTTTAAATCTGTGCCCCCTGGTTTTTGACCCCTCTGCTAAGGGGAATAGGTCCTTTCTATCCACTTTATCTATGCCCCTCATAATTTTATACACCTCAATAAGGTCTCCCCTCAGCCTCCTCTGTTCCAAGGAAAACAGACCCAGCCTATCCAGTCTTTCCTCATAGCTAAGATTCTCTACTCCCGGCAACATCCTTGTAAATCTCCTCTGTACCCTCTCTAGTGCAATCACATCTTTCCTGTAATGTGGTGACCAGAACTGCACGCAGTACTCTAGCTGAGGCCTAACTAGTGTTTTATACAGTTGAAGCATAAAACCCCTGCTCTTGTATTCTATGCCACGGCTAATAAAGGCAAGCATTCCGTATGCCTTCTTAACCACCTTATCTACCTGGCCTGCTACCTTCAGGGATCTGTGGACATGCACTTCAAAGTCCCTTTGTTCCTCTACACTACTCAGCGCTCCGAAAGCTTGTAATTTCAAATAAAACTGTTGGACTATAACCTGGTGTTGTGCGACTTCTCATTTTTGTCCACCCCAGTCCAACACCGGCATCTCCGCATCATGTACACTACTCAGTGTCCTACCATTTAATGTGTATTCCCTTTCCTTGTTAGCCCTCCCCATATGCATTCCCTCACACTTCTCCAGATTGAATTCCATTTACCACTGTTCTGCCCATCTTCCTGCAGTCTGCAGCTTCCTTCTTCAGTATCAACCACACTGCCGATTTTAGTATCATCTGCAAACTTCTTAATCATACCCCCCTATATTCAAGTCTAGATCATTGATATATACCACAAATAGCAAGGGACCTAGTACTGAGCCCTGTGGAACCCCACTGGAAACAGCCTTCCAGTCACAAAAACACCCATCAACCATTACCCTCTGCTTCCTATCTCTGAGCCAGTTTTGAATCCAACTTGACACTTTGCCCTGGATCCCATGGGCTTTTAACTTCGTGACCAGTCTGCCATGTGGAACCTTATCAAAAGCCTTGCTAAAGTCCATATAAACTACATCAAACGCACTACCCTCATCTACCCTCCTTGTTACCTCCTCAAAAAATTCAATTAAGTTTGTCAGACACGACCTTCCCTTAACAAATCCGTGCTGACTATCCTTGATTAATCCGTGTCTTTCTAAATGAAGATTTATCCTGTCCTTCAGAATTCTTTCCAATAATTTTCCCACCACCGAGGTTAGGCTGACTGGCCTGTAATTACTTGGTCTATCCTTTTCTCCCTTTTTAAACAAGGGTACCACATTAGCAGTCCTCCAGCACCACACCTGAAGCAAGAGAGGATTGGAAAATGATGGTCAGAGCCTCTGCTATTTCCTCTTTTGCTTCGCTTAACAGCCTGGGATACATTTCATCCGGGCCTGGGGATTTATCCATTTTTAAAGCTGCTAAATCCCTAAATACTTCCTCTTTCACTATGTTTATTTCATCTAATATTTCACACTCCTCCCCCGATAGCAATGTCTGCTTTGCCCCTCTCCTTTGTGAAAACAGACGCAAAGTATTCATTAAGAACCCTACCGACGTCTCCCGCCTCCACACACAGATTACCCTCATGATCTCTAATAGGCCCTACCCTTTCTTTAGTTATCCTCTTAGTCTTAATATATTTATAAAACATTTTTGGGTTTTCCTTGATTTTACTTACCAAGAATTTTTCATGCTCTCTCTTTGCTTTCCTAATATCCTTTTTAATTGCACCCCTGCACTTTCTGTACTCAAGATTCTGGAGTATTTAGTCCTCGGTATCGGTCATACGCTTCCATTTTTTTCTTTATCCTACCCTGTATGTCCCTAGACATCCAGGGGGCTCTAGATTTGTTAGTCCCACCTTTTTTCTTTAAGGGCACATATTGGTCTGAACCCTCCGGATCTCCTCCTTGAATGCCTCCCACTGCTCTGACACTGATTTACCTTCAAGTAGTTGTTTCCAGTCCACTATGGTTAAATCCCCTCTGAGCTTAGCAAAATTTGCTTTTCCCCAATTTAGAATTTTTATTTCTGGTCTATCCTTGTCCTTTTCCATAACTACCTTAAATCTAACAAAATTATGGTCACTCGCACCAAAATGCTCCCCCACTGATACGCCTTCTACCTGCCCAGCTTCATTCCCTAAAACTAAGTCCAGAACCGCCCCCTCCCTTGTTGGGCTTGCTACATACTGGCTAAAAAAGTTCTGGATGCATTTTAGGAATTCCGCACCCTCTATACCCTTCACACTAATTTTATCCCAGTTAATATTGGGGTAGTTGAAATCCCCTACTACCCTATAGTTTTTGCACTCCTCAGAAATTTGTCTACATATTTGTTCTTCTATCTCCCTCTCACTGTTTGGGGATCTGTAGTACACTCCTGTGTGATCGCCCCTTTTTTATTTTTCAATTCGACCCATATGGCCTCGTTTGATGATCCCTCCAACATATCATCCCTCCTCATAGCTGTAATAGTTTCTTTAATCAATACCGTGACCCCCCTCCCTTTTTACCTCCCTCTCTATCCCGTCTGAAAATCCTGTAACCAGGAACGTTGAGCTGCCATACCTGCCCCTCTTTCAGCCACGTCTCTGTAATAGCTATAATATCATAGTCCAAAGTATCTACCTGTGCCCTCAGCTCATCTGCCTTGTTCACTATACTCCTTGCATTGAAGTATATACCATTTAGTACAGGCAAACCTCCTTGTTGACTACCATCTAGTCCTTGATTCCATGGTCCTTCCAATTTACTTTCTACGTTTTTGTTTTCCAATTCCAGTTTTTCTTTCCTCCCTTTTGACTCTATACTTAGGTTCCCATCCCCCTGCCAAGCTAGTTTAAACCCTCCCCAAAAGCACCATCAAACCCTCCCATGAGGATATTGGTCCCGCTCCCGTTGAGGTGCAACCCGTCTGGCTTGTAGAGGTCCCACCTCCCCCAGAAGTGGATCTAATTCCTCAGGAATCTAAAGAACCTCCCTCCTACACCATCTCTCCAGCCATGCATTCATCTGCTCTATCTTCCTACTTCTATACTCACTAGCACGTGGCACTGGAGATTACTACCCTTGGAGGTCCTGCTTTTTAACCTCTTTCCTAGCTCCCTAAACTCTGCCTGCAGCCGTTCAGTGACATCCTTGACCCTGAAACCAGGGAGGCAACATACCATCCTGGAGTCACGTCTGCGGCCGCAGAAACGCCTGTCTGCTCTCCAAACTATTGAATCCCCTATCAGTATTGCTCTCCCTCTCCTCTTCCCCCCCCACCCCACTGCCTGTGCAGCATGGTGCTGTGGACTTGGCTCTGGCTGCACTCCCCAGAGGAACCAACGCCCTCACCAGTACTCAGCACCGAATACTGGTTGGTGAGCAAGATGGGCTCAGGGGACTCCTGCACTACCTGTCTGGTCCTCCTCTTCTGTCTGACGGTCACCCATTCCCTCTCTGCCTGCACACTCTTAAGTTGTGGGGTGACCACCTCCCGAAAGGTGCTATCCACGTAGCTCTCAGCCTCGCGGATGCACAGCAGTGACTGCAGCCGCCGCTCAAGCTCCGTAACCCGGTGCTCGAGCTGCTGTAGCTGGTGACACTTCCTGCACATGTGGTCGTCCAGACCACGGGAGGTGTCCAGGAGTTCCCACATGGCACAGGATGTGCATTCCACGGGTGTAAGCTGCCCTGCCATACCACTAATTAACAAGACTATTTACTAACCTAGCTGGAATAAACTTAAAACTTTAAGAAAGCCAAGTAAAAAACACTTACCAGATACTCACCAATCAGCTCCCTCTTTTTGAACGTTTAGTTTTTAATCCCGGCTCTTAATTTAAACCAATGCCCAAAATAAAGAGAGAAATACTGACCAAGCAATCACTTCTCTGCTTTCCTGTGACGTCACTCCTTGTTTTTGTTGTCAGGTCCACTGCCTCCGTAGTACTCGTGGGTGATGGGCATTGTCAAGTGGCCAGTTACAGAAGGCCTACTGCCTGTACTTGTACCAACTGTGATGGTTGACCATCAGTGCCAGTTGTAGGTTCAGTGTTGTCCGAGACAGTACTTGCTGTCATTTGTACAGGGCCAACTGATGGGCATAGAATGGCTGTTCTAATAAGTGGTCATCATGGCTCCTGTATTACTCTATGCATGCTGCTGCTGGAGGACATCTCATGATAGCCACTGATTTATGTGAGAATAGAACAGTGGGAACCTATGAGGCTTCAGAATTGCTCTCATGGTTGCCTGTAACTGGTCTCTGAGCAAATTGAAGCCAGTTTATCTATATAGCAACATTGAATGGATATCGAGTAATTTACTGCATGCAAAGCACCGTTGGATGTATCATGATAAGGTGCTATATAATGCAAGTCTGTCTTCCGTTCACGACTGGAATCTTGGGAGTTTGGACAGCATATACCACTAGTTCCGTGCTCTATTCCAATATCCACAATCCCAATGCTGTCTAAAATCACAGCTTGCTCATGTGGAGTGGGGCTCTATAACTACATGTAATGATTTGCCTTTAAACACAAAACCATGGGGATTGAGACACACGATTAGGGCTCATAAAAATGCCTTCCTACAGAATATTATCTCCCACCATAGCTTGAATAATGTCATTTGCATAACTGCTATTTTCACTTACAATGTGTCACTTTCTACATCCTTGCTAACAGTTTTTTGCATATTTTTTTTTACCAACTGCCAAATTTCCTTCATATGCAAACATTTCCTGTGCAGCTACTTTACAGTAATATTAAGCCTTACCTTTGAGGTCTTTAAGTAGTGATCCGAGCCATTCAGCCCATTGTGCCTGTGCCGGCTCTTTGAAGAGCTATTCAATTAGTCCCACTCCCCTGCTCTTTCCCCATAGCCCTGCAAATGTTTCCTTTTCAAGTATATATCCAAGTCCCTTTTGAAAGTTATTACTGAATATGCTTCCACTACCCTCTCAGGCAGTGCACTCCAGATCATAAGTCGCTGCATAGAAGAATTTCTCCTCATCTCCCCTCTGGTTCTTTTGACAATTATCTTAAAGCTGTGTTTCCGATAGGATAGATTAAGAGAAACAGTTTCCACCATTTTGTTTATATTGCCACTCATTCTTCCTTCCAAAATGCATCACTTCACACCTCTCTGCATTAAATTTCATCTGCCATGTAGCAAAGTCGTAACTTTTTTTCTGCAGCCAGGTCTTCCAAGCCACTAAGACAGTGTTCACTGTCAGTACGGTACTGGCACCCAAAGCACCTGCTTTGCATTTTTGGGGGCTGTAATCTCCCATCAAAAATATGCTTGTGTCACTTACTAGTGGCTCTTTAAATTGTTTTTGTTCTCAGTTGCTGTTTTCAGTGTTTCCTCAATTTAGTTTTCCTCCTGAATTAAGGAACATGCATTTCTCCCTTTTTAAACCAAAAAGAGAGAAATATCAGGCCCGTAATTATCAATATCAATATTATCTTGGGATGGAACATAGGAACAGGAGTAGGCCATTGAGCCCGTCGAGCCTGTTCCACCATTCAATGAGATCATGGCTGATCTGTGATCTAACTCCATATACTCTTTGCCCCGTATCCCTTAATAACTTTGGTTAACAAAAATCTATCAATCTCAGATTTAAAATTAACAATTGATCTAGCATTAATTGCCGTTTGCTGAAGAGAGTTTCAAACTTCTACCACCCTTTGTGCAGAAGTGTTTCCTAATTTCACTCCTGAAAGGTCTGGCTCTAATTTTTTTTAGACTATGCCCCTAGTCCTAGACACCCCAAACAGCGAAAATAGTTTCTCTCTATCTACCCTATCTGTTCCCACCAATATCTTGAAAACTTCAATCAGATCACCCCTTAATCTTCTCAATTCCAGGGAACACACCACTCCTCACAATTCAACCCTGGAGTTCGGGCATCATTCTGGTAAACCTAGCTTCAACTCTGTTAACTTAGCTCCCTCATATTGCTAGTTACAATGACACTTCCAAGTTAATCTTTTCAGTAGTGTCGTCAGTCAAAAACAAAAAGGATCCCACGAGCAATTCCTGATGAGAATTCTTAGTGTACTACATGAATCAGTTTTCTCATGTATGACAATCAGAAGTAATAGGCTATCTTAGATGAAGAGAAGCATGCTGTGTCTAGATGAAGCAGCAGACTCAATAATTAGGATACTAGGTCCCAGTAATGAGATTAGATCACTACTGCTTAACTCCACGATGGCAGAGAACCACAATTTTCAAGGCCAGTGGAGTTATTAGAATCAGTAGTGTTTTGCATTCTCATTTCCTCATACTCTGGGAATCAAAATGAACAGAAGGAAAACACAGAGCAACATTTCCTCCCAGACCAACAATTCAGTATTGACGCTTCCTTGTATCTGGGTTTCAAGCAATACAATTGGAAAGTATAATTTGTCCGTCGCCGTAAACAGTTCTACTCTTAAATAACCTCAAATCTCAAAATATATCATCTTGAACAACTCATTCACTCGTGTGTGTATATTAGAGCCTGCTTTAGCCATTTGCTACTTTACCTACACCAGGCAAGTGTTGAGCTTAGAGGATGACCAAGAATGATCTGGACACCAGTAGTGAATATGATCGAGAATATGGGCTGGATTTTGTCTTGGGGTCGGGTTGGGGTCGTGTCATCCGCATTTCGTGTTCCCCCCCGACTCCAGATTAATGTGGATGAATGATGCAATTTTCACTTAATTGGACAATTGAGTTTCAGCATGTGGGAACCCATGAACTAATTAGTGGTTTCAGTCTGAAAGTCGCCTCTGATGATGTCATCATTGCTGCTGCATTGCAGGTCAGAGACTGACTGCCTGGTCTCAGAGACTGACTGGATGTTGATGAGAGAGGACCTGCCTGGCTTTTGCTGTGAGTGGACCTGGATGCAAAATGGAGATGGAGAGAGAGAGACAGAGAGAGAGAGAGACAGAGAGAGAGAGAGAGAGAGAGAGAGAGAGAGAGAGAGAGACAGAGAGAATTTCTTTGCATCCAAGTCCTCTCACAGCAAAGGCCAGGCAGTCTCTGAAGACATTCAATGCAGCAGCATCAGAGGCAACTTTCAGACCTAATACTGCTACTACCTTCATCACATCTCCGTTGTAATAGTGGACCTGCAGCTCATAGTCAGCTATCCACTTGTGCTCCCGCCAGGTTTCACTGGAGTGTTTCACACCAGGCGTACTTCACGTCAGAAAACGGTTAAACTAGCTAAAACGTTTCAAAATGGCATTACAGAGCCAATTTAGGGTTTGTTAAGGGCTTTAATGGCCTCTCCCGCCTCTTGGAGGCGGGACGGAGTCGGGAACCCCGCGACTGATTTTGTCAAAATTGCGTGGAGGCGGGATGGAGTCGGGACCCCCGACCCCGCAAATTTAACCCCCCACACGCCTCCAAACCCGACTCCATGGGTCATTCAAAATCCAGCCCCATGTCTCTATTTACTCATGGATAAAGGGGTCCCGGAATAGACTGTCCTAGGACCAGCATCTACAAGTCCAACAAGGCTAACTATACCATTCATAGACATCATCTATGGCGCAAAAGGCAGCTGCAACCCACATCACCAGCCAGAGCTCTCCCCTTTACCTTTTCTCGCTGCTTCCTACCACCTCTCACACTCAGCAACCCAAGCACACATACTTTCCGGCGCCTCATCATTTCCTTCCTGCTGTTAACCACCTGTGATTTCCTGCCCTTCCCCTCTTACTACTTCCACTCTGGCAAAATTCCTCGTTGACCAACACCCTGCATTTATCAACAGAAAATATATCTCGTCAACTCCCTCCACCTGTAACCTGCAGCCCGAAAGGTACCTGCAGCAATGGCCAGATGCCTCCCTTCCCATATTATACCTTCCCCCAACACACCACCTAAAAGGACAGGAGACAAAGGAGGAGAGGGGGGGGGGGGGGCAATGAGAACAAAAGAGTTAAGAAAAACAACTAGATGCAAAGAGAAAGAAGGGATAGAGAAGCAGACAAATGAGAGGGAAGAGAAAACAAAAGAAGCATAAGAGAAAAGCAACAACGATCAGAGACAGTAAGAGAGAGAGAGAGAAAGCACATGAACACCACAGGAGATAATAAAAATCAACTTTCAACACTGTGCTGAGGATAAAGCTTATCACAATGCTCTCAATGAACTGTTTAAGCCAATCCAGTAGGGGGAGATACAGGACTCTCTTTCCTCCTTGAAGACACTCCTTAAAACCTACCTCTTTGATCAACCTTTCGTCACCTGTCCCAATATCTCCTTATGTGGCTCGGCGTCAAATTTTGTTCGATACCACTCCTGTGAAGTGCCATGGGACGTTTTACTACGTTAAAGGCGCTATATAAATTCAAGTAGTTGTTGCATATGATCAGCTTCATTTAACTTCGCTCAGTCTCACCACCATCTACTCAACTGTCCCACAAAGCAGCATATTTACGTACAAACTACAACTCTGCAGTCCATTTATCTGTTCTCTCAAGTAAAACATCTGCAATCACCTAGATGCAAGAGACATAAAAAGGTTGAAGTGTGCTGAATGGCCCCCTCTCATTCTCCACTGTGTTCTTCAGTAAGGCTTCAGTACAGTGTAAGCGTTCAATACACAGATGCAAATGTTCCCACAATTATTTGCAAATTTCCATACGTTACAAACACTCTTTGTAGCGCACTACAATTGCTTTTGGTACTCAGAAACAGTATCACAATTTCATCTTTCTGCTACTTTAACCCTGAAAAATCAGACACTAACCTTTGCATTGTAACGTTTTTATACTCTTATAATATGCTATCGTCGGTGTAATGATTAAAATTCAAAAATTAAAGATACATTCTAACAAAGGCAATACAAAAGATTGACTGTGGTACGTCTTGCTCTTCAAATCACTAGAGTTACAGTTTGAAGTGTTTTACTTAGACAGAAGCCTTTTCTCCTCGCAGATGTCACATATACACTAACCACATTGTTAGTATCCCACAATTTTGCCGGTTACGTTTGTAATGAGTAAACCGACTGTAAAATTCTACAACTGATCCAATTGCTACCAATAAGGCCAAACAGTAACACTGCTTTTCCCCAATTTCCCTTGCCAGAAATACAGTCTATACATGCTAATATTTTGCAGCAATCGCTCAATTATTGAGGGGAAATTCTATTGGGATGACTACTCAGGATTTCATGGAGAGGTGCACTGCAAATGAAACAGTCTTTGGATTTTCCATCGAAAAGACCTTGAACATTTCTCTGCTGCTTTCTCCTTCCTCTTTCTACCTCATGCACACAGTATGTTGTAAACAGATAGTGCAGGTCTAACTATTTAAACTCTTTCCTTCCTGGCACATTTCCCAGATGACTGGCTTGGCCTGGGTTAGGTTTCCTTCTGAATCCAGCCGAATCAGTTTTAACTAAGGAGGTCATAATACTCTTAATTTGTGTGCTCCGGCAATTGTGTTTTTTTTAAAAAAAAAGCATCTACATCTCAGGTAGGTTACTGCAGTATTGAAAACTATGACATGTACTTTTCCCACCCCTAGCAATTTAACCTTTCAAAATGTTTTGTGCACTTTTGATAGAGCAACACAGAATCAATTAAAATGTTTACTGTTGTCATCATGGTGGGAGGCAAAGAGGACAGAGTATGAATACCGCCAGCAGATCAACAGAACAGATATATTTTTCTGTTTTAGTATTAAACACAGTCAATTTCTATATGACAGGAGCAAAAGGAAGAATGGGTTAAATCGTGTCTGCAGGACTTTGTAAATGGAAATTCCATTACTGCAAACAGAATATATAGTTTTTCCTTTATTGAACAGTCCAAAGATGTGCGGGTTAGGTTGATTTGGCTATGATAAATTGACCCTTAGTGTTAGGGGGATTAAATACGTGGGGTTACGGGGATAGGGTGGCATATGTGTCGGTGCAGGCTCGATGGGCCGAAATGGCCTCTATCTGCACTGTGGGGATTCTGTGATTCTGTGAACAACATTGAAACTTGCAAAGATATTTTAACAATACTTTCAAGAAAAGCTCAACACTTTTCTTTAGCAAATAAAATTACTCAGCAAAACACGAGTCAGTATACCCTCAAGTTTGTTAATCACTAAATCGGGGCAATAAATTCAGTCTGATGGATAAGCTCTACTGCAACATTTGGTAAATGAGAAATGCTCTGCAGACGAACTTCTCAATTTGAACAGAGACTTATCCGTTATGATTATTCTCTTGGGCGCTGCTGGCAAGGTGACCATTTATTACCCATCCCTAGATGCCCCAAGGTGGTGGTGGAATTTGTTCTTGAAACGCTGCAGCGGTTCAATACAACCGAGTGGCTTGCTGGGTCACTTCGCACAGTTAAGAGTCAATCACGTTGGTGTAGAACTGGAGTCACATTTTGGCCAGGCCAAGTAAGGACGGCAGGTGGGAAAGGATTACAAAACTTTAACGGAATTAACTTCAGAGGTCACAAACCACCTACCAACACTGATGCTCCAAACTTGTGTTACTGTCATAATTTCATGTATTTATTTTACGTAAAGGGCAGTTTTACCTTTTTAGTTTTAAATCAGTGATTTATTCATGTACATTCACAGATTCCTGGTATTAGTTTTTTCAGGGGGATAATGTGAGCAAATGTGTAATACAAAATTTTGCACTTGGTAGAAGCAGATCACAAAGTTTGTGCAGGAAATTGCTGGATTATTTAACATCTCGTATATACTGTACTTTGTATTATCTTCCAAACCTATTCTATAGATTTGCATCAGTTAATGCTATATTATGACTTGTTACAGAATATAACACGAAGATTTTCTTGCTGGCAAATTACTAGTTATTCTGCTGAATTTAATCAAAATGTTCAATTTAACATGGCCACCCATAAATGGTCTCCCTGTGACACATGCACTCTCAACTGGGTTTTGCCCCTTTGTGTGCTCCTTATCTCAGGGTCACAAAATTCACTTCGAAGTACTAGATTAAAGCAAACCTCTACAGAAGCTCCTTCCAGCATCCATGCAAGAGTGCAATTTAAAACGCTTTAGCAATCGCCGATGGCTTCTGTGCCCAAGTGACTGGCCCCAATAGTCATGTAATAACAACGTACAGATCTACAATAGCTTAAATCAACTACAGCAAAAATAGTGAGCTATATTCAATCCAAAGTCTGTGATAAGTTTTCACTGCGATTTAAATAAAGCCTAATGGTGGGCAGGTGAAAAACAACCAGCAGTATAATTAGACTTTCTCCTTTTAAACTTGGGTTGTGCCTAATGAAAACATTTTGAGTTGTATGGTTAAGTACAGGTGGCTACATGTCTTTCGCTGCAAGATGGCAATTTGAGATGAATCAATCAAGAGCTTCACACAAGATGCATACTGGTACAACATTAAAGGGTATTCACTTAAATATGACTTTCAAATAATATATTACTATCAATATTCTAAATATGCCTGGTTGTCAACAATGACAGCAGTTGCATTAACTTGGGTGGTTTATTAAATATTACTATAATTCTGCTTTGCAATTCCCATTCTGCTACCTTCCAAGCGCCACAATGATATACATCAGCCAGGAAGACAAGCAATGTGGTCTGCGGATTTCTGTGTTTGCCATCAATGCCATTCTACGTGGATCAGCACAAAGCACTTTGAGAGTGGAACAGGTTCACCTACACTCATTTTAGAATGCACAATATTCTACACTATGCAAGCATTCAAAACTCTTGCAAAAACAATCACCAAGAAACTAAAAACTGAACAGGCTTGGGCTCTTTTCTCGCTAAAAAAGACTGAGGCGACCCAATAGACATCTTTTTAAATTACGAAAGCATTTGATAGGGTAGACGTGGGGAGGATGTTTCCACTTGTGGGGGAGTCCAAAACTGAGGGCCATAAATACAAGATAGTCACTAATAAATCCAATAGGGAATTCAGGAGAAACATCTTTACTCAGTGGTGAGAATGTGGAACTCGCTACCACATGGAATGGTTGAGACAAATAGCATAAATTCATTTAAGGAGAAGTTAGATAAGTATATGAGAAAGAAAGGAATAGAAGTATACGTTGATAAGGGGAGATTAAGTCATGTGGGAGAAGGCAGGTGTGGAGCATAAACATCGGAATGACCGGTTTCTGTACTGTAAAATTCTATGTAATAGGCTGCTTCAAAACAAAAATAAGTCAATGTTAATTTCATTAACAAAAATGTTTACCAAGTTCCTTTCAGTGTATTAGAGGGTTTCTGATCATCATTGTAAGTAAGTTTTGTAGGAGAAGTAGGAATCTTCAGTCCTCACACAATTCAGATAAGATGTAAACTAATTGTACACAATTACCAAGAAAATTCCAGTTTTTTAAAAATGCAAATTGTGAAACAGAATAATCTCATGAAAAGGTGGATGCTGTTCCTATATGTATCAAACTGTTAACCATTAACATTTAATTCATAAGAAAGAACTCAAAAGACTGGTCCAGGAAAAAAAAACTAGTAGCTGCAGGCAAACATTCCTATCATTCTTTTAAAATATCTGCCTGGAGTACAAAGAATTCCATATACTTTTTTTCCCTTTTGAACATTTATTAGCCTTCTTGATTATTAGGCACATACATCCAACTGCATGAAGCTACCCATTCCAAATTTTGTTTCCCTGTCGATCTACTGCCATGAAAAGCTTTAGTAATCGTTGCTCTTCTAGGACAGTGAGCGAGAATCAGAATGCTACTCAGGATGGGGCTGTGAAATTGGTGTGTCTCACTATTTAACCCCTAGTGTGAAAGAATACCAACAGTTAAAAAGTTAAAAGAAAAATATTTCATTTTTATGGAACATGAATGTTGTATGTCTGAATTACACACCGAGTCTTGTACCAATGCACATCACCAATGGACACAATAACCAAGGTAAATTGAGCTTTGTCTTTTCTGCTGTGACTCAGATGACTTTGTCAAACAAACCATCGGTATTTGCAGGATAAATTTGCAGGGCTATGGGGAAAGAGCAGGGGGGAGTGGGACTAATTCAAAGAGCCAGCACAGGCACAATGGGCCGAATGGCTTCCTTCTGTGCTGTTTGATTCTATTTAACCCTTTCAGTCTGTTAAAAGAATGCAAAAGCTCTGGTTTTGGGGAGCTTACCCACTTGCTTTTTTCAATCAAGTATGGATAACTTGATTTAGGTTGCAAATGAAGCGCGCAGGAAGTAGTCATAAATAAAGTCAAAGAAGCATGTAATATTTTTAATTGTTAATTTTTTTTGCTTTAAAGTGGAATGCTGAAACAAATGTACGTTGCATGTTGACTTTTTTTGTTGTGCGTGCGTTGCGTGGGTATGAAATCCTATACTGTCTCCTTACTTTTCTATTCTTCCAAGATTATACACCAATATTTATCCCTCAATTAACACCTCCAGAAAACAGATTGGCTGGCCATTTCCCTCAATGCACATCATAGAACCCTGCTATGTGCAAAATGGCTGCTGCATTTGCCTACAAAAACAGCGACAACATTTCAAAAGCAATTCATTAGCTGTGAAGTGCTTTGGGATGTCGCAAGGACGAGACGCTAAAGGTGCTATGTAAATGCACCTTTTTCTTCAGAGGGGCAGCTCAGAAAATTACATAATGAGTTGGATAAGATGCACAAGTGAAATTTAATGCAGACAACTGTAAAATAGTGCACTTAAAAAAAGACAAAACTACTCCATGAATGCTCTAGAAATAGCCAAGGGGGAAGCTGAAAGCTATCTAATAGATTCTGTGCTCAGCATGTCCAACCAAAGCAGAGCAGCAATCAACAAAGCCAACATAATGTTGAACTACATAGCCAAAATAGCAGAATTCAAAATCAGAAGTTGTGACCAAACTGTACAGTGCTCTGGTCAGATTGCACCTCGTTTCCAGTTCTGGTCGCCAAGATTAAAGGTGACATTCAAGCTCTAAAGGCAATTCCTAGTGTCAAAGGACTGAGCGGTGAGGAAAGACTGGAGGGACTTTGGCCTTTCAGTATGGAAAAGAAGGCATCTGAAAAGTGATCTTGTGTCTAGTGTGCAAAACATTAATCCAGAATATTACTTTAAATTAAATAGCAAGAGTAGGACAAGGGGACACAGATTCAAGTGAAAGGTAAATTTACAATTGATGCCTAGAAATTTGTCGTCACACAAAGAATGATCAATGAAAAGATAGACTTCCAGGAGGAGGAGTGCAAGTTGGATGTTGAAATGGGCAGGGGGATATCTCTGAATGGGTCAATTAAGATGCGCCAAATGGGTTTTCTTACACTTATCCATAATTATCTTACCAAGATGCAACATTCTAATATCCAAAATAAAATTTTAGATTTAGTTCTATTTTCATTACAGTGTCTCTTTCTTTTCCCTTTGCACAAGCAGTAGAAAATATATAGGGACTTCAATTTCTACATTACATTTTTAACCTCCAGACCCACAGCAATGTGGTTGACTCTTAACTGCCCTCTGAATTGGCCTAGCAAGCTACTCAGTTGTAACAAACCGCTACAAAAAACAATCAAAAGAATGAAACCAGACGGACCACCCGGCATCGACCGCGGCACCCCCAGCCCAGTCGACCCTACAAAGTCCTCCTCACCAACATCTGGGGACTTGTACCAAAATTGGGAGAGCTGTTCCACAGACTAATCAAGCAACAGCCTGACATAGTCATACTCACAGAATCATACCTTTCAGCCAATGTCCCAAACTCCTCCATCACCATCCCTGGGTATATCCTGTCCCACCGGCAGGACAGACCCACCAGGGGCGGTGGCACAGTGGTATACTGTCGGGAAGGAGTGGCCCTGGGAGTCCTCAACATTGACTCCGGACCCCATGAAGTCTCATTGCTTCAGGTCAAGCATGGGCAAGGAAACCTCCTGCTGATTACCACCTACAGCCCTCCCTCAGCTGATGAATCAGTACTCCTCCATGTTGAACACCACTTGGAAGAAGCACTGAGAGTAGTAAGGGCACAGAATATCCCCACCATCACAGAAGCCAGTCTTCAGCCAATTCGATTCACTCCACGTGATATCAAGAAACGGCTGAGAGCACTGGATACAGCAAACGCTATGGGCCCCGACAACATCCCGGCTATCGTGCTGAAGACTTGTGCTCCCGAACTAGTCGCGCCTCTAGCCAAGCTGTTCTAGTACAGCTACAACACTGACATCTATCCGACAATGTGGAAAACTGCCCAGGTATGTCCTGTCCACAAAAAGCAGGACAAATTCAACCCGGCCAATTACCGCCCCATCAGTCTACTCTCAATCATCAGCAAAGTGATGGAAGGTGTCATCGACAGTGCTACCAAGCGGCACTTACTCACCAATAACCTGCTCACGGATGCCCAGTTTGGGTTCTGCCAAGACCACTCGGCTCCCGACCTCATTACAGCCTTGGTCCAAACATGGACAAAGGAGCTGAATTCCAGAGGTGAGGTGAGAGTGACTGCCTTTGACATCAAGGCAGCATTTGACCGAGTGTGGCACCAAGGAGCCCTAATAAAACTGAAGTCAATGGGAATCGGGGGGGAAAACTCTCCACTGTCTGAAGTCATACCCTAGCACAAAGGAAGATGGTTGCGGTGGTTGAAGGTCAATCATCACAGCCCCAGGACATCGCGGTAGGAGTTCCTCAGGGCAGTGTCCTAGGTCCAACCATCTTCAGCTGCTTCATCAATGACCTTCCCTCCAACATAAGGTCAGAAATGGGGATGTTCGCTGATGACTGCACAGTGTTCAGCGCCATTCACAACTCCTCAGATAATGAAGCAGTCCATGCCCGCATGCAACAAGACCTGCACGATGTTCAGGCTTGGGCTAAGTGGCAGGTAACATTCGTGCCACAGAAGTGCCAAGCAATGACTATCTCCAACAAGCGAGAGTCTAACCACCTCCCCTTGACATTCAACGGTATTACCATCACCGAATCCCCCACCATCAACATCCTGCAGGTCACCATTGACCAAAAACTTAACTGGACCAGCCACATAAATACTGTGGCAACAAGAGGAGGTCAGAGGCTAGGTATTCTGCAAGTGTCTCACCTCCTGACTCCCCAAAGCCTTTCCACCATCTACAAGGCACAAGTAAGGAGTGTGATGGAATACTCTCCACTTGCCTGGATGAGTGCAGTTCCAACAACACTCAAGAAGCTCGACATCATCCAGGACAAAGCAGCCCGCTTGATTGGCACCCCATCCACCACCTTAAACATTCACTCTCTCCACCACCGGCGCACCGTGGCTGCAGTGTGTACCATCTACAAGATGCACCGCAGCAACTCGCCAAGGTTTCTTCGGCAGCACCTCCCAAACCCGTGACCTCTTTCACCTCGAAGGACAAGGGCAGCAGGCGCATGGGAACACCACCACCTCCAAGTTCCCCTCCAAGTCACACACCATCCTGACTTAGAAATATATCGCCGATCCTTCATCACCGCTGGGTCAAAATCCTGGAACTCCCTCCCTAACAGCACTGTGGGAGTACCTTCACCACACGGACTGCAGCAGTTCAAGGCGGCGGCTCACCACCATCTTCTCGAGGGCAATTCGGGGTGGGCAATAAATGCTGGCCTTGCCAGCGACACCCATATCCCATAAACAAATTTTAAAAACCCTCTATCTATGAATCCCAGGACCCAGAATACTCATAAGGAAAATAGCTGTTCCCTCTAAGATACCACGTGTGCACAGCCGCTGTGTTACCGCGCACAAACATTTTTTAGAGGGAACATTGGTCCCAAGGAAATAAATGATTTTAGTTTGAATCTAATTCCTACTCCATAGCAGAAACTGCCATAGTTCAACATAGTAAAATGAAACTGCTAGTTTAAATAAGGACAATAATTGTGAAAAATGTCACAGATGTACACATTTATGACAATGGTTGCGATTCACTCGGCAACTGGATGCAACTTATTGGCTGGGGACTGGTTCATGCTGGTACTGAGTGCAAAAAGTGGAAAAGTATTCTATTCTTCATTATTGCCATTTCTCACTTGGACAGTACTCTCATCAAATTACACTTTTTTAATGCGTCCAGTTATGGATACCGAGTCACAAGGCAACCATTCAAGTCCTGAAGGCTGTGCATAAAAGTCCCACAAGATAGGTCGCAGTATCAAAGGAAGGTCGCAGTATCAAAGGAAGAGTTTTAAGAGGAAAAAAAGAACTTGCATTCATATAGTTCCTCAGTACATCTCTTAGAAACATCCCAAAGCATCTTGCATACAATTACTTTGAATTCAACAACAACTTGTATTTATAGAGCGCCTTTAACGTAGTAAAATGTCCCAAGGTGCTTCACAGGCGTATTATCAAACAAAATTTGACACCAAGCCACATAAGGAGATATTAGGGCAGATGAAAGAGGTAGGTTTTAAGGAGCGTCTTAAAGAAGGAAAGTGGTAGAGAGGCAGAGAGGATTAAGGAGGGAATTCCAGAGCTTAGGGCCTTGGCAGCTGAAGGCACGGCAACCAATGGTGGAGCGACTAAAATCAGGGATGCTCAAGAGGCCAGAATTTGAGGAGTCCAGAGATCTCTGAGGGTTGTGGGGCTGGAGGAGGTTACAGAGATAGGGAGGGGTGAGGCTATGGAGGGATTTGAAAACAAGGATGAGAACTTTAAATCGAGGCGTTGCTTAACTGGGAGCCAATGTAGGTCAGAGAGCACAGGGGTGATGGGTGAACGGAACTTGGTGCGAGTTAGGACACGGGCAGCAGAGTTTTAGATGACCTCAACTTTATGGAGGGTAGAAAATGGGAGGCTGGCCAGGAGTGCTTTGGAATAGTCAAGTCTACAGGTAACAAACGCATGGATGAGGGTTTCAGCAGATGAGCTGAGGCAGGGGCGGAGTTGGGCAATGTTAGAGGTGGAAATAGGTGGACTTAGTGATGATGGTCGGAAGCTCAGCTCGGGGTCAAATACGACACCCAGGTTGCGAACAGTCTGGTTTATTCTCAGACAATTGCCAAGGAGAGGGATGGAATCGGTGCCTCGGGAACGGAGTTTGGGTTGGAGGAAATTTCTGCTGGACAAGCAGTCTGACAATTTAGAGACCGTGGAGGGGGGCGAGAGAGTGGTGGTGAGGTAGAGCTGGGTGTTGTCAGCGTACATGACTATGAAACGGACAGTGTTTTCGGATGATGTTGCCGAGGGGCAGCAAATAGATGAGAAATAGGACTATTGTGTGGGTAAATATGACAGCAAATTTGTACACAGCAAAGTTCTGCAAACAGTAATTAAGTGAATGACCAGTTAATCGAATTGAAAAGTAGGGAAGTTATGCTAAACTTGTATTGAACCTTGGTTAGACCACACTTATGAGTGCAGTTCTGGTCGCCATATTATAAAAAGGATATAGAGGCACTGGAGAGGAGGCAGAGCAGGTTTACAAGGATGATACCAGAAATGCAAGGTTATACATATCAGGAAAGGATGAACAGGCTGGGTCTCTTTTCTCTTGAAAAAAGGCTGAGGGGTGACCTAATAGAGGTCTTTAAAATTATGAAAGGTTTTGATAGAGTGGATACAGGGAGAATGTTTCCACTTGTGGGGAAGAGCATAACTAGAGGACATCAATATAAGATCGTCACCAAGAAATCCAATAGGGAATTTAGAAGAAACTTCTTTACCCAGAGAGTGGTGAGAATGTGGAACTTGCTACCACAAGAGTGGTTCAAGCGAATAGTATAGATACATTTAAGGGGAGGGTGGACAAGCATGAGTGAGAAGGGAATAGAGGGTTACGCTGATAGATTTAGATGAGGAAAGACGGGAGGAGGCTCGAGTGGAGCATAAACGCCAGCATGGACTGGTTGGTATTTTGCTTTTGTTTTGGACATGTTGGGCTGTTTCTGTGCCGTATATCCGGTGTAATCCTATGTAATCAGTTTTTAATGGCACTGGCTGTGGGAGGAATGGTGGCCAGGACAGCGGGAGAACTCATTATGTGGAAAAACAGGAAAGTTTGAGCTTTTCATCTTGGAAAGGAGGTATAGAAGTTAAATGGTTAGAAGTAAACATAAACCTGGAACACTACTTCAAATCAAACAAGGACAGTGACAGCACTGCTCCAAACTAGTGAATAGCAAATCTTGGAATGATATCAGAATAGGTGATCAACACACGGAACGGACTTCTGGGTAAGGTAATGGAAGAAATATCCCTGGAATCATTGAAGAGACCTGTGGATGCTGTGAAGGAGAGGACAGGGAGCAGGTTCTTGCTGAATGGACTGAACATCTATTTTTGTGGTCTTGTAATTAGCATAATAGTGTTAAGGCTTCTCAAACATGCGGTTGTCTCCTTTCAGATAAATATGGGCAACAAACTAATAACTTCAGCGTACAGAGTATGAAAACAGGCGAATTGTGCAATATTTTTTAGCGGCTGCGTTAGGAATAAGAGTGAATGAAAAGTTGTTTGCTGCACTGAAAGATCTTTCCCTGGATTAAATATAAACAGTTCTATTGAACTGAAAAAAATGTTTGCTGTCCAGATAGATAAGGACTTTAAAATAATACATTTCACTTAATCCTTAAAAACACACACACACATACAATAGGCAAGAGTTAACCTAAAGGCTGTGTTAAGGGGCTATTCCTGCAATATATCCCAACACTGCTATCACCTCTCTTTCTTGTCAAAAAGTCTATCATGCAACCCTTGAGCACCAAAGACTTAAGAGATAGAATCATAGAATGGTTACAGCGCAGAAGGAGGCCATTCGGCCCGTCGAGCTCGTGCCAGCTCTCTGCAAGAGCATTTCAGCTAGTCCCACTCCCCTGTCCTTACCCCGTAGCCATGCAAGTTTTTTTTTCTTTCAGGTACTTATCCAACTCCCTTTTGAAGGCCACGATAAAGTCTGCCTCCACCACCCTTTCAGGCAGTGCATTCTAGATCCTAACCACTTGCTACGTAAATTTTTTTTCCTCTTGTTGCCTTTGGTTCTTTTGCCAATCACCTTGAATCTGTGTCCTCTGGTTCTCGACCCTTCTGCTAATGGGAACAGTTTCTCTCTATCTAGACCCCTCGTGATTTTGAATACCTCTATCAAATCTCCTCTCAACCTTCTCTGCTCTCCAAGGAGAACAACCCCAGCTTCTCCAATCTATCCACGTAACTGAAGTCCCTCATTCCTGGAACCATTCTCGTAATCTTTTCTGCACCCTCTCTAAGGCCTTCACATCCTTCCTAAAATGTGGTGCCCAGAATTGGACACAATACTCCAGTTGAGGCCGAACCAGTGTTTTAAAGATTCATCATAACTTCCTTGCTTTTGTACTCTATGCTTCTATTTATGAAGCCCAGTATCCCGTATGCTTTTTTAACCACTTTCTCAACCTGCCCTGCCACCTTCAATGATTTGTGCACATGTACCCCCAGGTCTCTCTGTTCATGCACCCCCTTTAGGATTGTACCCTTTAGTTTATATTGCCTCTCCTCGTTCTTTCTACCAAAATGTATCACTTCGCACTTTTCTGCGTTAAATTTCAACTGCCATGTGTCCACCCATTCCACCAGCCTGTCTATCTCCTCTTGAAGTTTATCACTATCCTCCTCGCTGTTCATTATGCTTCCAAGTTTTGTGTCATCTGCAAATTTTGAAAATGTTGATGTAATACTTTCCACAGTTGCAAAAGAACATTTTGCAACATACTGTTACTGGAGAGTGTCTCAATTTCTGAGCGAAACGGTCTGGTCCCTGGACTTCAATATGACTCCTATCAAAACAGTTCTGTGATCAGCCAGCACAAGCGGAAGTCAATTAAGATCAGCTGTATTAGGTCATTATTTTCTAACCTTCTTCACATCTCACCCACCCCATCCAAAAAGCTTTACAAACCTGGCACAGTCCATTCCCCCCACAGCCATAGTAGTCAGATAACATGCAGTACCAACACAGATTAGCAAAGAACTCTCGAACATTAGATAGCTTTTTGGACTCTAGGGGAATCGAGGGATATGGGGCTCGGGTGGGAAAGTGGAGTTGAAACTGGAGATCAGCCATGATCTTATTGAATGGAGGAGCAGGCTCGAGGGGGTGTATGGCACTGAAGACACTCAGGACAAGGTGACAGTGCAAAGGCTGAAAGGAGGAAAGAAGGGAGGATATTTCGCTGAGGAAGTCTGCATGGGGCCTTGAAGGGTAGACAACAATCTTTTTAGCACAAGTTTTTGCAAAGAGAAATAAAAAATAAGTATCTGTACTCTTGCAAATGTAACTGATAGGAGTGAATTATACAGGAGGATTTTAAATAGAAGCAGTCGTGTATGAGTACTAGATAGAATCTCTATTTTCAAAGAGGCTATAAGGTAAATATGTTAAAAACATCTGAACATTCTCATCTTGGCCCCAAAAGACATTATTGACATGTACCACTGGAGGGTACTTTAACACAATACTAATTTTCAATACACAGTTAAACTTTTGTTAAATTCTAATATGAATGCGTGTTACTAAGATACAGTTACAATGTCCAACGTTTCCAAAACAGATCAATCGATTCTGTGTCACAAAATTAGAAACTGCATTATTGAAATGCTCGACGTTAAAATTCCTTACCTTAAGGGAATCAAAGCATGCAATAACTCGCCCATTTTCAACCTGACAGCTTTTTGGTGGATGTGCAAACTTGCATTCCTGGTCTGAACGTGAACATGTCCCTCTCTGAAACTGTCTGCACACTTCCAACGTCAGCCATTTTGTATCACGTACTGGAGTAACGTTTACAGCCATAATAAATCGTCGAAGTGAAACGTGGTTCAGAACAGCTTAATATATCAGGATTCTTGGGAAAAGAATGCAGCAGCCAACAGAATTAAAATCAAAAATATAGCTCTTTCTTTAAAATATAAAAATGCCTCTTAATGGTCATAAAAGCAGAAAATTACTTCATAAAATGCCGCTAGAGAATTGCTCTGCTTTGTGTTAGTCAACATTAAAACAGACAACTAGTCAGCAAGTGATCGGTCACCAGTTTGAGTTGTGGCGTTTTTACCCCTTCAAGTTGGTGCTTCGTCTGGCTGTTTAAAATGGATTTCTGCTGACGCCGCACTTTGTTGCTTTTAATAAAAAGTTATTTTGATGCAATCACACCCGTTGATGAACACGATTAGTATTCAGAGTCACTTCCAGTTATTGATTTTACTGCATTCGGCACACTCAGCTCCCCGTGTGTTGCCTTAGTTCTTCCTGCAGTGGACTGCTGTTCCAGTTTTTGTTGTTGTGGCCAGTTTAAGATGAGGCAGCAGCTACAGATGCAGAGGCGTTCTGTTTTCAGTTGCACGTTAGGCCAGACATTTGTCTAATTGGCAGCAAGCAAGCCTCAAAAGAGCAGATTGACCTAAAAGCAGTTCCAAGTAACACAGACTTCAGAAAAGGCACTTTTTATCACTGACCTGTTGAGGAAAACAAAAAAACAAAAATCACGTTTTTGTACAGGAACTTTCACGCTACTTAAACCAGCACTGCTATATTGTACGAAGCTGTTGATCACTTTTAACGTACTCGAGATGAGAACGGAAGCAGCACTAACAAGGCGGCATACTGCAGTCAGCCATGCTATTGCAGATTAAAAAAAAAAGGAGTTGGCTTTCCTCGTGAAACTATGCTTGATAGAGGGAACAGCCAATCACAACAAGTATTGCAGCAATATTCTGGGCAGTAGTCCAATAGTCTGATGTATCTCATAAATGGCTGAGTGTGCCAGATGACACTGTGCTCTCTATATTGAAAATGCCTCAACCCAATGCGACCAGCCCTAAATGCTACATGGGGTACTGTACGCCTGGTTTTGAATTGATTGGGAACTCATCTCTACAGACTGCGTTTCTCAATGTGCACTTCTACTATTAACTCTATTGCTCCTATTCGTTCAGGAATAGTTTTTTTTTTAAATAAAGAAAAGGCAGTCATAACCTTCAGCTCCCTTATCTGGAAGAAATTGGACATACAGTAATTCAGTCAATGTTTCACTAACATCTGCGAACACTTACATCTACAGACGCTGAGCAGTGAAAGGGAACCACAGAAGGTAATGACGGAATGGGGGTGGGGAAAGTAAACAACGCAGATTCTGTCAAACAGGCAGCAGCTATATTCTACTTCCTTCATGATTTAACCCCGTGAATGCTAACTAAGAATGAGCACATCTAAATGTTAAATTTTGATCAAGACGAGAGCATTTCAGAGTGCTGAATTATTCATTCTAACAAGTGTAGTCTGGCTGATTTGAAAAATATGCACTTAAATTACAATTCAGTTTTGAAATGCTAGGTTCTGACTGGCGAGCTGAATGTTCTTTCAAACACAATTGCAGATGACCTCTATACAAGTGTCGGGACAGTCATATGACACACTAAGTATGGCGACAATGAAGCACAACAGAATTAAACTGCTATGATTTCCAGACAATTCTCCAGTCAACATACTATTCACCAATAAGACTTGGAAAGTATGCTGTCCAGATCGATAATCCAATTTCCTGGTGGAACATTGCATTATCGTTTAATTACCAGAGAATCGGTACGCGAAATATATTTCAGTGGCATGTGGCTCCAGCAATATTAACATTAGCCATCCATTATTTTAGTGGCTTGCTAAAACTTTTTCTTTGCCAGCCGGAGGATCCAAACCAGATGCAATAACCAAAATTTTAACAATGTAGGACCGTGAAGAGGAGGAAATTGTGTCCAGTTCAATCGCGTTTTGGACAAAACCCAACAGCAAATATCTTAATAGTTAATGGGCATTTTTAGTATCAGTTTTCAAAATTAAATATTTTTTGCCTCGTGTAGCATGGTGGCTGATCTTTCAATAAGCTGCTGTGTGGAGTGGTTGTACATGAGCGTACACAAACTGTTCTCAGCAATCCAAGTTCCTTCCTCATCAGGGAGGATCATTAGGTCCTGAGAAACCTTGGGAGAGTTATCCAGGCTCGTCCTGGGCCACTAAATGAGATTAGCAAAGGTTACCCTTCCCATCCTCACAGCTTGGGAGTAGCACATGAAGTGTGATGATGGAGAGAGGGGCGGTGCAGGGGCAGCTGAGGGTACTTGCATCTGACAAGCTCAATTTTTATAGAGAGTTTAACATTGGCGCCAAGCCATACAGAAATTTTTTGAGCTGAGAATCCGCAGGCATCAACTCATAAAAGGAGGCAAGCCTGACTTGTAAACTGAAAACTGAGAGGAGTGAAAGAATCACTGGACTTGAATCAAACTTTTTATATTGCGCTGATCAAAGTCAATGTATTAGCCAGTGGCTTAAAATGCCACCGGGAGGAAGAAATCAAACATAGGTACGACTAAATAATAATGCAGGACTTATAAACCAAACACATAACTTCAATTTAAGTCAGCTCTAAATTTAAAACAAATGCAATTTACAACTGAAATGCAAGTGAGCTGAAGCTGCGGTCAATTGATAAAGTACTACTAAAGCACATTCACTACTAATCATTGTTTAAATGTTATGGTTAAATGTTTAGGACTGTATTATGCCTAAAATATCACAAGGTAAGAATTTCACAAAACATTATATGGCAAAATTAATCATGCATACCTATTGTATTAAAATTCAAGAATTGGCTAAAAAGATGTTAAAAGCATAATATTTAAATTGAAATTAGAGGAAACATTAATAGGGCTAAATATGTATAAAAATAAGTGAAATACGAAAGGTAACAAACTTGTGAGTTATAGAGAGTGAAGAAAAATGTAAATCTGATGTTGTTGGTGATCGATTCATAGAATGTTACAGCACAAATGAGACCTCAGTCCATCAAGTCTGTGCTGCTATTTTTCTCTACAAACCACCTGGTCAATTTCCACTCTCCTGCTTACTTCTTTTATCCTTTAATATTACTCTTTTTCAAGAGACTTTCTCATTCATTTTTTAAAATGTATGAACTCTGCTTCAGAGATAATTTATGACAGACAATTCCACATTATAACCACCCTCTGTATTTTTTTTCCCCAACCAATTATGTTGAGATTATTTTTAATTTGTGCCCCGTTACCATCTCAATGTGGTAGAAATCATTTAACACCATCATAAACTTTAATGATCTTGGAAGACCTGTGTCAGGTCAACCTCAACCTTATCAGCGCTAGTGAGAAAATGCCCCTACTGCTACTGACTTTCTCGTTCACAACTCCAAAACTGGACATCTTTGTCCATCCATAAACTTTTATTTTTTCCCCCACAGGTTTGACTAATGTATGCATAAAGTAATTTTATAAGGAAAAAAAATTGATCTGGTAATAGGACAGTAAATGATGACATGACATGTTTCAACAGTTGGTCAGTGTTACCACTCAGGTATTCAATAAGTGAAAGAAAGCATCAAAACATGTAACATGATTTAAGTGAATGGTCATATTTCAGTATCAGCCACTAGTTAAATATTAACAGTTTTATCTGGAGTCGACTTTGGTATGCTCATAAGTGCAAATATCCTTGAAAGTGCATAAAGGTTTATTTATGTCTCCACACAAGTATAGAAATTATTTTTCTCTCGCAACCAGTACTGTAAAGTGTTTTGACATCTACTTTTTTTTTTTAAAAAGACACTTTGGCAGCAAAGTAATAAGCACAGTAAATTATTTTTAGAGTCACAATACAGCATTTGGAACAAGGTCAAAACTTTTATTTGGAAGTTTTAAAAAATATCTTTCAATTTTTTTTTTACTGCACTCAATGTTTGATTAATCTACAGCCAGGAGTGGAAAAATCTGCTTTTACATTGCTGACTAAAGACCATTAAAATAAAGATTCATAGCCTGTTAGACTTTGCTGCTTCTGATCTCAATCGCTGCAAGGAACTGGGGAAAATATTGCACATTCGGAATACTGATGGTGGATTCAAACATTATTTTCCCCACTGCCTCCTGAACATTTTTTCGCCTCCTGAACATTTTTTCACCTCCTCAATTTAATCCCCAGGCAGCCAGATAACTCTTGCATTTGAGAGCAGAGCATTTGATCGCCTGCATAATCCCTACCACCATGTGCATCATTGGATATTTCTGCCAGGATGTGGTCTAGACAATTCCATCAAAACTGGCAAACATAGAAAGTTAGAATCTAAATGTTAGTTGCAACTGGAGTCCAAAGCTCCAATGTTGCAACTCCTGGCTTAAACTAGCCTAAGAGTTTAAATTCATTTTCACTTTTGCAAATTTCCTCTTCACATATCTTACCTTCATGGCTTGCAAACAAAATAATACAAGTTTGCAACTTTAATTAATGTATGTAATTAATTGAGCATAAAAAAGTTTCCAAAAGACCGGAGGAGGTGGACCTGTGTGGGAGCGGCAGCGGGACCTGAGAGAAGGCGGAGCGGCCATAAAAGAGCGCTGCAGAGGAGGCCCGACACCGGAGTGCTGCGAGTTGGGAAAGAGTCCGAGAGCGGGAGCAGTCAAACAACAACAACTGCAAAACCGCATAAGTGACGTCACAACCAGGGAAGGAGCTGATTGGTAAATAGGACCTGGTGAGTATTTCTACAGTCCAGTCGTTGAAGTAAAAGTAAGGTTTCTAGTTTAGAGTAAGTAGTGTTTAAAGGGAAGCAATGTCCCTAGTGTATTTAATATTCTTTAATTTAAAGGAAGTAAAGGGATTAATTAAGGGTAGGACATGGCAGGGCAGCTCGGCAGCGTGGAATGCTCCTCCTGTGCTATGTGGGAAGTCAGGGACACTTTCGGTGTCCACATGTGCGAACACATGTGCAAGAAGTGTCTCCAGCTGCAGCTACTCGAAATCCACGTTTCGGCGCTGGAGCTGCGGCTGGAGTCACTGTGGAGCATCTGCGAAGCTGAGATCTTCATGGATAGCACGTTTAACAAGGTGGTCACACCGCAGGTAAAGAGCGCACAGGCAGACAAGGAATGGGTGACCGCAAGACAGAGTAAAAGAACTAGGAAGGTAGTGCAGGAGTCCCCTGGGTCCATCTCCCTCTCCAACAGATTTTCCGTTTTGGATACTGCTGGGGGAGATGGTTTCTCAGGGGAATGCAGCAAGAGCCAAGTCCGTGGCACTACAAGTGGCTCAGCTGCACAGGAGGGGAGGAAAAAGAATGGGAGAGCAATAGTGATAGGGGATTCTACTGTAAGGGGAACAGATAGACGTTTCTGTGGCCGCAGATGTGACTCCAGGATGGTATGTCACCTCCCTGGTGCCAGGATCAAGGATGTCACTGAACGGCTGCAGGACATTCTGAAGGGGGAGGGCGAACAGTCAGAGGTTGTGGTTCACATTGGTACCAACGACATAGGTAGAAAGAGGGATGAAGTCCTGCAACAAGAATTTAGGGAGCTAGGTAGCAGATTAAAAAGCAGGACCTCAAAGGTTGTAATCTCTGGATTACTCCCGGTGCCACGTGCTAGTGAGTATAGGAATAGGAGGATAGAGCAGATGAATGCGTGGCTAAAGAGTTGGTGCAGGAGGGAGGGCTTTAGTTTCCTGGATCACTGGGTCTGCTTCTGGGGAAGGTGGGACCTGTACAAGTTAGACGGGTTGCCCCTGAACCAGAACGGGACCAACATCCTTGCGGGGAGGTTTGCTAGTACTGTTGGGGTTTAAACTAACTTGGCAGGGGGATGGGATACGGAGTGGAGCTATAGTAAGGGGTGATGCACAGCCAAATATAGAGGAAAAAACAAGTCAGCCTGGAAGGCAGAGCAAATATGTAATGGCACAAGGGAGTATGGCAAGGCTGGGTGGCATTTATTTTAATGCAAGGAGTCTTGGGAGTACGGCATTTATTTTAATGCAAGGAGTCTTGGGAGTAAGGCAGATGAATTGAAGGTGTTGATGAACACATGGGAGTATGATATTGTTGCTATCACAGAGACATGGTTGAGGGAGGGGCAGGACTGGCAGCTCAATATTCCGGGGTATAGAATCTTCAGGCGAGACAGAGGGGGGTGTAAAAGAGGAGGGGGTGTCGCAATATTAATCAAGGAGTCAATTACTGCTGTAAGGAGGGATGATATCTTAGCAGGTTCCTCTAATGAGGCCATATGGGTAGAACTTAAAAACAAAAAAGGAAGGCAAGCGCTTTGCTGGGAGTGTACTATAGGCCCCCAAACAGTCAAGGGGAGATAGAGGAACAGATATGTCGGCAAATCTCAGAGAAGTGTAGAAATAATAGGGTAATAATAGTAGGGGATTTCAACTTCCCCAATATTAACTGGGATAGTCAGAGTGTGAAAGGCTTAGAGGGTGCAGAATTCTTAAAGTGCATCCAGGAGAGCTTTTTGAGCCAACATGTAGAAAGTCCTACAAGAGAGGGGGCGGTACTGGACTTAATTCTAGGGAATGTAGCCGGGCAAGGGGTAGAAGTGTCAGTAGGAGAGCATTTTGGTGACAGTGACCATAATTCGGTGAGATTTAAGGTAGTCATGGAAAAGGACAAAGATGGACCGAAAATAAAGGTTCTAAATTGGGGGAAGGCCGACTTTAATATGATAAGGCAGGATCTGGCCAAAGTGGATTGGGATAAGCTACTTGTAGAAAAATCCACATCAGAGCAGTGGGAGTCTTTCAGAAAGGAAATAGAGAGAGTACAACGCCAACATGTTCCCGTAAAGGTCAAGGATGGGACCAACAAGCCCAGGGAATCCTGGATGTCAAGGGATATACAAGAATGGATTAGGAAAAAAAGGGAGGCTTTTGGCAGATACAAAGGACTAAAAACAGTGGAAACCCTAGAGGAGTATAGAAAGTTCAGGGGGGTACTTAAAAAAGAAATTAGGAGAGCGAAGAGGGGGCATGAAAAAACACTGGCGGGTAAAATAAAGGAAAATCCCATGGTGTTTTATAGGTATATTAAGGGCACGAGGATAACCAGGGAAAGAGTAAGGCCCATTAGGGACCAAAGTGGCAATCTGTGTGTAGAGCCAGAAGATGTGGGTGAGGTTTTAAATGAATATTTTGCATCTGTGTTCACTATGGAGAAGGACGATGTAGGCATAGAAATCATGCAGGGGCATTGTGATATACTTGAACAAATTAGTTTTGAGAGGGAGGTGGTACTAGCGGTTTTAGCGGGCTTAAAAAGTGGATAAATCCCCAGGCCCAGACGAGATGTATCCCAGGCTGCTGTGTGAGGCAAGGGAGGAGATTGCAGGGGCTCTGACACAAATTTTCAGAACCTCTCTGGCCACAGGGGAGGTGCCAGAGGACTGGAGGACAGCTAATGTAGTACCATTATTCAAGAAGGGTAGTAGGGATAAACCAGGGAATTACAGGCCAGTGAGCCTAACATCAGTGGTAGGAAAATTATTGGAAAAAATTCTGAGGGACAGAATTAGTCTCCACTTGGAGAGGCAAGGATTAATCAAGGATAGTCAGCATGGCTTTGTCAGGGGGAGATCATGTGTAACCAATTTGATTGAATTTTGAGGGGGTGACTAGGTTTGTGGATGAAGGTAGTGCAGTTGATGTAGTCTACATGGACTTCAGTAAAGCTTTTGACAAAGTCCCGCATGGGAGACTGGTCAAGACGGTAAGAGCCCATGGGACCCAGGGCAATTTGGCACATTGATCCAAAATTGGCTTAGTGGCAGGAGGCAGAGGGTGATGGTCAAAAGGTTGTTTTTGTGACTGGAAGCCTGTGTCCAGTGGTGTACCGCAGGGATCGGCGCTGGGTCCTTTGCTGTTTGTAGTGTACATTAATGATTTAGATATGAATGTAGGAGGTATGATCAGTAAGTTCACAGATGACACGAAAATTGGTGGAGTGGTAAATAGCGAGGAGGGAAGCCTCAGGCTACAGGACGATATAGACGGGTTGGTCAGATGGGCAGAACAGTGGCAAATGGAATTTAACCCTGAAAAGTGTGAGGTGATGCATTTTGGGAGGACTAACAAGGCAAGGGAATACACAATGAATGGTAGGACCCTAGGAAGGACAGAGGAACCTTGGTGTGCATGTACATAGATCCCTGAAGGCAGCAGGACAGGTAGATAAGGTGGTTAAAAAGGCATATGGGATACTTGCCTTCATTAGCCGAGGCATAGAACATAAGAGCAGGGAGGTTATGATGGAGTTGTACAAAACGCTAGTTAGGCCACAGCTGGAATACTGTGTGCAGTTCCGGTTGCCACACTATAGGAAGGATGTGATTGCATTGGAGAGGGTGCAGAGGAGATTCACCAGGATGTTACCTGGGCTGGAGCGCTTCAGCTATGAAGAGAGACTGGACAGGCTGGGGTTGTTTTCCTTAGAGCACAGATTGAGGTGTACAAAATTATGAGGGGCACAGATAGGGTAGATAGAAAGGAACTTTTCCCCTTAGTAGAGGGGTCAATAACCAGGGGGCATAGTTTCAAGGTAAGGGGCAGGAGGTTTAGAGGGGATTTGAGGAAAAACTTTTTCATCCAGAGGGTGGTTGGAATCTGGAACTCACTGCCTGAAAGGGTGGTAGAGGCAGGAACCCCCTCAACATTCAAGAAGCATTTAGATGAGCACTTGAAACGCCATAGCATACAAGGCTACAGACCAAGTGCTGAAAAATGGGATTAGAATAGATAGGGCTTGATGGCTGGCGCGGACACGATGGGCCGAAGGGCCTCTTTCTGTGCTGTATAACTCTATGGGGGAAAAATTCAGTTGGTTGCGCCTCCCATTAGCGCCTTAAGAGGGTGCAAAGCAACTAGTGCCCGGGCGCGGCGATGTTTGCGCCGCTCGCGAAATTAACTAGACATTTTGCGACGGCGCTAAACACTACCGCTACGATCTCCTGCGCCGGCAGATCGTGACGTCAGTCAAGTGCGCAACACTCCGGAGCGGATATTGAGTGGTGCCCCCTGCCTTACTGCCTGCCACTAGCAACGACAGGTTGAGGGGAGCGTTTTGCAGTCAGGAAGGGACTGGGGGAGCGCTATTTAAAGGCGACCGCTTCCTGCCTTTTTTTGTTGGTGACATTTTTGAACCACGCATTCTGAGAGAGACACACACACTTCTGGAGAGATTCAACGCTGTGTGAAGGAGTTTCGGGTACTGAGCAGCACTTTGCAGGTTAATTTTGATTTGCCCTTCCTTGTATCGATTTAGAAGAGACTGTGGGGGTTGCACTCTGAGCTCTTACCCTGGTTCTCTCCATTGTTCTTTCCAGCAGATTTGATGTACAGGTCTCTCCAGGCTGAGATGCAAGGCTGCAATGAGCAGGATGTGGATGGAAAGCAAGATCAACCCTCCCCTTTAAGAACTGGCCGGTGCCATTGTGTCTGTCTGTGTTCCATTGCTGACTGACATCACATGAGCTGCGCCAGCGCTCTGAGTTAGCGCCTCGCTCCTCAGCCTTTGTGCCTGAAGACAGATGTGTAGCGCCTGATTTAGCGCTCCAATCACCTCCAGGGGCAGTAAAAGTTTGCAGTCGGAGGCGATAATTAGCGCTAGGCGCTAATCTTTGCGCCCAGCCGATAATTGCGCCCCAAATGGGGCGATACTGAATTTCTCCCCCTATGACTCTAAAATAGGTGCATATTAATGAAAATAATTTATTACCTCATTAGTTCATACAGACTTAAACTGATTATCTGTGCAGCACTCAGGTCAGTCTAGAAGTAAATTGCGAGGAGAGGGAGAAAAACAAGGAATCAACGTAATGCAACCAAGTGCTGCAACACATCAGTGCCACCACTTACCTGCTACCAAGTGTTAACTAGGTCAACTCTGAAGATATGAAAGTACGACAGACTATCAATGGCATTCCCTGTTGTTCTAACTTCCTGTGACTCAAAGCATCAGAGGCACCATTACATACGCAAATGGACATACATGATGTGTGCATATGAGAATCTGTGCAGTGGTAATACTTCAAAGAGGGAAGTGCATCAAACATGGCATTAGAACCACGAAAGGTAAAGTGAGCTGCTGGCTTCATAGTACAAATTAAGCACCACAACGGCATTGGAAATAATGCAGAGCTCACCAGAATGATGTTCATGACCCCAATATTTGAACAGCAAGACTTAATTCATTTTCATATTATTTGTATTCCTGCACTCGCTATGCTTAGAACCTAAGTGAGATTACACAATTGGAGCCAAAAAAAATGCAACATTTTCTTCATCCAATTAGGCAGGCAGCAAAGGAAGCTTGGAGCTTTATCTCAAATTGAATAAAAAGCTTTAATGAACTATTGTACATTTCTAAGGTTATAATGGACAAGGGCAGACTTCCAGACCTGTATAATCACTGGGGTCGACATCTTATTAGAAGAGGCTATCCCTGTTGCTCTTCAATTTTAGAACTGTATGCAAATCATTCTGATCATAACAATAGCAATAAAAATTAAGTATAGAGCAGCTAGTGAGGAAGGGTTCCCTCACTGTGCCAGTAACACAGTAGCTCCAGTCTAATAAAAGGAACTGACAACATCCCAGAATCAAACAATCGTTATTTTCATCACTTACTACATACCTAGCTGGGGAGATTTTGAGGCAGTCAGAATGCTTGGGCTAACTTTCAGAATACTTACTCACATTTTGAAGTCAATTCTTTTACAAAATATAGCTATACTTCCTACCTATACTATTGTCAAACACCTGTTAGACCAGTTGCAAAGCAATGCTGATGGGGTCTATTTGAGAAAATAATGGGACTTAGGATATATAAATCTCCAGGACCGGATGGTTTCCACCCCAGGGTAATAAAAAGTGAGCAAATTGCAGAAGTGCTAGTCATAATCTTTCAAAGCTCTCTTGATTTGGAAATTGTGCCATTAGATTGGAAATTTGCTAATGTCACTCCACTGTTTAAGGGTGGGAATTAAGGTGCAGATCAGCTATGATCTAACTAAATGGCAGAGCAGGCTTGATGGGCTGAATGGCCTACCCCTGTTCCTATGAGCAATTCACTTCCGGTGTTCTGAAGATGAACATTCAGATGGAAGAAAATGTACACATTTAGGACCCAGACCTATCTCAAGATGATTAATCTCCAATTTCGATCTTTATTATCCAGTATGAAACTTCTGTTCGCTGATAATACGGTATAGACGGTTATAAGTGTCTTTAGGAGCATCGTCTATTGTGCTTTCTAACTGTTCTCCAATAGTGAGGATGCCACAAAATAAACTTGAGAATATCCATCTAGTATCTAATATTGCGATATACAAGCCTTGCAAAGGGAATCTACTGTATTCCCTGCTTCCAATCTCTTCCCCGTCACTCTTAAAGGTGCTGACTCATTCTGGATGCTGCTCTATTCAACATGACAAAACAAAAGCATATAGGTTATACCATCATTTATAAAGTCACTATTATCCTCTATTTTCTCGGTTCTTTTTCAATAATTCTGCCTGATATTACCAGTTTAACTCCAGGATTTGAAGACGGGGAAAGACAGGACAAAAAACTCAGCTGAATTTTTCACATCTTTCCAGCTTTTAAAAAAAAACATCTGTTTCTAGTCCATTCAATCCGTTAGTTGCTTTTTTGCAATAGTTAGCGTTTTTGGGGCCTTACCCTTTTGTTCCCCCCTCACCTCGGTCAGTTCTATAAGGGGGGGGGGGGGGTGGAAAGAGAGGGAAGAGAGACAGGTTGATGCTCGAGGTTGGAACACCATTCTGGAAGGGCAGCCTGCACCCTTGACATTGCCTGCTTTTTTCTTCTTAGGTTCCTGGGCTGCTATAGCCGGTTCCACTTTGCCAGTTTTCCTGTTACTATTTCTACCTGCCTCAGTTATTAACGTCTTCTGTCTCTCAAATTTCTTTAATTTCTCTCATTATGCTTCTTATTGCCTCATGCCAATATCATTTCAGTCATCTGACCATTTTTTTAAATATTTAAGTACTTTACAAGACTTTCTATTTCTTCTTTCGTGTGTGCATGGATGCACGTGTGCGTTTTCTCTCCCTTTCTCTTTGTTCTGTTCCTTTTTAAATGCTGTTCATCTTCAATTATCTTCTAGTTGGCTCCCAGTTAAACAACGCCTCGATTTTAAAATTCTCATCCTTGTTTTCAAATCCCTTCATGGCCTCGCCCCTCCCTATCTCTAATCTCCTCCAGCCCTACAACCCTCAGATCTCTGCGCTCCTCCAATTCTGGCCTCAACACCCCCCGAATTTCATCACCCCACCATTGGTGGTTGTGCCTTCTGTTGCCCAGGCCCTAAGCTCTGGAATTCCCTCCCTAAGCCTCTCCGCCTCTCTTTCCTGCTTTAAGACGCTCCTTAAAACCTACCTCTTTGACCAAGCTTTTGGTCACCTGCCCTAATAAGAACGTAAGAAATCTCTCCTCATGTGGCTCAGTGTTTGACAACACTCCTGTGAAGCGCCTTGGGACGTTTTACAAAGTTAAAGACACTATATAAATACAAGCTGTTGTTGTTCTGACAAAGGGTCTACACCTGCAATGTTCTATCCACACATGCTGACTGAACAGCAGGTTGTATTTTTGTTTCCTATAAAGGGGTCACCCGTCCTACTTTTCCAGAACTGAAAACGGGTCTCTGCCTAAATCGTAAATCCAGCTTTTCTCTTTTCAGGTAGTAACAGGCCTGTTGTGCATTTACAACATTTTCTGCTTTTATTTCAGATATCTAGCAACCAGCTTTTCTTTTCATCTCAGAAACACGAGTTCATTTGGTTTCTAGTACAATTGTACTACCATTTTTAATTACCAAATTTTAGTAAGCATGATCTTGTCCCAGAACACGCTCATAATACACCATCACTGATATATTTGTTTAACAAATACGACTGCTGATATAACTTCTTTCTGACTGGTTTGGAGAAGCACCTTGTGTTTGATAATGCAATTTTTTTGTTTATATTCAAATGCTGTAATTGGAGAACAGTGTGGCAGTGACACATGCTAGCTGCCCCAACTAAACCTGCTTACTTCAATAGTAATTTAAAATTTTCCTCATTTTAACTGCTTCTGAATTGAAAGTATTTGACAGATGCCCACCCCCATTACCATGAAAACTTGTGTTACCCAATATACATTACAATATATACCTTTTTTAAGTCAATAGCAAAAATATTTAGCACAATAGCAAAATACTGCGGATGCTGGAAATCCGAAATAACAGAAAACGCTGGAAAAACTCAGCAGGCCAGGCAGCATCCGTGGAGAGAGAAACAGAGTTAACGTTTCAGGTCAAAGACCCTTCGTCAGAACTGGAAAAAAGCAGGAAATGGAATAGATTTTAAAGCAGGTTTAGGGGTGGGGAAATGGGGGAGGGGATGAAAGAACAAAAGGGAAGGTCAGTGATAGGATAGAAAGCAGGAGAGATTGAGAGACATTAAGAGATATTCAAGACAAGAGGAGGTGGTAATGTGACAGGTTGAGGAACAAAGGATGGCTCTAGATGAAGTGTGAAATGCGCTGGCAGAATGAAGGACAGCTGCCATGTGGGAGGGAAGAAAAAAAGGCCAAACAAAAAGTGTGGATAAAAAATTAAAAAAATATATGTGATAGGGGCCGAGGTTATGATCTGAAATTGTTGAACTATATATTGAGTCCAGAGGGCTGTAGAGTGCCTAATCGAAAGATGAGGTGCTGTTCCTCGAGCTTACGCTGAGCTTCCGTGGAACAATGCAAGAGGCCGAGGACGGTGAGGTCTGAGTGGGAGTGAAGCAATGAATTAAAGTGACAGGCCACTGGGAGCTCGGGGTCCCCCTTATGGACTGAACGGAGGTGTTCCGCAAAGCGGTCACCCAATCTGCGTTTGGTCTCCCCAATGTAGAGGAGACCACATCATGAGCAGCGAATACAGTATACTAAATTGCAGGAAGTACAAGTAAATCGCTGTTTCACCTGGAAGGGATGTTTGGGGCCCTGGACAGTGGGAAGGGGGGAGGTAAAAGGGCATGTGTTGCATCTCCTGCGCTTGCACGGGAAGGTGCCGGGCAAAGGGGAAGAGGTGCTGGGGGTGGTAGAGGAGTGGACTAGGGTGTCGCGGAGGGAGCGGTCCCTGCGGAATGCTGAAAGGGGAGGGGAGGGGAAGATGCGTTTGGTGGTGGGATCACGCTGGAGGTGGCGGAAATGGCGGAGGATGATCCGTTGAATGTGGAGGCTGGTGGGGTGAAAGGTGAGGACAAGGGGAACTCTATCGTGGTTCCGGGAGGGAGGGGCAGGGGTGAGGGCAGAAGTGCGGGAGATAGAACGGACACAGTCGAGTGCCGTGTCAACCACCGTAGAGGGGAATCCTTGGTTGAGGAAAAAGGAAGACATGTCGGAAGCTCTGGTATGGAAGGTGGCATCGTCAGAGCAGATGCGGCAGAGACGGAGAAACTGGGAGAATAAAATAGAGTCCTTACAGGAGGCGGGGTGGGAGGAAGTGTAGTCCAGGTAGCTGTGGGAGTCAGTGGGCTTGTAGTGAATGTTTGTCAATAACCTATAGGTGGGAAGAGACTGGACAAGGGGAGAAAAAATAGAGTCGAGATAGGAAGAGATAAGTTCCGTGGGGCAAGAACAGGCTGAAACGATGGGTCTACCAGGGCAGTCCTGTTTGTGGATCTTGGGAAGGAGGTAGAAGCGGGCTGTGCGGGGTTGGGGAACTATGAGGTTGGCGGCCGTGGGGGGAAGATCTCCAGAGGAGATGAGGTCAGTGACAGTCTTGGAAACGGTGGCTTGATGTTCGGTAGTGGGGTCATGGTCCAGGCGGAGGTAGGAGGTGGTGTCGGAGAGTTGGCGTTCAGCTTCCGCTAGGTAGAGGTCGGTTCGCCAAACAACAACAGCACCACCCTTGTCAGCAGGTTTAATGACAATGTCGGGGTTGGATCTGAGAGAATGGAGTGCTGCAAGTTCAGAGGGAGGTAGGTTGGAGTGAGTGAGGGTTTGTTTAGTGTTCTGTTTTTGCAATAAAGCTAAAATTGCCATACAATATGAAGTCACAACCCAACTGGATTCCAGAGGGGTGCAGCGAGACTCAAATTCGCTGACAGAGCCAGTCTTACACCATTTGGGTTTGACACCAAATGGAGTACAACTCCAGTGAAGGTGGCAAAGTAAGGTTTCAAGAATGCCAAGGAGGGGTCCCTTAGACCTCCCGAGCACTTTTTTCAACATGCCCGACATTAATTAAAATGCTTGGACAGTGTGGACACCCTTGCTTTCTAAACACTTACATTTTCCATGAAAAACTTAAGTAAATGTGGTTAACTGTGGTCAACTGGGTCTGGTTTTATTTCCAGGATGCAAGAAGCACAATTGCTGAAACAATACACTTAATAGTTACAACCCGTTAAATGCATCATGCCTAGTTCTACACCTTGCTAAGGTTGATAACTGGTATAAGTAGAGCTTGGCTAAACATAATTGGGGATCACCTCTCCCTATGTACATATACACTTTAAGAATTTAGAAGTGTTCCAGTGGGGGACTGCAATCTATTCAAATCATCATTATAAAAATCCAAAATCTCAAGGTCTGCAACAGTGAGAAGTATAGCAACTACTCCTCCGCACGTTGTGTTGTCAAAGGCAAAATGTTTCCTCATAAAGAAATAAAAAGATAAGGGGCCGTATTTTGCAACCCCTATGGGTGCGTACACGCCCGTAGGGGCCACGCAAGTTCCGGGTTTAGGCATGCGAAGCGCATGAGCGAAAACCTGGAACTTGCGATGTCAAGAATTCTCTTGAGATGATCCACATCCCCGGGAAAAGGGCCTCCGCGGGTGGAGTTGTACTTTTTGCCCAACTTCTGCCCGCTGAATGCCCTTGAAATTCTTACGCCTGGTAAAAGCAGGCATAAGGTCTGCTTTTACCAGCATAAGAGTTTTAAAAAAATAGAAAAAATAAAATTTTATCACTCAATTAGACATTAAAAACCCTGTTCACTAAGGTAAGCTTATTTTTAGCCCCGTTAAAACATAAAAAATTTTCAAAAAATTAAATTGTTTAAAATATTTAATTAAATGCATTTTAATTCATTTTAAATATGTAATTTAAAAAATATATTTATTTCATGTGTTTGTGTACTTTTTAAGTGATCCCCATTCATACTCTGCCCGTGCATACCCGGAGAGACCCAGGAGCGCAAATCTCCAGACCTCCCGGGCCACCAGGTAAATTCATAGATTTTTTACAGGTCGGAGGCATCCGCCCGCAGGAAATCTCCGACCGCAAATTTTGGGCCATTGTGAATCACCAGGGCCTCTCCTATGCAGCTGGCGCAATATGGATTCAGGCGGCCTGTTGGCTACTAGCTCTTTTGGTTATGACGGCGTCACATGGAATACCCCAATGAGTACGAGAAAATAAAATCCTTCATTAAGGCAAAAAGTTTTTTTTTAATTTGCTGTGATTCTTGGACACTGATGCAGAATTTTTTTTAAGGGTGGTCATAAACCTAGGCAACACACAAGTCAATTTCAAATAGAAACAAGATCAGTTACAAGTTAATCAAATTTGAGTAAGAGAGAGCTGAGCTAAGTTTTTTCTACTTTATATTGAATTTTTCAACAAATAATTAAGAGACCAAAATAAAAATATTTAAAAAATTAAAACCTAGTTTACAGAAATAAGCATAAATGCACAATTCTGATTCACAGGAAGATGCAGGACTGGAATAGACTTAGTCCATCCAACTGGTCCCAAAAACTAATTTAAATTTCCCATCCCTCAAATATCTAACCAGTTTCGCCCTCCATTGGTTGCCGTGCCTTCATCTATCTTGGCCTCACAGTCTGGAATTCCCTCCCTAAACTACAATGTTTCTCCCAAACCTCTCCCCTTCTTTGACCCATCTCTTTGATAGCCCATCCGCTCCTTGGAGGGAGTACAGCGTAGGTTTACCAGAATGATATCCAGACTCCAAGGGTTAAATTACGAGGAGAGATTACACAAATTAGGGCTGTATTCACTAGAATTTAGAAGGCTAAGGGGTGCTTTGATCAAAGTTTTCAAGGAAAGGAATCGGCAGCAGAGATGGCAGCACAGGACAAAGAGCGCGGGGCCCAAGGCAGTGGACATGGAAGGAACCGGCAGCAGCACAGGATAAAGAGCGCGGGGCCCGAGGCAGTGGACATGAAAGGAATCGGCAGCACAGGATAAAGAGCGCGGGGCGGGGCCCGAGGCAGTGGACATGGAAGGAATCGGCAGCACAGGATAAAGAGTGCGGGGCCCGAGGCAGTGGACATGGAAGGAATCGGCAGCACAGGATAAAGAGCGCGGGGCTGCCGAATTCCAAAAGAACAGCAAAAACAAGGAGTGACGTCAAAGGGCTGCAGGTAGGTGATTGGTGGGTATTAGTGTTTTATTCTCTCTAATTTAACTAGATAAACTAATTAATATAACAAATAATCATGCGAATAAAGACTTTAACTAAGAGAGCGAGGGAAGCAGCCGGAGGTAAAGGTAGGCCCGAATTTTAAGACTTAGTCTTAAGTTTATTTCTGTAAGTTAGTTAATAATCTATTAAATAGAGGCATGGCAGGGCACCTCGGTCCCACAGAATGCACATCCTGTGCCATGTGGGAAATCCAGGACGCTTCCAGTGTCCTGGACAACCACGTTTGCAGGAGGTGTCGTCAGCTGGAGGAGTTCAAGCTCCGGGTTTCGGAGTTTGAGCAGCAGCTGGCGTCACTGCGGTGCATCCGGGAAGCTGAGAGCTTCGTGGATAGCACGTTTCAGGAGGTGGTCACCCCGCAGCTAAGCAGTGCGCGGGCAGAGAGGGAATGGGAGACCGCCAGACAGAAGAGGAAGACCAGGCAGGTAGTGCAGGAGTCCCGAGTGCATCTTGCTCTCCAACCAGTATTCGGTTCTGAGTACTGGTGAGGGCATTGGTTCCTCTGGCTTGTACAGCCAGAGCCAAGTCCACGGCACCACAGGTGGCTCAGTTGTACAAGGGGGGAGGAAAAAGAGTGAGAGAGCAATAGTAGTAGGGGATTGGATAGTTAGAGCAGACGACAGGTGTTTCTGCAGCCGCAGACGTGACTCCAGGATGGTATGTTGCCTCCCTGGTGCCAGGGTTAAGGATGTCTCTGAGCGGCTGCAGAATATTCTGAGGGGGGGGGGGGGTGAACAGCCAGAGGTCATGGTCCATATTGGTACCAACGACATAGGTAGGAAGAGGGATGAGGTCCTGCAGGCAGATTTCAGGGACCTAGGAAATAGATTAAAAAGCAGGACCTCAAAGGTAGTAATCTCCAGATTACTCCCGGTGCCATGCATGAGTATAGAAATAGGAGGATAGAGCAGATGAATGCGTGGCTGGGGAGATGGTGCAGGAGGGAGGGCATTGGGACCGGTTCGGAGGGAGGTGGGGCCTGTACAGGCCGGATGGGTTGCACCTCAACAGGGCCAGAACCAATATCCTCGCGGGGAGGTTTGCTAGTGCTGTTGGGGAGGGTTTAAACTAATTTGGCAGAGGGATGGGCACCAGGATGTAACATTAGAAAGGAGAAATAAAGTGCTCAAAGGATTGGGAGAGGCAGAGAGCACTAAAGTAAGAAATAGTAAGGTATTAGGTGGGGTCAAACTAAGAGAGAATACAGGATGGTCTAAGATGGGTTTACAGTGTACGTATGTGAACGCATGAAGCGTAGTAAACAAGGTAAGTGAGCTGCAGCCACAATTAGCCACATGGGAATATGATGTTGCAGGCAATAATGGAAACCTGGCTCAGAAAATGGCAGGATTGGGTATTAAACATTTCTGGTTATAAGGTGTTCAGGAAAGATGGGAGGTGGTGTGGTAGTATTGGTTAAGGAGAATGTTAGTGCTGGAGAGGGAGGATGCCCTGGAAGGGTCAAGGCCAGAATCTATATGGCTAGAGTTAAGAAATAATGGAGGTGCCATTACACTACTAGGTGTATTCTACAGACCACCAAATAGTGGGAAAGATATAGAAGAGCAAATTTGCAGAGAGGTGCAAGAACTATAGAGTAGTAATAATGGGGGACTTTAACTATCCCAATATAGACTGGGATCGTAATAGTGTAAAGGGCAGAGAAGGGGAAGAATTTCTGAAGTGTTTTCAGGAGAACTTTCTTGATCAGTATGTTTCCGGCCCGATGAGGGAGGAGGTATTGCTGGATCTGGTTCTGGGGCATGAGGTCGGTCAAATAGAGCAAGTGTCAGCAGGTGAACATTTAGGGAACAGTGATCATAGTATCATAAGGTTTAGATTAGCTATGGAAAAGGACAGGGAGCAATCGCGAGTTAAAATGTTTAACTGGGGGAAGGCCAATTTCAGTGGGATGAGAACGGATCTGGCCCGGGGAAACTGGAATCAAAGATTGGCAGGCAAAACTGTAATGGAACAATGGGCTGCCTTTAAAGAGGAAATAGTTCAGGTACAGTTAAGGTACATTCTCACTCGGGGGAAAGGCAGGGCAACTGAAGTAATGACGAAACAGATAGAGAATATGATGAAGCAGAAAAAGAGCACGTATGATAGATGTCAGGTTGCAAGTACATCTGAGAATCAGGCTATATATAGAAAGGTCAGAGGAGAAGTAAAAAAGAAAATAAGAGGGGCAAAGAGAGGGTATGAGAACAGAATGGCAGCCAACATAAAAAGTAATCCAAAAGTCTTCTATAGGCATATAAATAGTAAAAGGGTAGTAAGAGGAGGGGTGGGGCCGATTAGAGACCAATAAAAGAGACCTATGCATGGAGGCAGAGGGTATGGCTGAGGTACTAAATGAGTACTTTGCATCTGTCTTCACCAAGGAAGAGGATGCTGTCATAAACAGTGAAGGAGGTGGTAGTGGAGACACTTGATAGGATAAAAATTGATAAAGAAGCAGTATTACAAAGGCTGGCTGTACTTAAAAGTAGATAAATCACCAGGAGCGGACGGGATGCATCCTAGGATGCTGAGGGAAGAGGGCAGAAATCGCAGAGGTACTGGTCATAATATTCCAATCCTCCATAGATACGGGGGTGGTGCCAGAGGACTGGAGAATTGCAAATGTTACACCATTATTCAAAAAAAGGGTGTAAAGATAAACCCAGCAACTACAGGCCAGTCAGTTTAACCTTGGTAGTGGGGAAGCTTTTAGAAACAGTAATCAAGGACAAAATTAACAGTCACTTGGATGGGTGTGGATTAATTAAGGAAAGCCAGTACGGATTTGTTAAAGGCAAATCGTGTTTAACCAACTTGATCGTGTTTTTTGATGAGGTAACAGAGAGGGTTGATGAGAGTAATGCGGTTGACGTAGAGTCCATGGATTTCCAAAATGCGTTTGACAAAGTGCCACATAATAGCCTTGCCAGCAAAGTTGAAGCGCATGGAATAAAAGGAACAGTGGCAGCATGGATACGAAATTGGCTAAGTGACAGGAAACAGAGAGTAGTGGTGAACAGTTGTTTTTCGGACTGGAGGAAGGTATACAGTGGTATTCCCCAGGGGTCGGTTCTAGGACCACTGCTTTTCTGGACATATAATCATGATTTGGACGTGGGTGTACCGGGCACAATTTCAAAATCTGCAGATGACACAAAACTTGGAAGTATAGTGAACAGTGAGGAGGAGAGTGATAGACTTAAGGGAGACAGACAGGTGAAATAGGCGGACACGTGGCAGATGAAATTTAACGCAGAAAAGTGTGAAGTGATACATTTTGATAGAAAGAATGAGGAGAGGACATATAAACTAAAGGGTACAATCCTAAAGGGGGTGCACGAACAGAGAGACCTGGGGGTATGTGTACACAAATCGTTGAAGGTGGCAGGGCAGGTTGAGAAAGCAGTTAAAAAAGCTTACGGGATCCTGCACTTCATAAATAGAGGCATAGAGTACAAAAGTGTGGAAATTATGAACCACCTGTATAAAACACTGGTTCAGCCCCAACTGGAGTATTGTGTCCAATTCTGGACACCGCATTTTCGGAAGGATGTGAAGGCCTTGGAGAGGGTGCAGAAAAGATTTACGAGAATGATTCCAGGAATGAGGGACTTTAGTTACGTTGATAGACTGGAGAAGCTGGGGTTGTTCTCCTTAGAGCAGAGAAGATTGAGAGGAGATTTGATAGAGGTGTTCAAAATCATGAGGGGTCTGGACAGAGTAGCTAGAGAGAGACTGTTCCCACTGGCAGAAGGGTCGAGAACCAGAGGATACAGATTCAAGGTGATTGGCAAAAGAACCAAAGGCGACGCAAGAAAAAACTCTTTTACGCAGTGAGTGGTTAAGATCTGGAATGCACTGCCTGAAAGGCTGGTGGAGGCAGACTCAATCTTATCTTCAAAAGGGAGTTGGATAAGTATCTGAAGGAAAAAAATTTGCAGGGCTATGGGGAAAGGGCAGGGGAGTGGGACTAGCTGAGAGTTGGCACGGGCTCGACGGGCTGAATGACCTTCTTCCGTGCTGTAACCATTCTATGATATTAAAGGGAACAGATAGGGTAGATAGAGAGAAACTATTTCCAATGGCTGGGGAGTCTAGGACTAGGGGGCATAGTCGAAAAATTAGAAACCAGAACTTTCAGGAGTGAAATTAGGAAACACTTCTACACACAAAGGGTGGTAGAAGTTTGGAACTCCGCAAATGGTAATTGATGCTAGATCAATTGTTAATTTTAAATCTGAGATTGATAGCTTTCTGTTAACCAAAGGTATTAAGGGATATGGGCCAAAGGCGGGTATATGGAGTTAGGTTGCAGATCAGCCATGATCTCATTGAATGGCAGAACAGGCTCGAGGGGCTAAATAGCCTACTCCTGTTCCTATGTTCCTAGGAAGGCGTTTGACAAAGTACCACATAGAAGGCTGGTTAACAAAATTGGGGCTCATGGAATAGGTGGGTCAGTGGCAGCTTGGATAAGGAATTGGCTTAAGGACAGAAAACAGCAAGTTGTGGTAAATGGCTGTTTTTCAGACTGGAGGATGGTAGACAGTGGTGTTCCCCAAGGGTCAGTGCTGGGGCCACTGCTTTTTTTGATATATATGACCTGGATATTGGAATACAGAGTAGAATTTCTAAATTTGCCAATAACACCATACTTGGGGGTGTGGCAAACAGTGAGGATGATACCAATCGACTGCAACAGGACATAGAAAGGCTAGCAGAATGGGCAGACAAGTGGCAGATGGAATTTAATACTGAGAAGTGTGAGGTGATGCATTTTGGCAGAAGGAACAGGGATAGGCAATATACACTTAATGGCACAGTTTGAGAGTGTGTAGGGCCAGAGGGACCTGGGAGTTAATGTGCATAGGTCCCTGAAGGTGGCAGGACATATTGAGAGAGTGGTTAGCAAAGCATATGGGATCTTGGGTTTCATAAATAGAGCTATTGAGTACAAAAGCAGAGAAGTTATGCTGAATCTTTATAAAGCGCTGGTTAGGCCACAACTGGAGCATTGGGTCCAGTTCTGGTCACCACACTTTAGGAAAGATGTGAAGGCTCGAGAGGGTGCAGAGATTTACCAGAATGATTCCGGGGATGGGGGATCTTGGCTACAAGGATAGGTTGGAGAAGCTGGATTTGTTTTCATTAGAGCAAAGGAGGTTGAGGGGTGATTTGATAGAGGTATACAAGATTATGACGGGTTTGGATAGGCTAGACGGGGAAAGGTTGTTCCCACTAGTTGATGGTACAAGGACTAGGGGACACAGATTTAAGGTTTTGGGCAAGAAATACAGAGGAGGATGTGAGGAAAAACTTTTTTACGCAGCGAGTGGTGATGACCTGGAACTCGCTGCCAACGGAAGTGGTGGAAGCGGACACACTCAATGTTTTCAAGAGAAGACTGGACAGGCACTTGAGGGAAATAAACTTGCAGGGCTACAGGGATACAGCGGGGGAGTGGGACTGACTAGATTGCTCTGCAGAGAGCCGGCACGGACTCAATGGGCCGAATGACCTCCTTCTGTGCCGTTATGACTCTATGACACTATGAAATCTAACTCTTTGGCTCAGCATTTTTTTTTGATTGTTCCTCTGAAGTGCCATGGGACATATTTCAACGCTAAAGGCTCTATATAAATGCAAGTTGATGGTGTAAGGTTGTAGGAGAACCTAGGAGAGAAAAACAATTACCTCACAAAATTATTTACAAAGAGACATTTATGCCGAAGAAGGCGTGACTACAAACCTTTTTCTATTGCAGTAATTTCCTACGTGCTTTCCTCGGTTCCGAAATCTACAGTGCTTTTTGCACAGATCTATCACTGGCAACTGGAAAATATACTGCAATCTCTCAAATGTAAAGCCAGGATATGTCATTAATAATGAACTTTACAATACAAAATATAAGAAACTACTAAAAATTTAGATTTTGACGTTACTGTCCATTCCAGCAACTTTGGGGAAATGTGTATTACTCGCTTCAATTTCAAGTGGTACAGTCAAAGTAAATAGAGAAAATTAGTTTGTCAAGAGAAAATTACTCAGAACATAGTGAACAGTGATGTCATGGAGATTTCCTAATACTTACTTTGAAATAAGCTTACAGACTACATCAAATTTTGATATATTTCTCTAAGGACCTTCCTTCTTTCAAGTAAATGCATCTGCAACATACTGAACTCCTTAACAAATGAGAAGGAAAAGTTAAGGAAAAAACATTGTGCGTCTCCCCAAACCTTAAAAAAATCCAAAACCATTAAGTGGCAGCCTTTAAACACATTTCCCTTTTGAGCAATTCCCAAAATAGGAAACATAAGGCGTTCAATTCTACAGATACAATTCTTCCCAGCACTCAGTAAGCATTGCATTTTATGTCAATGAAATAAACTCAAACAAAATGTCTAAATTGGGAGGGTTAGCCAATTTATAACCTTGTACTTGTTTCGAAAAAAAGAAACTTCTCTGTTCCAATTGAAACCAACAAAACGTGTAGAATTTTCAATATTACTTACATCCTCCTCATGCCTCATCCAGATTTAACAGTAGCAGGAGATCAGCACATGATTTGCATTCACATACGAGCCAATTTAAACAAAGGGGATGCAAAAAAAGAACAGTCTATTTCATGACAAATGGTATAGACCCAGCACTGTACTGTTCACAGTAATATCCAACATAGACTTTCTTCATCAGTACTGCAGTAAACAGTACTACACAATCAAGTAGTTATGTGAGGAGCTGAAATGAAGGACCACACCCTTGCTGACTGGAGCTGGATTTGTGGCAGAATGACTTTGACAATGTCAGATTTTCCTTCCACCCCTCCCATTGGAATGTTTGCCATTATGAAGTGCTCCACCCACGCGGCCTGGCCAAGAACTAATGAAATTGCCTGGCCAGGCAATCTGAACGACAGGCACCCCAGGAACTCAAACCTTCCACCACCTTACTAAAAACCTGCAATGTAGCACCTAGGTTTCTCATTTGCTGGGATTGTCGTAAAGTTTGCAAAACTATTTTTACTAATCCAACTATGGTGTAGGTTGAGAAAAACCAACAGCAATCGAGCATCTTTCCTGGGTAATTTAACTTGCAGCATGTGCAGTGTGCAAATTAGATTTATTTTAAAATTAATGAGTTTGCTTTCATACTGCACTAGAACTGGAAGTATCATTAGTAACCAACGTGCAGTGCAACACCTCCCTCACACAAAGAACTCAGCAATATAACAGCTAACTTTCTGCAGCATTTTGCCTGATAAAAAGTGGACCATGCAGTAGAAATATTTTTTTTAAAGTTACTTTACAAGGTTTTCAGTCTCTTATATTCTGCAATTTGATTTGACAAATAGCTGTATTTTTTCTGGTTGCTTGGAGCGAGAATGCTCAAAATTAAAACTGAGCCCAGAGAAACACCTTTACTTCAAGTACGCACACCCTGGACAAGCTTGAAATAATTTGCAAGGATTGGTTCAATTAGTACTGTAACTGTAACAGTTCCAGGAACTGCAGCTGAAAAGACAGCTTATGGTTCCTTTTTTCCTGTGATAGCTGAACCTAAAGATTATGAACTTTAGAGAAAGGTACACATTAAATTCCATGAACACTTTCTTTTGATAAGGATTCACTACTGTATATTCTTGTGGAGGCATTTTCCAAACAGGATGGCTTTGTTCGAACAGAGCCTGTAATGATTACATTTTAAATCATAGCCAAGGGTGGGGCATCCTGTCTTTTTTTGTCTGCTCATGTCAATAATGTTATTGGGCAACAATCAGGCTCAAACATAAAAGTTCAGAGCTAACACTGAAAGTTTAAGCCCAAGATGTCAGTAAGCCCTAAAGCTTTAAATTCCTATGTCTACACTCGTTGGAAGGGCATTAAGATTAAAGGGGAAAAGAAAGTCTGGGGGTGGAGGGAAATATAGGAGATAGTATTTCCTCTTCAATGATCATAAAAAGAAAAGGTAATTTTTTTTTTTACAAGAGAGAACCTTACATTTCCTAACCAAACACCCACCATTTACAGGACCACTCCAAGAGCATTCAAGTGAATTAATTTAATGCTACCTTGTATCAGGGCAAACCAGAGCCACCTAATCTTGGAAAAAAAATTTGCAACTGGCTGGGTATGCTGCATACTTTGCCCGAGTGCGTTTTCCCCAGAGTCAGTTGGCTCCCAGACTGATCTGATACTTCTGAATCCCATTAATAGGGGGTACGGCAGCATTGTGGTTATGTTACTGGACTCGTAATCCAGAGGTCTGGACTAATGATCCACGAGTTCAAATCCCACCACGGTAGCTGGGGAATTTAAATTCAGTTAATTAAATAAATCTGGAATAAAAAACTATCGTCAGTAATGGTGACCATGAAACTACCGGATTGTCGTAAAAGCCCATCTGGTTCACTAATTTAGGGAAGGAAATCTGCCTTCCTTACCCGGTCTAGCCCAGGCAGCTTTTCTCCTCAGTAACACCACCGGACTGATCTGATAGGGAAGGAGACCCAAAATAATGGTTATATATTAGGGCAGGAAATTTAACATCCTTTTAAAAAAGGTAATAAATATTTTTATAACTCTTTGCACCATGGACAGTGGGGGGGTGGGGTGTACTTTGAAGAGAGTATACACTCCCCAAGATTTTCTTTCTCCTTTAATCTGCAAATTTATTCCACATTCCTGCATTAAACATTTTGTGCTAGTGGTACTGTTAATGAATATTCTTTTGCCATCTTGACTGAGTTAAACTCACCATTAAAAAACAGCATGCTTTTCATTATAATATGGAAGTTAGTAAGCAGCAAGAATAGGCACAATAGGCTGCTTGCTACAGCAAGTTAGTGTTGAAAATTCAGAAAATAACATGTAATGTTTAATATAATGCGAGATGTTGATTCAAACCAAAATTTGTAGTGATTGCCATCACTTCTGACCCAAGATGCTATTCATTATACCATAGTTGGAACCAATCGCTGAGTCATTCTAAGAGTTGTGCTGCACAGATTAAGACAGTGTTAGGTCCATAAAAATCATCTGAATAGCAAAAGCCACAGCACATTTATCTTTTTATTCAGACAGGCCAATATTACAAATAACATATTAATGTTTAACTTGGCAGTAAAATCACTACCACTCCTCGCCATTGTTCATTTTACGAAAGGGAATATAAATTACCAAATGGAAAAAACTTATAACAAAACCATATTGCAAATTATCTGCATTATATATATTTTTATGAAAGGTTTTTTTTTTTGGGGGGGGGGGGGCGAAGAGGAGTAAATACTAAGCTGTCAGCCGTGGCTCAGTGGGTAGCACCCTCGCCTCTGAGTCAGAAGGTTGTGGGTTTATGTCCCACTCCAGAGACTTGAGCACAAAAATCTAGGCTGACACTCCAGTGCAGTGCTGAGGGAGCGCCGCACTGTTGGAGGTGCTGTCTTTCGGATGAGGCGTTAAACCGAGGCCCCGTCTGCTCTCTCAGGTGGATGTAAAAGATCCCATGGCAGTATTTCGAAGAAGAGTAGGGGAGTTATTCCCAGTGTCCTGGCCAATATTTATTCCTCAATCAACATCACTAAAACAGATTATCCGGTCATTATCACATTGCTGTTTGTGGGAGCTTGCTGGGCGCAAACAGGCTGTCGCATTTCCTACATTACAACAGTGACTACACATTAAAAAGTACTTCATTGGTTGTAAAGTGCTTTGGGACATCCGGTGGTCGTGAAAGGCACTATAGAAATGCAAGTCTTTCCTTTCCCCCCCTATATAAATGGTACAGTTAGGTGCTCAAAGCATCGAGTAGGCTCAGACTAAAGATGCTTTTACAGTACCGAAGTGCCATGCTGGTGCTGCTGGCTCCCCTACGTGTGGGTCTCAGGCAGCCAGTAGTAACATCAAAGTAAGCTTGCTGGATTTGTTAAAGCTGGCAGCAACAAAGACCCATTTTTAAATTGTAGGCATCAGAAGCTGGCAGTACTCACACAGCACTAAACAGAAATAAAAACAGTTATTACCGTTATTATTCTGAAAGACTGTCTTGTTCACCAGCAGAATAATTGTGACAACTGGGGAAGGCGCCGGACAAAAGCGGCTTTCATACTGCATGAAACTTGTGCTGTAGTCACTGCTTCCCAATGCATAGGTCTGGTGCAGCCAGTGACAACCCCAAAGTGAACTCTCCAGATTCCCTAAAGCTGGTTTAAAAAAAAAAAACGATCTTCCTGGCCACCAATTTAAGTGAATCCAGCAAGTATACTTTGAAATAACAACAGAAAACGCTGGAAAAACTCAGCAGGCCAGGCAGCATCCGTGGAGAGAGAAACAGAGTCAACGTTTCAGGTCGATGACCTTTTGTCAGAACTGGAAAAAAAGCAGGAAATGAAATAGATTTAAAGCAAGTATAAAGCCACCTGCTGAGTATTTCCAGCATTTTCTGCTTATATTTTAGATTTCCAGCATCCGCAGTATTTTACCTTTTGTATTAAGTTTACTTCGGGCTTGTCGTCAGTCGGTCCACACCCATGAATTGGGCGGCATTAGCAAAGCAATTAACCAATACAAAAGTAGCTAAGTATATGCTTCTTCGGTCTATTCAGGATTATTCTCACCCTTACACCTTCAAATCCTCTTTACCTCCTTTGATGAGCATAACAATGCATTATCAAGGGGAAAAAATATCACCAGGTTGACCTACAAATTTAACAATGGAATCATACTCTCCTCCAAGTCTGCCACCTAAAGTCTGTTCTGATTCATGTACAGTTATATTATTCTGTATCTGAGGGAACCTGTGTGGCCACTTCCATTCTGACTCTCAAACACATACCTGTAGTTATCAACTTTAGTATTTACTACAGTTGAAAATAGTGTACCTCAGTCACACCATTTTTACTTGTATATTTGAGTGCATTAGCATTCTTGACACATTACTTGTGTACTAAGTGTATCAACACTGAACTTTGATTAGGAGTTGCTCAGCACCATGACAAATTTCAACACTACTAATTGTTTTAGCGTGTTTCTGTCAAAGTACCTTCAAATCAACTTGCTACAAGTTACACTTCAAGGCCTTGCTAATAATGAACCTTCCTAAAGACTTAATGAAATGAGAGGCACAGTTCCCTCCTACACACATTTTGAAAGTCCTTCCCTCCCGAGCAAGCTGATACAGACAGACCTGTTGACATCTGAGCAGATACAAGTACATCTATATATTACAATTCTTACATTGTGTTCACTGAAACCTGCGATGGAAACATGTCCTACAGGAATACCAATGTTAAAATATCAACACTTACTGGTTACACCACTAGGTGATGCTCTAGTGGGACTTCAAACATTAACATCTCCACTGGCCTGTAACAGCTCCCTGTCACATCACCAGATGGTGCAGTATCACCTGATCATCCTCTGGTACAGCTTATGTTCCACAACTCCATCTTCTGGAGTTAATAAGTAACAGGATTTTATTTTAAATTCTGGAAAACTTTCATTGGAGAAAACAAGGTTAAGAGGAGATCCAATACAGCTATCAAAAGCTCAATTTTGAACAACATAAATTAGGAAAAACTATTTGCACTGGTAACTAATGGGTATGAATTTTAAGATCATCAAAAGAATAAAGGGTGAGGTTAAGAGATTTTTTTTATGCATAGGTTTGTTAGATCATGTAACTACCAGAAAGTGGTGGAAGCAGAATCAGAATGGCTTTTAAAAATGTGAATATTTGAAAGAGAAAAATTTAAAGAACATGGGGAAAAGACAGACATAGATTTTCTATTTAAAAAGGGACACAACAGTTTTATCCAGAAGCAGTCCAATCTAGGCAAAATTTAGTACTTCACCAATTTGTTTGGCACTTGTATTTAATGTAAAAATTCCTCTCATCTCTGCTCCCACTGTTGGCTGCTGTGCAAAAATATGTATTTAAATTAAAAATTCCTCTCAGCCCCACTTTTTGTTTTCCTCTTTCCCTGGCCTCGCTAAACTCCCAAATCCCAACCCTGCTGAATTTTTTAAAATTCGCCTCTATCCTTATCCTTCATTTTGTTTGTGTGTGAGAGACTTTGTTTCCACAGCCACCACTAGAAAATACAGCCTGTGCCTTACATCATACACCCCCACCTGTGGCCCAAAAGGCACGCACAACCTGCTGGCCTGTAGCTCAGGTGAGGATCCTTCTTTGCAATCAGCACCCTGCACCCATCAGAAAATGCAACCGAGGACCTCAGCAGCTTCCTTCACTACCTCACAAAACTAGCAGTTCCCTTCCCCTCACCACATCCTGGACAGAATGGCAGAAGAAAACAAAAAAAAACTAGGAAAAAAAGGGGAAGAAGGGACAGAGAGAAAAATAAAGATAAAAAGAGGAATGACCAAAAAGGAAGGGAAAAAAAGAGAAAAAAAAAGTGGACCAAAAAAAAGGAGGGAGAGTGAAAGAAAAACAAGCAAAAGATGGAAATAAAGCAAAAAAGATAGAAACACCGAGAAATTAATACACATAGCTAAGAGAGTGGGTGCCTACTCGGATTTACCATGGGCAATGCCACAGAAGATCCACTATGAATCAAATAGTTCTCGAGTTTCATTTCAATGCAGTATGACAATGGTAATTCAAGAGTAATAGTTATCTCACCAGTTTCTTTGTTGCTTCAATTTAGTTTCTCCTACACAAAGACAAGCACACAAGATGCAATACAGTAGGGGTTAAAGAACAAACCAGAAGGCGTGTCCTAGCTCATAATGCTGATCATTAGCTCTTCAAAGTCAATGCATACAGGAGCATCTGGAAATTGACCTTCTCCTAATAGCATCATTTCAGTCAGAAGCAACAACCCTGTAATTTTCTTCTAAATAGGTGAAGTTCTATGCCTAATCAGAGATTCACTCCACAACTTAAAAAAAAAATTATTTCCCCAAATTGTCCGAGCCCTGCGAGAAAGCCCCCAACCCTTTGCAAGCCACTCAACTGGTGAATGAAGGCCTTGCACTTGTTCTATTGGCAGTTATATACAAATCTGTTTAAGAATTACATCCTTCCACCTCTGCCTTTAAGACATTTCACTCAACATGAAACATTTCATCTGCAGTAACAGGTTAGGTCAGCACAAATACCAAAAGAACGGATAAAAGAAAGACTTGCATTTCTACAGCACCTTTCACGACCACCAAACTTCCCAAAGCGCTTTATGAAGTGTAGTCACTGCTGTAATGTGGGAAATGCGGCAGGCAATTTGCGCACAGCAAGCTCCCACAAACAGCAATGTGATAATGACCAGATAATTCGTTTTTAGTGATGTTGATTGAAGGATAAATATTGGCCAGGACATCGGGGAGAACTCACCTGCTCTTCTTCAAAATAGTGCCATGGGATCTTTTACGTCCACCTGAAAGAGCAGACGGGGCCTCGGTTTAATGTCTCATCCAAAAGACGGCACCTCCGACAGTGCAGCACTCCCTCAGTACTGCACTGGAGTGTCAGCCTAGTTTTTTTGTGCTCAAGTCTCTGGAGTGAGACTTGAACCCACAACCTTCTGACTCAGAGGCGAGGGTGCGACCCACTGAGCCACAGCTGACGTATATATACTACATTGTGTATACTATACAGGAAAATCAAACTTATGTCCTGAACTGTTGTTTTGTCCAGATAGATCATAGCGGTAGCAAGATAATTGAGAAACAGATACAACTGAGAGCAAATAAAATACAATTTAACTATGGCGATACCTGAATATTTTTATTCCCTTTTAAATTTAGGACATTTCTCCTCCCCTCCCAAACAATAACAAAACACCCATGAAGACAGTGAAGTAAAGTCCGAAGAACAGTCAAAGCTCGGATTCAAACTCAAGTCTACTGGGTGGGAATCTGATGCCATAACTAGTTACCAGGCTATTCATCATTTAATTTCAGTATCTGGATCACACTCTCTAATTAGACCCATGTACAATAATGATGTACTGCAAGTATAGCAAAACTTTTACTATTTCTATTTTTAAAAAGTTACTGATATAGCCCTTTCACAATTTGTCATTATCTGTAGTAACAAGTGGCCAGTAAAGACGGGCACTCCAATCCTCAGTAAGGTACACAAATTCATTAAAAAGGCTAATGGAATGTTAGCCTTTATCTCAAGGGGGCTGGAATACAAATGGGGTAGTAGTTATGCTGCAGTTATATAAAGCTCTGGTTAAGGACCATATAGAGGAAAATGTACTTGTCACATGTTGCTGTGAAATGGCCAGTTTTAAAATAAAACATTGCATGCAACTTCAGAATGGTGAAACGTGAAGATTTTATAGTACGTCAATAGGAACATAGAAAACAGGAACAACTAGATGATAAAAGATCTAGTTTGCCTTCTTCCGTCCTGGTAGTCACATGATACAACAATAATGGAGTTGTTGACTAATCATAGCAATCAATCACTATCAATGAGTCTACAACAGACCCAGACATGAGACAAGGAAAACCCCCCCAGTGGTGGAGCGCTTTGGGAATCATTAGGTTCAAAGTCACCTGTCCCTCCCGAGCCTGCGACACTTACCATATGTCATGCCTCAAATTACTCTTACTGTATCCCAAAATATTGTTTTCTGAAATAAACCTAATGTTCGCTTGAATGAGTCAACAGTCTATGCTCCCTCGGGAGCCTGTTCCATAGATCTATCATTTGCTCACTGAAATAACGTTTCCGCAGATTTGTTTTGAATTTCCCCCCCTACTTCAAGCGCAGGCCAAACTTTAAAAAGGTGGGGATGTTCATCTAATCATTGCTTTACGTGAGGAAAACTTTCTAAAGCTGTGCAAATATTCACCATGGCTATATTGTATTCACATGCTATGATTTATTGCAGAGTGATCTGTATTTCAATAAATCATCTCCAAATTGTTATAACATTTGGTACAGTATCAGTCCCTAAAGAATATTTAACCCATACTCAAATAAATGGGAAATCTTGATGCAGTCAATAAACTACTTTCACAAATACTTTATTGAAAGGATTAGCCGTATTCTGCCACCAGATCGTTATTTTCACCTTTCCCTTTGCATTTCCCCCCACTCCCCCATAAAATGAATCTTAATGCTAGCGGACTGCTTTTCTTCAGAACTAGCTAAACATCACAACTTCAGCTTTCAACTGGAAGTGTTGTACAGCTCGAGGACTGTCTGGAAGTACATTTGGTTGTAAAGCCAGCCCTATTACAACGGTGCTACTCAGCTGCACATGAAAGGTTGATTTGATTTAATTATTGTTGAATATGAAAATGACAGACTGTGGAGTTTTAGACACTGCTACATAATATCAGGAGGATACGTTCTGACAGCATAAGTCACCTCCCAGTATTAGAGTCAGCAAAATAATAAACTTTAATGAGATTTATTAAATCAGCTTACTTACGTCCCACTCTCCTTTAATGTAAACCATTCTTTGTTCTAATACAGCATATAAAAGCACTGGGACTGTAATCTGTAACTAAACTGCCTTCTTTTCAGACCATGTCCCTGGATAAAAAAATGTATCTTCAAATTCACGCCACCCATCTCCAACATGTCAGGAAATAGAGCACATCATCTTAAAAACTGCACAATATTCAAGATACATAAAAGTTGCACTTTTACCATATTGCACATTCTATAATTACCAATCACATACATTAGTTCCAATTTTTAAAAAGGGTGATAAGGCATAACCGGGTAACTTGGCTTCAGTAATAGGCAAGATGCTCAAAGGAATCATTAGGCATACCCTACGTGAGCACTTAGATAAAGAGACAGCCAACACAGCTTCCAAAAAAAGGTTATGCTTTACGAATTTGATTGAATTTTTGAAGATGTCACCAGGTTAATGGAGGAGTTTAATCTGGTAGTCATTATCTACCTGGACTTTCAGAAAGCTTCTGATAAATTACCTCACAAGAGGCTTCTCTAGAAGATAGAATCTTGTGGAATTAGAAGTAATCTGCTGCAGTGGTTTGAGAATTGGCTGAATGTCCACAGACAGAAAGTTGTAGTCAATGGATTCGGATCTGCAGGGACTGGTGTTAGGACCTTTGTTATTTACCATATTCATTAATGATTTAGATGTGGGTGCTGGGAGAATGATGCACAAATCTACTATTCACTATAAAACAAAGCATACCATTTTTGTCCTTGTAAAAGACCCTGGTTAGGCATCAGTTAGAATACTGTGTCCAGTTTTGGTCTCCTCACATGGTGGGGGATACTGAGGCTCTGGAAAGGATGCAGAGGAGGGCCAGAAGATTAATTCCCAGTTTAAAGCATCGTAGTTACCCAGATAGCCTCAAAGAGCTGGGTCTGTATACTTCACAAAGCGTCGACTTGGGGGCAATTTGATTGACGTTAACAAAATAATGAAGGGACTAGATTGTGTTTATGTGGACCAATTATTTCAACTTAATAGGTTAGGGAGGACCAGCAGTCACTCTTGTAAATTACGCAAGGGGCAGAACTAGGTTTGAAGCTAGGCGGATCATCTTTGTCCAAAGAATAGTGGGCCTGCGGAACAGGTTGCCGGCTCGAGTGGTGAATGCTGATTCACTGTACTCCTTCAAGAGAGCTGGACCTGCTTCTGGCTGGAGCGGAGATCACCTCGTACAAAAAGGTAGGTATCCTTCAATATAAATTAGGGTCTATATGAGCTCCTGTTCTAGTTCCTATCGCCTAAGGGGGTCAGAAAGGAATTTTCCAATTTTTTTCCCTCTCATTGGCCTGGGTTTTTAAAACCTGGTTTTTCTGCCTCTCCCAGGAGATTACCTGGTCCCGGGCGGGTGGGAAGCGTCTGTATTGTGATACGCTAGGCATCACAACAATATAGGGCAGGCTAGATGGACCAGTGGCTCTCTTCCTGTCCGTCATTTTTCATATGTTCATTTGAAAAAAAAACAGCTATTTCTGAAACAACTGCAGTAACGATTAGAGCACTTTTTTATGGATAGTCCACGTTAATGTGTGCCCTATTCTGGTCAAGCAAACAAACCTGCAGGAGCTGCTGGACAGCTCACATATCCACTGATAATTAACTTCAGAAATAGCTCATCTTAAAATGAAAACAGACAAGTAAATACTATTTACATACACCCTGCGTTTTCTGAAACTTAGATTATTGTAATCTGTAAATTTTCATGTAGTTGTGTTTCTCCTGTAATAAACAGCAATGCCTATGATGCAAGAAAGAACTGCCCGAGACCCTAAATTGTAGCTCAAAATAATACAGGTCTGATTAAATGTTTTGGCAGCAAAGGGGGGCAGGTACAGTTAAGTGATGTTACAGGGTAAACATCACTTAGCTGTTCACTTCTCATTCCATTCATAAAATTCCTCATCTTGTAAGGACTGGGGGGGCGGGGGTGGTGGAAGAGAATTCAGCAACATTGGATATACATAGTTGCTATCTCTCACCATATGGTATAAAAACGGCATTCTTAACTTTTTTTTCACTGCTGAATAATTCTCCCCTACTTGCACTATATACTTAAATTTATATAGTGCTATTCACATTCTCTAGATACCCCAAAGTGTTTCACCGCCAACTAATTCGATTTTTGAAGTGTAGTCACTATTGCTTTATAGGCAAACGCAGCAGATAATTTGCACATAGCAAGCTCCCACAAACGACGAGATGAATGACCAGTTAATCTGTTCTGATGGCGTTGGCCAAGACACCAGGAGAACTCCCTGCTCTTCTGTGGAAAAAGTACGATGGGATCTTTTACATCCATCTGAACAGGCAAGTGGGGCCTTGGCCTATTGAATAAAATATCACAAAGGTCATGACATCTGTACAGAGTCCAGAGTAATAAATTCTCATCAAACACTTTAGGCTCGGTCATGCTGAAGCATTAGAGAAATGTAATGTGAAATCTTACTCTGCCTGTTGCAAGATCCTCTATAAATTTGCTATTGAGATTAACAGGTGGTCACTGTAGATTGCTGATCTTTATAATACTGTAGATATCAATTGTACTAATAATGAGCCAGTAATAATATACCTAATGCTAATCTGAATTGATTAAACAATCGATAGCTGTAAAAACCCATTTTAAACAGACTGCAGATCTCTCGATTTAAATAAATTTCCAAGGTATCGTAATACATGCTCAACTAAATCAAATTCATTGTTGTTTGGATGTTAAATAGTCACCATTGACTGGACTTTACAACTGCACATCTTTTCCCTCAACATTGGGAATCCTCTGCAAGCTCATTTTTCTTTGGAACTTTTACAATTGGTAGAATATCTACAAAACTAAGATTTTAGGATCCAAGATTGACAAATTACTATTAAGAAACAAAAATTATTCCAAGCGACATTTTAAAATTTGGTCTGGTTTTAGTTCTACCATAGCTCTCATATACTGCAGATTAAAGTTGATGCTCCCATACACAAGAAAGTTCAACTTAAAAAAAATTAAACTAACCTTGAAAAATATTTTCTGACTTTTCAATAATCTTTGCATGCTTTCATCCTTTTAACTAGAATCTTGCAACTCTACTTTGTTTCCTGACAAGACTTGCATCAATGGCGCTATTGTACATTTTGCAAAAAAACTTACGAGAATTGTACCCTGCTAGAAAAGTAAAATAAATCTTAATTTTTCTCACCACACCAACCCAAAATAACACCCCATAAAAATCCTCTCATTGCATCTTCTACGAAGATATTAGTTTGTAGAAATTGGTAAAATATGTGCACATTTATGGTATTGTTCTCTGCTCTTTCCCCTAGCTGCTTACCAGTCATAGAGCTGCAACCCCAAAAGAATCAGTTAACATCTTAACTAAACTACAGATAAATTAAATCATTCTCTACATTAAAGAGTGAAATATTTTCCAAAATTAGCTTAAAACATGCTGATTTCTTCATTTTCTATCTTTAAACTAGAGCACTTAAATCACATTCAATTTTAGGAGATATAAAATTAAACATCACTTGTTTTAATGGAACAAAGCAACTTTGTGCATAGTTTTATCCTGTTCAGTCCAACCTACGCTTCTGCCTGTGGTAATCTTGCATGTTGGAACTTGCAAAATACTTTCCATTTCATGTTCCGAATACATTAGTGTTCTTATCCTGCTTTGTAACCTCTCCCTTTACAAAATTTCACTTTAGGATTGGACAATCCAGTTGAGCTACATTATTTCACATTCCCTCTCTTTCGAGGCAAAATACCACCAAAAAAAAAAGCACCTAGTTACTACGAGGCCATCATTTTCCCCACGTGTCAGAAAGAGCACGCCAAGGAGTGCGAGATGGTTAATGGCCCATGTCCTTTAAGTTTTATGCAATACACTTTGCAATGAACTTCAGAGGAGAGCAAGAGCAGTTCGCATACTTGCACAAGTGCAGTTGGTTGCCCTCTAATGAAGAGAGTCCGATAATTGGCTTGCCATCCCAGATTGTAGAATGGTTACAGCACAGGAAGCCATTCGGCCCTCGAGCCTGTGCCGGCTCTCTGCAAGAGCACTTCAGCTAGTCCCACTCCCCCGCCCTTTCCCCGTAGCCCTGTGATTTTTTTTTTCCTTCAGGTACTTATCCAATTCCCTTTCTGAAAGCCACGATTGAATCTGCCTCCACTACCCTTTCAAGCAGACCATAATCACTCGCTGCGTAAAAAAGTTTTTCCTCATGTCGCCTTTGGTTCTTTCGCCAATCACCTTAAATCTGTGTCCTCTGGTTCTCGACCCTTCTGCCAATGGGGAACAGTTTTTCTCTATCTACTCTGTCTAGACCCCTCTATCTTAAAAAGCAGGCAGCGGCTGAATTCCACCATAAAAATAGTATATAGGGAGTATTTTTCGTTCTGTCAATGCAAAGATTAGGACAGAGGACAATTTTGCCTTCTGTTTTTTTGGGAGCTGACCCTGGAGAGGATCAACCCACACGAGTGAGTCAGCAGCGTGCAAATATAAATGTGTTTTTTTTAATATTGTTTTCTACATTTAAAAAAAAGTGAGAGCCTTATCCTAGATATTAAGGAGAGAGAAAGGCGGGGGGGGGAAGAAGAAGAAAAATGAAAATGAACCCAAGCTAGTTACACAGTCAGTCAAAGGGTGAGGGGGAGGAGGAGGCAGCAGCTCCAGACTCAGGGGATATCAAAAGAAGCTCAACTTACCGGGACATGGCTTTCTCCCCCACCCCCACAGACAATTCTCCAGATGATGATGATCGCTTTCCAACCCCCGGGGTTTTTTTTGTGGCGCAAAAAAATAAACGTCCTGCAAACTCAAAAGGGGAGGGTGGGGAAAGGAAATTTAAAAAAAATAAACTTTAAATACGCTGAGGTGGAGTGACCGATTTTTTTTAATATAGTGAGAGAGGGGGGGGAGGAAAGAAGAAAAAAAGGATTCACGATGTTTTTAAAACCGCAAACATTTGAGGGGCTGGCTGACTGACTGATTGGCGGGCCAGCGAGCGGGCTGCCGAGTGTGAATGCGCCGCCGTCCAACGCTCGACTGCAGCGAGGCTCCGCCCCCTCTCCCAGCCTGATTGACAGCTCGGCCGACCGCACCAAGGCACACCCGGAGTGGGGGTGGTAATCTGCCAATTTGCAGACAAATACAACTTTGCGCCATCTAATTCAAACTTCCGCCCCCCACCACCCAAAAGAACAATTTACATTATTAGGAGTCCCCCCCCCCCCACCCCCTTATGTTTCAGTCGCGCTGCTCTCTTTCCTCCCCCTCCCCTCCTCCTCGCTGTGCTGCCAGGATTTGGTGCGCTCCGTTGGGAGGAGGCGGAGGTCGGCCCGTCGCCATGGCAACCGAGGCCTGGGCCTGTGGTGCAATCTCAGACAAGGCCTGTAAATTCTTTACTTAAAAAAAATTAAAATGTTTGATTTAGTTTCGTAAACAGCCAAAGAAAAATGTTGATTTTTTTGCATATTTTTTCTCGTGGAGGGAGATGGCGGAATGTTACTTGTTTCTATTTGCAGGTCTCTCATCTTGCAATATTCCTTCCAAATATATTTTCTCTTGATTCGTTTCCTTTGCTGCGGAAAAAAAGTTGTATAAATAATTGAATGTTTCTTGAAGTAGGACAGTTGTTGCAACCTTTGCCTTGTTATCTCTGCTTCGGAAATCTCACCCAGCTGCTCCTGCTGGTGAAATTCTACTTGTAATCTTAAAAAACAAAAAAAAACTTGAGAAGCACGACAGGAATACATTTTTTTTTAAAAACCCAAAATGATTCGACCAGCTCCGCCATTTTCACTGCATCAGCATGGTGAGCTGCAGCTTGAGGACATTTCCATTGCAGTGGAGGGACAGGAATCGTCAAGCTCAATATCAAATCTCCAGCTGGATTTGGGCAAGGATGAATGCCAACTAGACTGTAATTGAGGATGCCTGTAATCACAGAGATATCAATTTTCTGCATTTACTACAGATTCGGGGACTGGTTCTAGGAAAATCCAGCTTTTGGAATTTTCTCAACAGTTTCTCTCAATTGCCAAAAACTTTCAATAGCTAGATTTTACCGAAAAACTACCATATATACCACAACCTGGCATCACTTGGGCTTCTAGTTCCTGATTAAACTTTCGCCAAATAAAAGTTCCCAACATTTTTCTGTATGCCAATAGTTAAGTATTCATCTAATTTAGATGACAGAACACCACATTTAAAGCCAAGTACAAAAGATCTTTACAAAGCAAAAATAAAAACATTAAAAGTTCTCTTCTGCCTCACCGCTATTTCTGAAATCATATCTTTTAATTTTTTTTTGTCAATGTAAATTAACCATGATCAACTGCAGGGAGGATGAGCAACCTGGCCACAGCACCGTGGAACGGGGGGCCATTCAAGAGGGGGGAGTAAATAGAAATGTTGTAGTGGTAGGGGATAGTATTATTAGGGGGATAGATAGAGTTCTCTGCAGCCGAGAGCGAGAGTCCCGTAGGCTGTGTTGCCTGCCCGGTGCCAGGGTTAAGGACATCTCCTCTGGGCTGGAAAGAAACTTGCAGTGGGAGGGGGTTGTCGTGGTCCATGTTGGTACAAACGACGTAGATAGGACAAGGAAGCCGGTTCTGTTAAAGGAGTATGAGCAGCTAGGGGTCAAATTAAAAAACAGAACCTCAAGGGTATTAATCTCTGGATTATTACCTAAGCCACGAGCGAATTTGGCTAGGACAAATAAAATTAGAGAGTTAAATGAGTGGCTCAAAGACTGGTGTGGGAGAAATGGGTTTTGCTTCCTGGGACACTGGCACCAGTACTTGGGCAGGAGGGAGCTGTTCCGTTGGGACGGGCTTCACTTGGCCAGTGCTGGGACTAGAGTCCTGGCGGATCATATAACTAGGGCTGTAGAGAGGGCTTTAAACTAACTAGTGGGGGGGAGGTTCCTAGAGAGCAAATAATAAAAATGACAACAGAGAAGGTCATAGACTTAGGTAGCAGTGGGGAAATTAAAAACCAGAGTGTGTCAGGAAGGGGCAGAAGGTATGGAGTAAAAGGTAAAGTAATAAAAAGGGCAAAAGCAGGAACTAAGTGTCACAAAACATATTTGAAAGTTCTCTATCTGAATGCACGTAGCATTCGTAACAAAATAGATGAGTTAATGGCACAAATAACTACATATGGGTATGATCTTGTGGCCATTACAGAAACATGGCTGCAGGGTGACAATGCCTGGGAATTAAACATACCAGGTTATTTAACGATCAGGAAGGACAGGCAGGAAGGAAGGGGAGGTGGGGTGGCTATGTTAATAAAGGAAGGAATCACTGCAATACAGAGAAATGATATTGGGTCAAAAGATCAGGATAATGAAACAGTTTGGGTGGAGATAAGGAATAATAAGGGGAAAAAAACACTAGTGGGCGTAGTCTATAGGCCTCCGAACAGTTGCAACTCTGTTGGACGGAGTATCAATCAGGAAATAGTTGAGGCTTGTAATAAGGGAACATCTTTAATTATGGGGGATTTTAACTATCATATTAATTGGACAAATCAAATTGGGCAGGGCTGCCTTGAAGATGAGTTCATTGAGTGTATTAGGGATGGGTTTCTTGAGCAGTATGTAACTGAACCGACCAGGGGGAAAGCAACCTTAGATCTGGTCCTGTGTAACGAGTCAGGATGTACCACACCAGGTACCTGAATATGGTGTAGGGTTGCCAACTCTGGTTGAGTGTATTCGTGGAGGTTTCATCACATGACCTTCAACCGCCCTGCTTGGTCAAACAATCTTTTTTCCTAGCTCCCATATTTTTATAACTAATTAATGAAAGCGTTCAATGAAAATGAAAAAATATACACAATTTATTTTAATGCCCCTATGATCTTTCTCCTGATTTGCTCCCAGCAGTGTCCAGGAGACTAATCTTTTTTTTCCCTGGAGACTCCAGGACAATCCTGGAGGGTTGGCACTCCTAATATGGTGGAGGAGCAGTACGTGAAAAGATTTCTGGTATGACATGCTGTGACTGCAGTGCTTATCCATGAAGACTAACAAGGCCACTCAACCAGCTGCAGTGCACTACCCGTGGTATTAAAGGCCACTATGCTCATAATGCCACGGAGCCCTTTCAGGCACCGACAGGTAACATTTTAGGTTGTCACTTTCTTTGACTTTTTTGGACACTGATTTCTTTTTTCCTGCTTACTAAAATAACGATTGGCTGCTAGATACAGTAAAATAATTTCTCCCAGTTGGTTGTGGATGTGCTCCCCTAGTTGGAGTAGCAACTCGTAAGCTGCAAGTGATACAGGAGCCTTGCTACTGACAAACTCTGATGAATCTTCATTACTGCTATGGGCATCCTTGCTGGAGTTGCGGTAGGGTCATTGCTTTCTGAACTGGCACCTACTGATATTTTTACAGAGCTATGTGACAATACTGAACTGCCACTGACAGTGTCATCCAGCTGCATTTGTGCTACTCTGCACATGCTACTGCCAGAGGACATCTCACCGTGCCCCAAGGTATTTTTGAGCATAGCACAGGACATGTCTCTTCCTAATTGTTCCCCGTGACTGTTTTCCGAGTAAGTTGAAGCTGGATATGACTGCATCGTGGAGTTTGGATTCGAAAGTCATTGTTGCAGTCATGGGAGCACTCATGAGAGATACTCCTACTGTAAGCTCTGGAAGTCCCTCTTTAAACCTCTCCCTCCTCCTTTAAGACACTTCTTAAAATCTACCTCTTTGATCAAGCTTTTGGTCACCTGCCCATCTCCACCTGTGGCTCAGTGTCAAATTTTGTTTGATAACTCTATTGTGAAGCACCTTGGGACATTTTACTATGTTAAAGGCGCCATATAACTGCAAGTTGTTGTTGTACCTATGACCTGCATAAGTGTGGATGCACTGCAGATGCCACCAGTGTAGCCACATGCTCGATGGCAGTCTATAATGCAGATAACCCAGAGTACATATCTGGGTATTAGACTTCCCTTCCACAGTCATGTGCAAGGAGGCAAGTTGCTCCTTAATTTCCTGCTGCCCTACCAATCTCATTTTAAAGCATGCCCGCTACGGTCTATATGTCCAGTAACATCAACTCAGCATGCTAGACTTTCGCTCTGTGCCAGCCAATCCCTCATCAGCTACCACTGCTACCTCATCATCAGTACTGCGTCTCTGTACTTCCTCCTGAACCACATTACGATCTTCTGGAGTATGTGTTTTTGTGCTGTGACTGAATCAAGTGCGGTGACAGTTGGTGTGGTGGATGCTGTTCAATTCTGGCTGCAGAGCGGTTCTGTGAATGAGAAAATGTTACATTATGAGTAAATAAGCACATTTATCCATATGGGTTCCTCATTGTCATTACATGCTCTGATAGTGCTTGGGCACTAGTACTTTATATTGACATATTCCTGTAACCTATTGTGCGTATCATATTCTATGATATGTACCATGGGCTCTGCACTGTCTTCCAAGATTTATACACCTCTTGGCTTCCAAGCTCTCCCTCCTGAACAGCTGGACAATAGTTTTCTCCTATGGAGTCAATGGTTTATGCTCCTGGAGTCCACAAACTGGTTTACTCAGCACTCTGTGATTATATGTCTATTTCACCTTGAAACATGAGATCAGTGAAGATTGAGACTTGGTGATTTGGTCCATGGAAATTCCTTCTTGCAGTGCATTCTCTCTCCCATCTTGGCATGTATAATGCACTTTGCATAATGCTGCTATTTTCACTTGTAATATCTTACTTGTTACATTCTTCTTAACCTTTCCCTGTCAGTGCAGCTTTCTTTATTTATGTTTTTTTTTCACAATTATAGCTTCACATCATTTGCCTGTATGACATCATGTACAACTTTACAGTAATTCTCATCCTTAAGTCACGTAACTTTTTCTCACTTCTGTTCGAGTTCTTCTAGTCATTGACACTGTATTAAACATTTGGTGACAAAATCCAATTCTTACTTCCTCCTCTGCATACATGGGGGATAATCCTTCCTCACCAATAGTATCTTGCAAGGCTTTATTGCAGAGTCCACAAGAACTTTCAGTGCCTGCTTGCTAAAAGAAGATTTTTCTGCTCTACCTTTGAAGCTTTCATTAGTACAATTGCACACTCCACAGCTGGATTCATGAACATCCCAACGTGTATGCCAGTTAAGTGCCTTGTCAGCTGCTTGAGAAGTATTAAAGGATTATTATTGCAGGTGTATTGCGATTAGCTATCATTTTTTTCAATACTGCTACCAAAATCGCAATTTCACAAATTGCGCATTTCAAAAATAAGCATTGTTGCGATTATATTAGTGATTCATCACTATCAGAATTTCTCCCATTTTCTGAAAAAAACATTTCCTTTGGCCTCTTAGTGACAAACCATAGTTGAATTTGTCTCATGTCCACGAGAAAATATACTACACCTTCCCAAGCTGGTACCATAAAGAATCAGAAAAGAGGCTGGAGGGACATTATTCATGGGCTAATTCAAATGTATGTCTGAGGGGAGTAAAGAATCTGTTCTAGCCCACTGAGCCAGTGTTGATTTTTAGCATAAAGTTAAGGAAATATGTAAAATATGCATTGCTCATTCCTGGTCTGATTACAAATCCCTCCATAGCCTCGCCCCTCCCTATCTCTGTAACCTCCTCCAGCCCTACAACTCTCCGAGATCTCTGTGCTCCTCCAGTTCTGGCCTCTTGCACATCCCCGATTTTCATCGCTCCACCATTGCCTTCAGCTGCCGAGACCCTAAGCTCTGGAATTCCCTCCCTAAAGCTCTCAGCCTCTCGACCTCTCTCTCCTCATTTAAGACACTCCTTAAAACCTACTTCTTTGGCCAAGCTTTTGGTCTCCCGTCCTAATATCTCCTTATGTGGCTCGGTGTCAAATTTTGTTTCATAACGCTCCTCTGAAATGCTTTGGGTCATTTTATTACGTTAAAGGTGCTATATAAATGCATGTTGTTGTTATTGTACTAAGTTTGATTATTGACACATAGGGTTCTCCTGATCAATGTTGCACTAGGTTAATGAAGAATTAATTAAACTAGGAGGCAGATGGACTAGATTTTCCGTCCATTGATTATAAATGGGTGGAAAATTAGTCCATAATGTGCTACTGCAGACAAACCTATGTGCTGTGCTGAAGGGGAAAGATCAAACAAGGAAATAAAAAGAGAGGTTAATTTATGAGGACAGATTGCATGAACCTGGCTTGTATTCCCTTGAGTTTAGAAGATTGAGGAGTGATCTAATCGAGGTGTTTAAAATGATAAAGGGATTTGATAAGGTAGATACAGAGAAACTATTTCCTTTAGTGGGGGGGAATCCAAAACAAGAGGGCATAATCTTAAAATTAGGGCTACTTAGGAGTGAAATCAGGAAGCACTTTTTCACACAAAGGGTAGTGGAAATCTGGAACTCACTCCCCCAAAAAGCAGTGGATGCTGGGGGTCAATTGAACTGTTCAAGACTGAGATCAATAGATTTTTGTTGGGTATCAGGGGATAGGGAACAAGGGTGGGTAAATGGAGCTGAGGTACAGATCAGCCATGCTCTAATTGAATGGCAGAACAGGTTCGAGGGGCTGAATGGCCTGCTCATGTTCCAATGTTCCTGTGTTCTAATTTGTGTATGAACACCTATACAGTATATAGGTAGGCCTGGTTATTATGTGAATTTACTTACCGCAGAATATTTTCCACCAGACAAGCTATGTGATTTGGGTTAATTAATTAGAAATAAAAAATAATCCCTGCAAATTCTATCTATTGCAGATGATTGCTGCTAGGTTGTAGTTGTTACGCATGAAAGGGAAGAGACACTCTCCACTGGATCTGCATTTTCAAGTTTAGATTGTGCTATCAATTTCTAGACAATGCCTCAGTCACGTCTGGTGATCAATGTAAGCTGTCATATTACTTACTGTTTAGTGATCTGTCTTTATTTCTTGTCTCATCCAGACACAAGGAATAGTTGAGGTGAATAGCATAGATGCATTTAAGGGGAAGCTAGATAAACACATGAGGGAGAAAGGAATAGAAGGTTATGATGAGAGGGTTAGGTGAAGAAGGGTGGGAGGAGGCTCGTGTGGAGCATAAACACTGGAATGGACTAGATTGATCCCTGAGATGAGAGGGTTGATCTATGAGGAGAGATTGAGTAGGTTGGGCCTATACTCTCTGGAGTTTAGAAGAATGAGAGGTGATCTCATTGAAACATATAAGATTCTAATGGGGATTGGCAGGGTAGATGCTGAGAGGTTGTTTCCCCCGGCTGGAGAGTCTAGAACTAGGGAACAGTCTCAGGATAAGGGGTCATCCATTTAAGACTAAGGTGAGGAGGAATTTCTTCACTCAGAGGATTGTGAATCTTTGGAATTCTCTACCCGAAAGGGCTGTGGATGCTGAGTCGTTGAGTATATTCAAGGCTGAGACAGATAAAGTTTTGGACTCTAGGGGAATGAAGGGATATGGGGATCGGGCGGGAAAGTGGTAGTTGAGGTCGAAGATCAACCATGATCTTATTGAATGGCGGAGCAGGCTTGGAGGGCCGTATGGCCAACTCCAGCTCCTAATTCTTATGTTATGTTCTTAGTTGGGCTGAATGGCCTGTTTCTGTGCTGTACACTCTGTGTAATAGTACAGCTATCCTTCAGCATCCTCCTCCCAAGGCTCTAATAACATTGTGTATGAGGAACTCGACTTTATTGGAGTTTTTGCACAGTGTTGCAACTTCCTAGGTTATTTTTCTCTGAAGCTAGAAAGGTATAAATCAAATGCTTTTAAAGCGTAGTTCAGCTGGCTTATTCCCGTGCCTTCTCCCAGAAAAATGTTCACTTGTAAGATTGCTGAATTGCAATGCTGAAGCAGCTAACTTAGATCCAGAACAGAGCCCTAGAACAGAGCCATCTGATGTACAGGCTGAGCAATTGCTTCTACCTCTGTGTATCTGTCTGTGTATCATTAGCCATTGTGGATCTGGAAACTGTGAGTGACTTAGCAAACAGTGATTTTGTAAATTAAATGTTCATGTTTTGCAATACAGACTAAACATTTCTCCTTTGCAATGATTTAAAAAAAAAACAAGAGTGGATCTTATTACTCTCTGCTTGACTTTGCTTTTAAAATTTTAATTTTTGCCCCAAAAGATTTTACAAATAATATTTCAGTCCCAGATTCCTAAAACAGGAATCTGATAAGTTGTTTGTTTCTTTCGGTCCCAGAATTGATCGGCGCTCCACTAGTTTGGACAAGTGGGGCACATCATGGCTCGGCAGAGAGGAAAACTGTTTGATGAGTTACAACCCTATTTTATCTGGCATGCTTCATCTGAATAAACAGGAGGTTCGCTCGCTATTACAAAAGCCAGCAGAGAGTCTACAATGGCTGGTGCTCGCATGCCTTCCTGCACGCTCTACTAATGTGCTAAAATATGATTGTTTTACCATAAACGGTCTTTGGATTGTGGTGTCAGAGAAAAAAAATGAGTCCGTGTGTCGATGGCCACTTTTTAAATCACGATTATCGGAATTGAAAATAAGCCCTGTATTTTATGCAATGGATGTTTGTTCGAATGAGAAATAAATTACATAAGAACAGGGAATATGGTCCTTTTTCAGAAGGTTAAGGGCATCATGTTGAAAAGCATTATGGATCAGTACAGTGGGTGCCAACTTCAGCAAGCTGCTGCTGTCTTTACAGATACTGATCAAATGCTCAGTCATTGTAAATATTCTATTCAATCACTTCCATTTAATTGTTTGGAATTAAGGTTTCTGGTGTGTTTTTCCACTGGGTCAATAATATTTTTTTTAAAACAGTCTATGAAAGCTTCTTATCTACAAGTCATGCCAACATAGAGAAAAGGCTTGCTATCCTTCTGCATCAGGAGATTTATTTGCTTAGCCCTGCTATTAGCAACATTCCCCACTAAGCAACCATCTGACAACTCATCACTCACATTGCTAAGTGTTGAACTTGGCGCATATCTCTCTCATGACCCTGCAACTCCAGATATGAGGCATATTAAATAGCCAGCCATACATATCATTCCATTTTATAATTCAGACACATCAATTAAATAGTTACAGTAATACTTTAATTTATAAAATCAGTGGAGTGAAAATCAGCGGGTGCTGTAACAGGCGGGCGTTCCACTCTGACATCTTACTGCCCAGGCAGCGAAGACTGATGTCTACCCCACTGTTGTTATAGAGGCAAAAGTGCCAGCCAATTTGCACACAAGGTGCCACAAACAGCAATGAGGTACATGATCGGTTAATCTGTTTTTGATAGCGCTGTTTGAGGGATAAATGTTGTCCAGGACACCAGAGACCTCCCCCTGCTCTTCTTCACATAATGTCATGGGATCCATCTAAACAGGCAAACGGAGCCTCCATTCCCCATATTCAAATGTGTTTTTGCACATCACGAATGCCATAACTAGGAGCATCATTTCCCCTGTACTGTGCAAATCGTGTGCTAGTGAAGCCTATTGATACATATTACAGAGTGATTTTCTGCCCATTTACTGTGAATGAGTGGGAAATATACCCCAATAATAAGTGTTAAAATTATAAATAAGGGATAGTCCAACACTAGACAACAGAGTCAACATGGCAGCCTTTGATTTCTTCTGGGAGGTTAAATTGGGCAGGCAGAAGATGCAGAGTAGTAAATATTCCTCTGTCGGGTTGTATCTGGTCTCTTCATGTATCAATAACTAACTTTGCTGGCAATTCCAGATACACAAATCACTAAAAGTAGCGACGCAGGTTAACAATGCCATAAAAAGAAGCAAACAAAGCACTTGGGTTCATTTCTAGACAAATAGAATTGAAGAGTAGAGAAGTTATGTTAAACTTGTACCGAACCTTGGTTAGACCACACTTCGAGTTCTGTGCACAGTTCTGATCCCCATATTACAAAAAGGATATAGAGGCAGTGGAGAAGGTGCAAAAATATTTATAAGGATGATACCAGAACTGAGAAGTTATACCTATCAGGAACGATTAAATAGGCTGGGGCTCTTTTCGCTAAAAAAAAGAGAAGGCTGAGGGGTGACCTGATAGAAGTCTTCAGGATTGCGAAGGGGTTTGATAGGGTAGATGTAGAGAAGATGTTTCCACTTGTGGGGAGTCCAAAACTAGGGGCCATAAATATAAAATGACAACAGAAACTGCTGGAAACACTCAGCAGGTCAGGCAGCATCGAGGAGAGAGAAACAGAGTCAAGGTTTCGAGTCGGGGACCCTTCGTCAGAACTGGAAAAGGCCATAAACATAAGATAGTCACTAATAAATCCAATAGTGAATTCAGGAGAAACTTCTTCACCCAGAGAGTGGTGAGAATGTGGAACTCGCTACCACAATGATTAGTTGAGGCGAATAGCACAGATACATTTAAAGGGAAGCTAGATAAGCACATGAGGGAGAAAGGAAAAGAAGGTTATGCTGATAGGGTGAGATGAAGTAGGGTGGGAGGAGGCTCGTGTGGAGCATAAACACCGACATAGACCAGTTGGGCCGAATGGCCTGTTTCTGTGCTGTACATTCTATGTAACTCCAGTTGTCAAATGAAACATTTTAAAATTTAAGAACAGATTCCAAGTGAGCTCAACCTTCCCAGTAGAAAGTAAAAATGACTACTGCTATCACTCTATGGTTGTGCAATACTTCAGGTGAGGTATTCATTCAAGGTTCAGTCATTCTGGCCTGCATAAGGCAAGTTGGGAGGTAGATTGCGTTGAGTCGGATGTTATCCACAAGGAAAACAATTTTCATGTTGACTCTGGTACGATCCACGTCATCTTCAACCATGTGTTGGCTAATTCCATTTTGTCACAATTATCTTTACCCAGCTGCTTTGAGATGGATGACATCTTGCAGGTTGGCTGTTATACGAGTGTATTAGACAGAGGTTTGGATTTCTTTTTTGATTTACCTTTTGCACAACGGTTACAGACTGAAATCCCGTTTGATGATTCTGTTGTGTTGTCCATAAGCTATTCTGGATGCAAATTTAAAAGTTATTGTTGCACTACGAATTTGGCGATATCAGGATAAATTCAGCACCAACTTTGTACTATAATATCACAGAACCAGTGTCTCTAAACTGCAGGACGGTCTAAGTGGATGAGCTAAAGCTGGAATAGTGCTGTGCTGGCTCCAGTGTAACAGGTGCAGATTGTGTCATCACAACATCATGACGTGCACTAAGACTGATCTGCCTACATGACAGCACAAAGTTTGATACCGCAGGCTGTGGTAGACTTACGTCAGTGAGTGGATTTAAATGTGTATCTGGGTGAAGAGAAGACACGTATGGGACACTCCAACTTCAGAGCAGAGTCCCACTGCCACCGGGAAGTATTACTTGTCAGGGGTAATTCAAGCTAATGTTGTTAGTGGCCCTGGTGCCCGTAATATAACAACAGCAGTACTCTTAAAGAAGAGGAATGGGAATTTTGCATCCGAGATAGTACAGCTACTAGTTCTGTATGAATTAGGTACATTAAGGCTTGTCTAACTAAGGATCAGTTGGTTCAGTACAGCTTAAAATGGTTCATTTTAGTTTCATATTTTTAGTGTTTATTTTCATATTTTTGAGTATTACTTTATTGCCCCTTCCTATCTCTGTAATCTCCTTCAGCCCCACAACCCCCCCGAGATATCTGCGCTCCTCTAATTCTGCCCTCTTGAGCATCCCTGATTATAATCGCTCAACCTTTGGTGGCCGTGCCTTCTGTTGCCTGGGCCCTAAGCTCTGGAATTCCCTGCCTAAACCTCTCCGCCTCGCTACCTCTCTTTCCTCCTTTAAGACGCTCCTTAAAACCTACCTCTTTGACCAAGCTTTTGGTCACCTGCCCTAATTTATCCTTATGTGGATCGGTGTCAAATTTTTTTTTTGTCTTAAAATACTCCTGTGCAGCAACTTGGGACGTTTTACTACATTAAAGGCGCTATATAAATATAATTGTTGTTGTTGTTGATGTTTAAGGTAAATGTGGATCTAACTCATTTTGAAATGCAGTAATACATTTTAACAATTGTAAAATTACATTGATTGAATATTGATGTATAATTAGTGCTTAATTCCCCCCCCCCCCCTGCCCCATTACATCTCTAATAGCAGTTCTACAGTTTTGTGTCATTCCACTGAGATATTTGAGAGAAGGATAATCCAGCATGATTAAACACGATCCTCATTTAGTAAAAACTGCTGTTATATTTATGTCTTTCCTTATTAATCATTTGAAGCAACCTGACAAATAATTCCAAACAAGACAACTTGTTTTCTATTATTATTATAAATGTGAGAATCTTGTTATATTCACTTCACAGTCAAGATTTTTGTTATGTTTCCCCAAACTGCAAAAAAATCTGCTGCTATCAAAAGTATTATTGTCCGATTGCTTAAAAATAGAATAAATATTTTTTTTTCTTCACTGTATGGATGACTCTTCCAGTCTTGATATTTTCCCCTTTGGATGGTATTAGGAATTGGAGTCCTGCAGCTCAGATTAGAATTTGTCCTCCCTCTTTTAAAGACTCGGGTGTTGGAACCCCAAGTCTCTCTGCTCTTTTACTCCTTTTAAAGTTTTATCAATTGGTGTACATTTCCTTTCCTTATGTGTCACCTCGCATACCTCTGGCATTAAATGTCATCTGACATCTAATCTGCCCAACTACGAATGTGTGTCCTCCTAAAATGACTTTCAGTCCCCTTCACAGTAATCCCTGCTCTCTATTTCTGCATTGTCGCTCACTGAAATAATGTTTCCGCAGATTAGTTTTGAATTTACCCCCCTTGAAGCACAGGCCATGTCCTCTGGTTCTACTGTTCTGGACCTGATGAAACAGCTTGTCATGGTCAACATTATCTAGTCCCTTTTTAGAATCCTAAAAACAGCAATCATATCACCTCTCAACCTTCTCTTTTCCAGTGAGAACATGCTCAATTTACACAATCACTCCTGATAATCCAATCCCTCCATCCCCTCAATCATTCTGGTTGCTCTTTTCTGTATCCTTTCAATAGTTGCAATATCCTTTCTGTACTAAGATGACCGGAACTGTACACAGTATTCGAAGTGGGGTCGCACCAATGATTTATAAAGTGGCAGGATTACCTTACTATTTTGGCTCAATATTGACCTTTTCTTACATCCCATCATCTGATTTGCTTTACTCACTGCCACTGAGCATTGCTGCGAGAGCTTCAATTTATTGTCAATCAGGACCCCAGATCTCTTTAATTTTCCATGCACATTATTTTCTTCCAATTTAAGTAATCCCCCACCATCAACAACCTGGGGGTCACCAGTGACCAGAAATTTAACTGGACCAGCCACATAAATACTGTGGCAACAAGAGCAGGTCAGAGGCTAGGTATTCTGCGGCGAGTGTCTCGCCTCCTGACTCCCCAAAGCCTTTCCACCATCTACAAAGCACAAGTAAAGAATGTGACGGAATACTCTCCACTTGCCTGGATGAGTAAAGCTCCAACAACACTCAAGAAGCTCGACACCATCCAGGACAAAGCAGCCCGCTTGATTGGAACCCCATCCACCACCTTAAACATTCACTCCCTCCACCATGGCTACAGTGTGTACCATCTACAAGATGCACTGCAGCAACTCGCCAAGGCTTCTTCAGCAGCACCTCCCAAACCCACGACCTCTTCCACCTAGAAGGACGAGGGCAGCAGGTGCATGGGAACACCACCACCTCCAAGTTCCCCTCCAAGTTACACACCATCCTGACTTAGAAGTATATCGGCCGTTCCTTCATCGTCAAAAGCCTGGAACTCCCTCCCTAACAGCACTGTGGGAGTACCTTCACCACACGGACTGCAGCGGTTCAAGAAGGCGGCTCACCACCACCACCTCAAGGGCAATTAGGGATGGGCAATAAATGCTGGCCTTGCCAGCGACGCTCACATCCCATAAACAAATTAAAAAAAAGTCCTTTCCTGGATTTTCTGTCTCTATGTGAAGCACTTTGCATTTCTCTACTTTGAATTTCATCTGCCACCTGTCTGCCCAATGCCCCAAGTATATTCAACTCCTCCTGTAGCTTATCCCGTTCAGCTTTGGAGTCTACCATTTTCACTCGTTTTGTATCCTCTGCAAATTGTACTTGTGACTCATAACTCCAGATCATTTATGAGCAAATTAAATAAAAGAGGTCTCAAAACAGACCCCACTGGTATCATTTTCCCAGGCTGATGATAATCCCTGTACCAGCAGCCTCTGGGTTCTACCTATTGGCGAGGTACCGGTGTAGAGAAGCTTTCAGAGGAGTATGCCAACTCCGACAGCAACTTCCTGATTTCCGCATTAAACTGCGAATGTGCTGATGCTGGAAGATGCTGTCCGATTTACTCCATAATAATGGTGAGCGCTGATAGGCTCATCGTTTTTCCTATCGCAAAATCCGGGCCAATATTAAGGAAAGAAGAAAATAAAGTACTTGCATTTATGTAGCGCCTTTCACGACCCCAGAATATCCCGAAGTGCTTTACATTCTTTTGAAGTGCAATCACTGCTGTAATGTAGGAAACAGAGCAGGCAATTTGTGCACAGCAAGCTCCCACAAACAGCAATGTGTTAATGACCTGATAATCTGTTTTTAATGATGTTGGTTGAGGGATAAATATTGGCCAGGACACTGGGAACAACTCTCTGGTCTTCTTTGAATAGCGCCATGGGATCTTTTACATCCTCCTGAGAGGGCAGATGGAGCCTCGGTTTAACGTCTCATCCGAAAGACGGCACCTCCGACAGTGCTGCACTCCCTCAGCACTGCACTGCAGTGCCAGCCTAGATTTTGTGCTCAAGTCTCTAGAGTGGGACTTGAACCCACAGTCTTCTGATTCAGAGGCGAGGGTGCCACCCATTGAGCCACAGCTGACGCCTCAGTATTTTGGTAACTTTAATATTTTTATCATGATAAATCAAATTTTTGCTAAAGCCTATAAACGCTCCAAAAACACTTTTATGTTCACATTAAATTGCACTGCCTCCTCACCCATTCCCTAATGTACGACTGTAGAATTTCAGAGCATACTGTGATACACATTCATTTTTTCAAAAGCTGTACTCATGAAGGCCTCTGGCTATTGAAGTAAATGTCTCTGTGTTCCTGCTTGGAAGATGATGAATTATTAAAGCTACCGAAGCTGATGTGTGAGAGCATGCTGAGTACACACAGCATTAAGGCCAAAACCCTCCGTAAGAACTCAGCCAATAAGCCCTCAAGGGAATAAAAGCCTTTTCTTTTTGGCTGCATATAGTGACACCACTATTCCGGGCCAGAATGGAGATGACTGGGTAATTCCCCTGTCAATCACGCCTGGAGAATGCACTGCTTGCTGTAAGTGACTGGGGTTGATTTTACGCACATAATTTGATTTTCTGTAACTATCCCCCACACACTGCATTTTGCTGGAGAAATCACCCTGCTTTGGTCAGGAGGCTTTGCTGTAGTTTCGGTCATGAGATCTGTTTGCTGTAGTTCGTAGAGGCTCTTTTAAATACTGCTGTACTGCTGTTTAAATAGACTCTGCTGAAAAAATAGACTTTGGTGTAAGTCCTGCCGTCAGTGTCAACACTCACTTTGTTTCTTTCCAGTCCTAGTCTTGTTGGTTTAGAAGATTTGGAGCGTAAAACAGATTATCTGGCCGTTATCTCATTGGTGTTTGTGGGAGCTTGCTGTGCGCAAATTGGCTGCCGCCTTTCCTACATTACAACAGTGGCTGCACTTCAAAAAGTACTTCATTGGCTGTAAAGCGCTTTGGGATGCCCTGAGGTTGAGAAAGGCGCTATATAAATGCAAATTATTTTTCTTTCTTACAGGAGTGCCCAGACTGCTACCATCCCAACAATAGTATCGTCATAAAAACAGAAAATGCTGGAAATACTCAGCAGGCCAGGCAGCATCTGTGGAGAGAGAAACAGAGTTAACGTTTCAGGTCGATGACCCTTCGTCAGAACTGGAAAAAGTTGGAGATGGAACAGCTTTTAAGCAAGTGCAGGGACAGGGAAAGGGGGGAGGGGAGGAAAGAACAAAAGGGAAGGTCTGTGATAGGATGGAAGGCAGGAGAGATTAAGAGACAAAAGGGATGATGGTGCAAGGCAAAAGGAGATGGTAATGGGACAAGTTAAGAAACAAGAGATGACTCTGGATGAAGTGTAAATAGCAATGGCAGAATGATTGACAGCAGCCATGTGAGAGAGAGAAAAAAAATTGATAGGGGCAGAGGTTATGGTCTGAAATTGTTGAACTCAATGAGTCCAGAAGGCTGTAAAGTACCTAATCGAAAGATGAGGTGCTGTTCCTCGAGCTTACGTTGAGCTTCATTGGAACAGTGTAAGAGGCCGAGGACGGAGAGGTCAGAGTGGGAGTGGAGCGGAGAATTAAAGTGACAGGCGACCGGAAGCTCGGGGTCATGCTTACGGACTGGCAGTATCGTCACCTTATTGACAGGAGGCAGAACCTTTAGATTAACTTGACATTCAAATCACTGCTTCTGGTAGGCATAAATTGAAAAAAATGTATCAAACGTCATCCAAAGGTGTCCAGATAAAAATTCCGGCCCATTTCCTAGCTCTCCCGTGGGACTTTAACTGTAGCTGCCTCTTTAATGTCCAACAGATTGCCTCTAGAAATGTCTGACTTTTGCCATTTTCCTGTTCTTGAGGGCCAGCAGGAAGTTCTGGTGTTGAGAACTCTCCAATGTGCAGCGCCACCTCTGGTGTGTTGCGCCCACATTGCTCCCATTATTTGGAAACTCTAGCAAAAAGCCTATTAAAGGTTTATTTAAAGCGGCACAGTAATGTTTCAAATACTAAAAACTGGAATTATTCAGTTGGAAGAACTATTAATGTCAAGTTGTTAATTCTGCACAGGATTTACTTCATGCTGATGGTTGAAATAGGGAAATCTCCTATCTTTAAAACTTTGATCTGGGTGAGCATGCAACAACAACAACAACTTGTATTTATATAGCGCCTTTAACGTAGTAAAACGTCCCAAGGCGCTGCACAGGAGTATTTTAGGACAAAAAATTTGACACCGATCCACATAAGGATAAATTAGGGCAGGTGACCAAAAGCTTGGTCAAAGAGGTAGGTTTTAAGGAGCGTCTTAAAGGAGGAAAGAGAGGTAGTGAGACGGAGAGGTTTAGGCGGGGAATTCCAGAGCTTAGAGCCTAGGCAACAGAAGGCACGGCCACCAATGGATGAGCGATTATAATCAGGGATGCTCAAGAGGGCAGAATTAGAGGAGCGCAGATATCTCGGGCGGGGGGGGGGGGTTTGTGGGGCTGAAGGAGATTACAGAGATAGGAAGGGGCGAGGCCATGGAGGGATTTGAAAACAAGGATGAGAATTTTGAAATCGAGGATAAGCCTCAGTGAGAGGACACCAGCTGATCCCAGTGGGACCAGATTGTGGTCTCTTCCTCTGCAACTCCTCGAACTTCCATTGACCGCTGACTTGTATCCGTGTCCCACGCTGTGTCCCTGTAACTGACAGCTCGTGCCATCTGCTGCTGCCTGGCCAGACTGCAACACTGGTCTGAAACCTGGCAACAGATATTAAAAAATGTCTTCATCTGCTTTCTGGAAGTTGCTCATTTTTTTTTTAATCACATGGAATACTAACCTCGCACAATAGCCCAGAATTTGCTGGAGCGGGGCCTCTCGCGGCGAGTGCCGTGAGTTGGATTTTTTTCCCTCACCCTTCAGCTCCAATTATTCTTGCACCGCAAATTGCTGGAAGTGCGAGCTGATAATGGCGCCAACGGGCCCCCGGGACCTCAGTGAACGGCGGGACCAACAGTTTATCTCCTTAACCAAGGAGAGTTAAGGATAAAGAAGCAGAGCCAATGACGGAGAAGGAAATGGGGTGAATTGGAGTCAAATCAGGTACAGAAAGAGAAATAAAGAGTGGGAGTGGATTAAGAGAGAGAGAGAAAAGAGACCGAAAGGAAAAGCAAGAAATAAATTTAAAAAAATGTAAAATTTTAAAAACCTCTAAGAACAATTTACTACATGCGGGAGTGAGACTCCACAGATTCAGCCGTGGCTCAGTGGGTAGCACACTCGCCTCTGAGTCAGAAGGTTGTGGGTTCAACTCCCACTCCAGGGACTTGAGCACATAAAATCTAGGCTGACACTCCCAGTGCAGTGCTGAGGGAGTGCTGCACTGTCGGAGGTGCCGTCTTTTGGATGAGACGTTAAACAGAGGCCCCGTCTGCCCTCTCAGGTGGATGTAAAAGATCCCATGGCACTATTTCGAAGAAGAGCAAGGGGGTTATCCCCGGTGTCCTGTCCAATATTTATCCCTCAAGCAACATCACTAAAAACAGATTATCTGGTCAGTATCGCATTACTGTTTGTGGGAGCTTGCTGTGCGCAGATTGGCTGCCGCGTTTCCCACATTACAACAGTGACTACACTCCAAAAGTACTTCATTGGCTGTAAAGCGCTTTGAGTCGTCCGGTGGTCATGAAAGGCGCTATATAAATGCAAGTCTTTCTTTTTCAATTGTTCCCTTTCAGGGCCTGCAAGGTTGATGGCATTGATTGAACATTAATCGCATCATTAACAGAGTCCTTACGCCGTGAAATAGCAGCCTTAACTTTCCGCGGCGAGTTTAATTCGTATTTACAGCGCAAATGTATTTATTTTTGTCAGAAGAATGACCAATCACAAAACATCTACAATAAACTCAATTCCACCCCAGTCAATTGGCTGATGAACCATTCGAATGGTGCCAGTACCAGCAGAGCTCATACAGGCAGCTGTGCACAGCAGAAATGGGAGTATTCAGAATGATAAAGCAGCATGTTCACAAAGTGTTTTTACTGTGGACTTATGACACCACAGACTATCCAAACTCATTTTGCATAGAATGCTGCTATGAGAGGTGAAAGAACAGTGCTATAACCCACTACACCAGCCATATTGTCCGACCACATCCGCTCCATCACCAAAACCGCCTACTTCCACCTCCGTAACATCGCCCGTCTCCGACCCTTGCCTCAGCTCATCTGCTGCTGAAACCCTCATCCAGGCCTTTGTTACCTCTGGACTCGACTATTCCAACGCACTCCTGGCTGGCCTCCCAAGTTCCACCCTCCATAAACTGGAGCTCATCCAAAACAGGTCCCGTTCACCCATCACCCCTGTGCTCGCTGACCTACATTGGCTCCCGGTCCGGCAACGCCTCGATTTTCAAATTCTCATCCTCGTTTTCAAATCCCTCCATAGCCTCGCCCCTGCCTATCTCTGTAATCTCCTTCAGCCCTACAACCATCCGAGATATCTGCGCTCCTCCATTTTTGGCCCCTTGCGCATCCCTGATTTTCATCGCTCCACCATTGACAGCCGTGCCTTCAGCTGCCTGTGCCCTAAGCTCTGGAATTCCCTCCTTAAACCTCTCTACCTCTCTCTCCTCCTTTAAGATGCTCCTTAAAACCTACCTCTTTGACCAAGCTTTTGGTCATCTGTCCTAATATCTCCTTACATGGCTCGGTATCAAATTCTGTTTGATAACGCTCCTGTGAAGCGCCTTAGGACGTTTTACTACGTTAAAGGCGCTATATAATTGCAGGTTGTTTTTTTTAAATCTAGTAGATCTCCTGTGGCATTGTCACAGGTAGGCTGGAACTTGGATTGCAGTCTTTGATATTTACTATGGTCCTGCAGATGCAACAGCAACAACAAGAAGCATTTGTATAGCAACTTTAACATAGTAAAATGTCCCAAAGTCCCAGAGACATGAGCAGAAAAAAAATGAGCCAAAGATATTAGGATGGGTGAGACAAGCTAATTGGTCAATCATTTACAGTGCCCTGAAGTGAATAGAAGTTTGTGGTCTCTTTGAATAGCAACTCTCAGGAGACTGCAGCTTATCTTGAGCTTTATTCATAGGATTACATAGGATATACGGCACAGAAACGCTCTCCAGTGCCTCAATATCTTTTTATAATATGGCGACCAGAACTGTACACAGTACTCCAAGTGTGGTCGAACCAAGGTTCGATACAGGTTTAGCATAACTTCCCTACTTTTCAATTCTATACCTCTAGAAATAAACCCTAGTGCTTGGTTTGATATTTTTCATGGCCTTGCTAACCTGTGTTGCAACTTTTAGTGATTTGTGTATTTGCACTCCGAGATCCCTTTGTTCCTCTACCCCACCTAGACTCGCACCCTCCAAGTAATAAGTGACCTCCCTATTCTTCCTACCAAAATGTAATATCTCACAGATATCTGTGTTGAACTTCATTTGCCAATTATATGCCCATTCTGCAAGTTTATTAATGTCCTCCTGTAATTTGTTGCAGTCCTCCTCAGTATTGACTATTTCCCCAAATGTGGTGTCATCCGCAAATTTAGAAATTGTGTTTTTGATTCCAAAGTCTAAATCGTTAATATAAATTGTGAACAACAGTGGTCCCAGCACTGATCCTTGTGGAACACCACTACCCACCTTCTGCCACTGTGAATAGCTACCCTTTACTCCTACTCTCTGCTTTCTGTCTTGAAGCCAGCTAACTATCCATTCTGCTACTTGTCCCCTGACTCCGCATTCTCTGACCTTATTCATCAGTCTATTATAGGGTACCTTATCGAAGGCCTTTAGAAAATCTAGATAAATTACATCTACTGCATTACCATTGTCTACTCTCTCAGTTACCTCTTCAAAAAATTCAATGAGTTGGTCAAGCAAGACTTTCCCTTTTGAAATCCATGCTGACTATTCATTATGGTTTTGGTTTCTAGATGTTCTTCTATTTTCGCCTTTAGTAGGGATTCCATTATTTTTCCTACCACCGATGTTAAGCTGACTGGTCTATAATTCCCTGGAGATGTTCTATCCGCCTTAAATATAGGTATTACATTAGCTATCCGCCAGTCCTCTGGCACTACACCTTTTTCTAACGAATTATTAAATATGTGTAGTAATGCATCTGCTATCTCTTCTCTAGATTCTTTTAAAATGCGTGGATGCAATCCATCCGGACCAGGGGTTTATCCTCTTTGAGTTTGATTAGTTTATTTAATATATCCCCTCTTTTTATTTTACATGTACTTATCTCATTAATAATCTCATGTCATGTCCACCTGTTCTATCTCCCTGGTAAATACTGAAGCAAAATAATTATTTAATATTTCTGTCATCTCTCTATAATTACCTGTGGTATTATCCTGTCTATCCCTTAATGGCCCTATTCCCATCCCAACCTTTTTTTTTATTGATGCACCAATAAAATATTTTACTATTTTGTTTTATGTTCCTTGATAATTTAATTTCATAGTTCCTCTTTGCCTTCCTAATTGTTTTTTTGACTTCTCTCCTAATCTCTTTGTACTCTCCCTTATCATGCACTCCCCTGCTGTCTATGTACTTAATGTATGCCTCTTTCCTTACCCGCAATTGTTCCCTTATGGCTTTATTCATCCATGGAGTCTCATTAGTATTTAGTTTGTGCTTTCCTTTCAGTGGAATATATTGTTCCTGCACTCTGTTGAACACCATTTTAAATGTTTCCCATTGCTGTTCTACATCATTGTTTGGCAATATTGTTGCCCATTTTATTTTCCCAAGTTCTATTCTCAGCCCCTCAAAATCAGCTTTTCTCCAATCTATTACCCTGGTTTTCGTCATACTTATGTCCTTCTCAATTATCATCTTAAAGCATATTATATTATGGTCACTATTGCCTAGATGTTCCCCTACTTTCAATGGAAGAATCTTTCACAGTGCCTGTAATCTGAATTTAAAATCTGCTCCCGAGGTGTGGGGATAAACACAGAACACCTAGGTACACTCTTGCATACATACCAACCGAGAAAAGTACTAAAAGCTGAGCAACAGCTTCACAAAAAGCCAACAATTCAAAACTGCCTTGAATACAAGACTATGACGTGAAAGCAAGTAATTACACTGAAAGTGCAGTGGGACACCAGATGCCCAACATTCCTTCACTTCTATTGAAGGAAAAAAATACATAAATACATAGGGGTCCAGAGGCATGTTCTCCCAGTTTGAATTTATATTTTAAAAAATTGTGCATTCTGGTTAATTATAAATACTTTAATATTTCACAATTACATTTTTAAACCAAACAAAAAAAAATTACATTTGGGTTTTTAAGCAGATGAACCAGACTTGGTTTTCTCAATAGTCACTGTTCTCCTTCAACATTCCCCCAGTTTCCAGAGACACTAAACCCCATCCAACCCCTTTAACTAGTTTACAGAAATACTCTCTCTCCAGCCCTCCCGGTTTATGCTCAACGTTTTTTTTTATTCGTTTATGGGATCAGGGCGTTGCTGGCAATGCCAGCATTTATTGCCCATCCCTAGTTGCCCTTGAGAAGGTGGTGGTGAGCTGCCTTCTTGAACCGCTGCAGTCCGTGTGGTGATGATACTCCCACAGTGCTGTTAGGGAGGGAGTTCCAGGATTTTGACCCAGCGACGATGAAGGATCGGCGATATATTTCTAAGTCAGAATGGTGTGTGACTTGGAGGGGAACTTGGAGGTGGTGGTGTTCCCATGCACCTGCTGCCCTTGTCCTTCTAGGTGGAAGAGGTCGCGGGTTTGGGAGGTGCTGCCGAAGAAGCCTTGGTGAGTTGCTGCAGTGCATCTTGTAGATGGTACACACTGCAGCCATGGTACACCAGTGGTGGAGGGAGTGAATGTTTAAGGTGGTGGATGGGGTGCCAATCAAGCGGGCTGCTTTGTCCTGGATGGTGTCGAGCTTCTTGAGAGTTGTTGGAGCTGCACTCTTCCAGGCAAGTGGAGAGTATTCCATCACACTCCTTATTTGTGCCTTGGAAAGGCTTTGGGGAGTCAGGAGGTGAGACACTCGCCGCAGAATACCTAGCCTCTGACCTGCTCTTGTTGCCACAGTATTTATGTGGCTGGTCCAGTTAAGTCTCTGGTTAATGGTGACCCCCAGGATGTTGGTAGTGGGGGATTCGGCGATGGTAATGCCATTGAATGTCAAGGGGATGTGGTTAGACTCTCGCTTGTTGGAGACAGTCATTGCCTGGCACTTCTGTGGCGCGAATGTTACCTGCCACTTATCAGCCCAAACCTGAACGTCGTCCAGGTCTTGTTGCATGCGGGCATGGACTGCTTCATTATCTGTGGAGTTGCGAATGGCACTGAACACTGTGCAGTCATCAGCGAACATCCCCATTTCTGACCTTATGTTGGAGGGAAGGTCATTGATGAAGCAGCTGAAGATGGTTGGGCCTAGGACACTGCCCTGAGGAACTCCTGCAGTGATGTCCTGGGGCTATGATGATTGACCTTCAACCACCACAACCATCTTCCTTTGTGCTAGGTATGACTCCAGTCAGTGGAGCGTTTTCCCCCTGATTCCCATTGACTTCATATTTACTAGGGCTCCTTGATGCCAGACTCGGTCAAATGCTGCCTTGATGTCAAGGGCAGTCACTCTCACCTCACCTCTGGAATTCAGCTCCTTTGTCCATGTTTGGACCAAGGCTGTAATGAGGTCGGGAGCCGAGTGGTTTTGGCGGAACCCAAACTGGGCATCCGTGAGCAGGTTATTGGTGAGTAAGTGCCGCTTGATAGCACTGTCGATGACACCTTCCATCACTTTGCTGATGATTGAGAGTAGACTGGTGGGGCGGTAATTGGCCGGGTTGGATCTGTCCTGCTTTTTGTGGACAGGACATACCTGGGCAGTTTTCCACGTTGTCGGATAGATGCCAGTGTTGTAGCTGTACTGGGACGAAGCGGTCTGCTTAACTGGTGACTCTGCCACTGAACTCAGTTTGCAGCACTGGTGCTCTTTACAGGATGGATTTGAGCAACTCACCAAGCTTACTGCGACAGCACCTTGCAGCCCCGCGAACTCTATCAGCGAGAAGGACAGGAGCAGCAACGTAATGGGGACACCGTCATCCGCAAGTTCCCTAACCAAGTCACACAGCACCCTGACTTGGACAGCTAACGCCACTGTGGGAGCAGCATCACCACAAGCACTGCAGTGCTTCAAGGAGAAGACCCTGCACCAGTTTGTCAGGGCAACCAAGGATGTGCAATAAATGCAGATACCGTCCCAGAAAGCTGACAACTCAAAATGCAACGTACAACTGAACATCAGCCCTGAATGAAGACCTATAACCAAAGCTTCTGTTTCAAGATAACCGAATCATTAAATTCATTTTTGTTACAGTGGATTTCAAGGTTTTCGTTAACGCTTTGCAACTACATTCTGCAAAAACTGTAATATCAACATTTGACGCAAGAACATAAGAAATAGGAGCAGCAGTCGGCCATATGGCCCCTTGAGCCGTTCAATAAGATCATGGCTGATCTTCTACCTCAACTCCACTTTCCCGCCCGATCCTCATATCCCTTGATTCCCCTAGAGTCCAAAAATCTATCGATCTCAGTCTTGAATATACTCATCGACTGAGCATCCACAGCCCTCTGGGGTAGAGAATTCCAAAGATTCACAACCCTCTGAGTGAAGAAATTTCTCCTCATCTCAGTCCTAAATGGCCGACCCCTTATCCTGAGACATATGAAAAGAATAGTTATAATGGGATTGCAGCGGGACATGAACTTGTCATGGCTTAAGTTGCAGCAATACTCAAATTTTCCATCAGTATTATAGAAAAAAAATGAAAGTACACTAATTGAAATTTTTGCAGTGATCTATTTAGAAATGTTTGAAGGGAGAAGGAAATTCTGATGGTGCACAATTTATCTCCGAGCGATTTAGATTTTTGATACTTTTTTGGTCCATTTTCCCCCATAGAATTTACAGCACAGAAACAGACCATTCAGCCCAACTGGTCTGTGCCGGTGTTTATGCTCCACACGAGCCTCCTCCCACCCCTCTTCATCTCACCCTATCAGCATAACCTTCTATTCCTTTCTCCCTCATGTGTTTATTTAGCTTCTCCTTAAATGCATCTCTGCTATTCGCCTCAACTACTCCCTGTGGTAGCGAGTTCCACATTCTCACCACTCTGGGTTTCTTCTGAATTCCTTATTGGAATTATTAGTGGCTATCTTATATTCATGGCCCCTAGTTTTGGAATCCCCCTTGCATTTTAAAGTATATTTCAGCTGCATAGATTCCGCTCTCTGGAAATTCCTTTCTAAACCACTTGTGAGAAATCAGGGGTGTCCAAAATGTATATGGTTATGCGAACAAAATTGTGACACTAATAATGCTGTGTTTACATGATGGTATTAGAACTGGAGTCAAAAAGTCTCTTCAGACTAGTATTAGAATAACCAGATAGATGCTTAAAATCTGCTTGTGTTTTGGTTCACTGCGGATGTTATAGCATTCTGCAGTATGACAGTCATAAATAATCTTGTTTTCAAGTTAGGATTTCAACCTTGTTTATGTTTCTCTTATTGAACTAACTATGGCTCAATGCCTACGTTTCTTCTATTATTACTAATAACCATGATATAATGCAAAGGTAGGAATTGGTGTTAGCTTAACAAAACTGCTTGTAAGGATAATTAAAAGTTAATTAGGATAAAAGACATAGGGGGAAAAATTGAGTCACGCCCCTTTTAGCTCCCCGGAAAAATTAGCGCCCCCGCAGCCGAAATTGAGTGGTAGCGCCCCAAGAGGAAAGCGGGGCGCTACTGGAAGCGCCCCGCCTCCCTCTTGGGGCGCTGCGAGGGAATATCGCAGCGCTGCGGCACGTCGCGCCGCAGTATTGCAGGCCTTCCTCCCCTTCTTAAAATGGAGGGGCCATGCACAGTGCGACCCGGGGCACAGCTGGGCCACCAGGGATCGGAGTGCTGGCAAAAGAGCCTGGCACTCAAGAGAAGTGCCGGACTCATGGCGCGCAGTCGGCACTCAGCGGGGGGGCGGGTCAGGAGGCCGGGGCGGCAGCGGATGCAGGTGCTGGCAGGTGGCCAGCAACAAAAATGGCCGCCTGGCACCTCGACTTTAAATAGCAGCGCCCCGGCCGCAGGTAGGCCCCCCTGACCCCGTCGGACATAGCGTCCGGCGGTAAGTCAGGGGGCGCTACCGAAGATCGCGGCCGGGGCGCTGCGCACGGCGATGATGTCATCGCCAGCGCTGCGGGGCGCTAACGGTTACCGCCGCTGCTAACCTCCTGCTGAATTTCGCGGGAGGCGTTGGTGGTGCCACGCCCGGGCGCTAGTTGCTTTGCGCCCCTCGTTAGCGCCCTAAGAGGGCGCTAACGGGAGGCGCAAAGCAACTGAATTTTTCCCCCATAGAATGAAAGGAATTTGAGGAGGTTAAGGTATCCATCTTAGGAAGGGGCCATTTGCTAGATGAAAGTGAGATAACGACTGGCTGAAGTGTGACAGCTCTGGCTTGGGCCTCCTGATTAAAAGGGGACGAGGTCAGGCCTTGTAGTTGCTGTGACAGGGAGGATAGGGACAAGTGAGATAAGAGAAATTCCGATGGGTGGGCCTTCAAAACGTATAAACAATAAAGCATGTGTAATGATTGTGAAGACCCCTCCTGTAGGGGAGGGCTTTCATCCAAGAATCGAGACAAAGAACTTGATGCCCCATTGGGTAATGAGGTTTTAGGGGAACCTCTATAGGTTAAATGGTCTTGTCAATAATTTGGCCTCAGTCCCACCCCTAAAAAGAGAATAAAACAGTTAGTTTTGAATTACAATAAGACATTTTAGGAACACACACCAGCAGTATAAGGGTTAAAAATGACAAACACTCCTATTGCATGGGATTAGGTGTCAGTGACCCTTATCTAAGTGATACTTGGCTCATAAAAGATAGACAGGCTGTCAGATACATTATTTTATGGTAGCAAAGGTTAAATGTTTGAATTGCACCAATAGAATTGTAGTTAAGGAGTCGACAGTTTCCTTTTACTCAAAGACTTCCATTATCTGTTTGGGAGGTGACAAAGGGGGACTTGTATCTCTCTTTTAAAATGAATAAAGCAGTTTTCTAAAAACAATGAAAAAAAATTGTAAAATTGTTATTGTAGCTAAAGTATAAGAGCAGATCTTCAAGGATACAAGCCTGGAAATTCCTCGGGGCAGGCTCCTGGGTGCAGAGCAGAACTTGCACCCTGGAGTCAGGGTCATTAGCATAGTTTTAGTGGGCTTTTGCCACAGCGGGGGAGGGGTATCGCGACCAGCATCTTGCCACAGTGTAAGTGAGGCCGAAGTGCCAGCTGAACAGCTTCAAAATCTTTTTCTTTTAAATCTAAGAAAGTGCCAGCTTTTAAATAATGCTTCTCTGCACTTAAAGAAATGACAGACCACAAATGATATTCCAAATGGCATTATTTTATCTGAAGAATGAGTGGCGTAGAGGACAGAGGAAATCCTCCCCACGTGAGTCAAAGCTGACCATGACTGCTTACTGGAATCTGGAACTCTAATCATTTATACAAGCCGTATAACGTTTTACAATGTTTAATAACTTCAGATCATAACCACTGCTCCCATTTTTCCGGACAGCAGGTGCTGGCAATGGTTCTGCTGTTGCCATTTACAGCTCCTCTAGACCCACCTTTTGTTTCTTGTTCTGTTACCACACCTTGCACCATCATTCGTTTTGTCATTTAATCACTTCCCCTCCCTCCCCACTTTTTCCTGGCTCTACACTTGCTTATAAACTGTTAAATCTCTAACTTCTCCCAAGTTCTCTAACTTCTCCCAGTTCTGACGCAGGGTCACAGACCTGAAACGTTAACTCCGTTTCTCTCTCCACAGATGCTGCCTGAGCTGCCGAGTGTTTCCAGCATTTTCTGTTTTTATTCCTGTACAACACTGGTGGCCACTGCAGTTTCCACTGGTGTCCACTCCCTGCTCAGTGGCAGACTGTAGGAGGTATGATCAGTAAGTTTTCAGATGACACGAAAATTGGTGGGGTGGTAAATAGCGAGGAGGGAAGCCTCAGGCTACAGGACGATATAGACGGGTTGGTCAGATGGGCAGAACAGTGGCAAATGGAATTTAACCCTGAAAAGTGTGAGGTGATGCATTTTGGGAGGACTAACAAGGCAAGGGAATACACAATGAATGGTAGGACCCTAGGAAGGTCAGAGGATCAGAGGGACCTTGGCGTGCATGTACATAGATCCCTGAAGGCAGCAGGACAGGTAGATAAGGTGGTTAAAAAGGCATATGGGATACTTGCCTTCATTAGCCGAGGCATAGAATATAAGAGCAGGGAGGTTATGATGGAGCTGTACAAAGCGCTAGTTAGGCCACAGCTGGAATACTGTGTGCAGTTCTGGTCGCCACACTATAGGAAGGATGTGATTGCATTGGAGAGGGTGCAGAGGAGATTCACCAGGATGTTACCTGGGCTGCAGCGCTTCAGCTATGAAGAGAGACTGGACAGGCTGGGGTTGTTTTCCTTAGAGCAGAGAAGGCTGAGGGGGGACCTGATTGAGGTGTACAAAATTATGAGGGGCATAGATAGGGTAGATAGAAAGGAACTTTTCCCCTTAGTAGAGGGGTCAATAACCAGGGGGCATAGTTTCAAGGTAAGGGGCAGGAGGGTAAGAGGGGATTTGAGGAAAAACCTTTTCACCCAGAGGGTGGTTGGAATCTGGAACTCACTGCCTGAAAGGGTGGTAGAGACAGGAACCCTCACAACATTCAAGAAGCATTTAGATGAGCACTTGAAACGCCATAGCATACAAGGCTACGGACCAAGTGCTGGAAAATGGGATTAGAATAGACAGGGCTTGATGGCCGGCGCGGACACGATGGGCCGAAGGGCCTCTTTCTGTGCTGTATAACTCTATGACTACAGTGCAGGCCAAAATTCATCCATTTATTCTCACTCCCAGGGAGATGGCAAGTGCTTACTCGACCCATTGCACGTGTTTAAGGTGTGCTGTATTCACCATGTGCACCCTTTGTCCCCCTCAGCAGCTTTGTCCTCCTCCTCTTCTGCTTTCCCTTCATTACCTGGAACCCGTCCATGCAATCTCCTCATCTATCACTAAATAATGGTATGAAGTCTCAACGTTCTTTCCTTAATCAACACCAACAACAACAGCTTGCATTTATATAAGCACCTTTAAAGTAGCAAAACGTCCCAAGGCGCGTCATCAGACAAAAATCTGACACCCAGCCGCATGACCAAAAGGTTGGACGAAGAGGTAGGTCTTAAGGAGCGTCTCAAAGGAGGAGAGAGAGGCGGAGAGGTTTAGGGAGGGAATTCCAGAGCTCAGGGCCCAGGCAGCCGAAGGCACGGCCGCCAATGGTGGAGCGATGAAAATCAGGGATGCTCAAGAGGCCAGAATTGGAGGAGCGCAGAGATCCCGGAGAGTTGCAGGGCCGGAGGAGGTTACAGAGATAGGGAGGGGGCGAGGAGGCCATGGAGGGATTTGAACACAAGGATGAGAATTTTAAAATTGAGGCATTGCCGGACCGGGAGCCAACGCAGGTCAGCGAGCACAGGGGTAATGGGCGATCGGGACTTGGTGCAAGTTAGGATACGGGCAGCAGAGTTTTGGAGTAGCTTCAGTTTATGGAGGGTGGAAGATGGGAGGCCGGCCAGGACAGCGTTGGAATAGTCAAGTCTAGAGGTAATAGAGGCACGGATGAGATGAAAACAACAGATTAACTGGTCAATCATCTGATTTGCTGTTTGTAGGACCTTGCTGCGTGCAACTGACGGCTGTGTTTGCTTTCATAACAACAGCGACTATCCTTTGAAAATTAATTAATTGGTTCAGGTGGGGAGATGGGGGGTCTTCCTTGCTGCGCTCGGAGGAGCCCGGGTCAAGGGAGGCCTGAGGCTTCCTTGTGGGGGCCTGGAGGAGAACTCTGAGTCTATTTCTATTTGAAATGTTGCTAATCTTGTTTTATATTAGACTGTCTTTAGGATCATTGATAATTTTTCGTACACACAGTTCTGGCTGACTGTTTGTCTCAGTCTCGTTTGAATAAACTGTAGCTGGCGACTTCAGTTAAAGATAATTATCTAGGTCACACTCAAAGGAAATGTGATTGCATTTAATACTAGATTACTGGAAGGATCAGGGGTGGTTTAAATTAATCAGATTATGACCAGTGGGTGTTCAGGAAAAGGGGAAAATGAAACTGTCTGCTTGTAAGCATTTTTTACTGCTATCATTCTGTAGGCTATATAATCAATAGTACACACACTCAAAATCACATCTTATTGACCAAATTTATTGAATTAAAAAAAATTATTGAAAGATTTCTTAATTGGTTGCACACTTCTGGTCTCCATATTATAAAAAGGATACAGAGGCACTGGAGAAGGCGCAATAAAGATTTACAATGCTGATACCAGAACTGAGAGGTTATACTGATCAGGAAAGGCTGAACAGTCTGAGGCTCTTTTCTCTAGGAAAGAGAAGACCTAATAGAGGCCTTTAAAGTTATGAAGGGGTTCGATAGGGTAGACGTAGAGAAGATGTTTCCACTTGTGGGGGAGACCAAAACTAGGGGTCATAAATATAAGATATTCACTAATAAATCCAATTGGGAAATCAGGAAAAACTTCTTTACCCAGAGAGTGGTTAGAATGTGGAACCCGCCACCACAAGGTGTGGTTGAGGAGAATAGTATAGATGCATTTAAGGGGAAGCTGGATAAACACATGAGGGAGAAAGGAATAGAAGGATATGTTGATAGGGTGAGATGAAGAGGAGTGGGAGGAGGCTCGTGCGGAGCATAAACGCCGGCATGGACCAGTTGGGCCAAATGGCCTGTTTCTGTGCTGCACATTCTATGTAATTCTATGTAATTACAAGGTAATCAGAAGCAGGTAATACAAGTGCACACATCCCTGAAACTGTATACTATAATCAGTGCTACATGCTGCAATTTGAGCTCAAACATCTGCCTCATTGCAACCAGTGCCACTTTGAGCAACGGTTGTCGTACATGATAGATTCAGAGAGTCTCAGGAACAACACACACAAGCAAACTCTACAGGGCCCTGGCAGACACGAAGACCTTGATTTTAACTTCCCCCTCCCAACGACCCACCCACCATACGGGCAGGAAAGGGCTGGGCAAGCTGATTTTGAAAATGGTGATCCTGCCTCTGACCTACTGCGTTCCCGGCCGCCATAATATTAATGACGGCAAGTAATGATGGTGAGAAACTATTAAATGTTAGTGTTCAGTGAGATTTAGGTGTCCTCGTACGGGAAACACAGAAAGTTGCATTGCAGGTACAGCAAGCAATTAGGAAGGCAAATGGCATGTTGGACTTTATTGCAAGGGGTTTGGAGTACAAGAGTAAGGAAGTCTTACTACAATTGTACAGGGTTTTGGTGAGACCGTACCTGGAGTATTGTGCACAGTTTTGGTCTCCTTATCTGAGAAATGATATACTTGCCTTAGAGGCGGTGCAATGAAGGTTCACTAGATTGATTCCTGGGATGAGAGGGTTGTCCTATAAGGACAGATTGAGTAGATTAGGCCAATACTCTCAGGAGTTTAGAAGAATGAGAGGTGATCTAATTGAAACGTATAAGATACTGAGGGGGATTGACAGGGTAGATGCAGAGAGGTTGTTTCCCCTGGCTGGAGAGTCTAGAACTAGCGGGCATAGTCTCAGGATAAGAGGTCGTCCATTTAAGACTAAGATGAGGAGGAATTTCTTCACCCAGAAGGTTGTGAATCTTTGGAATTCTCTACCCCAGAGGGCTGTGGCTGCTGAGTCATTGAGTATATTCAGGGCTGAGATCAATAGATTTTTAGACTCTAGGGGAATCGGGAGGGAAAGTGGAGTTGAGGTCGAAGATCAGCCATGATCTTATTGAATGGCGGAGCAGGCTCGAAGGGCCGTATGGCCTACTTCTGCTCCTCCTTCTTATATTCTTATGTTATGTTCGTTGAATCTCCCGCTGTAGAGAGGCCGGAGGCTCATGAATAAATGCAAATTAAGGTCCTAAGATGCAATTATGGCCCCAATGAGATTTAAACTGCTGCTGCACGGACCCTGGCGGGATTGAATCGGGACTGCTTTGTGTGCTGAATGTAAAAGGACCACAATGTCAATAAAGCTGCAACATTCACAGGTGCTCTCTCACTTCATTGTGGCCTGTGATTCTGTAATCACTGTTGGGTTTTACTAGCACTTGGGAGAATCTTCATCAAAGCTGAGTATGGGCATTGCTTTCGCTGAACTCTACTGGAGTGAAGAAGAGGAGGAGGAGGAAGAGGAGCAGCAGCAAAGGCATGATGAAGAAGGAGCTGCAAGGGGGCCACAGAGAAGGCAGCAAAGGGGGAAAAGTTCCCAGAAGGCTCTACCCACCACACTGTCTAAAGACGGAGGCTTAGCTTCCTTGACCTATCTGAGGAGCAGTGCTTCAGGATGCTGAGATTGTCAAGGCAGGTAGACGTGGATCTCCGCAGCCTCCTGGAAGAAGACCAGCTGCCTGCTGGAGCGGACGGGCATGCAATACTAGTAGCAGTGAAAGTGACTACTGCCCTCAACTTTTAGGCCTCTGGATCCTTCCAGACTGCCACGCGGGAACATCTTGAAGTGTCGTGGTCTGACAAACCAGTCAGGGATGTTATATTTGCCAGGGCCAGCCAATATATCTCATTCCCAAATGATGACAGCAGTCAGACTGAGAGAGCATTTGGTTTTGCAGCTCTGGCGGGCTTTCCGCAAGTGCAGGGTGCGATTTGACTGAACATATGTAGCCATGTAACCATCAAACTAGAGAGGTCGCACAACACCAGGTTATAGTCCAACAGTTTTATTTGAAATCACAAGCTTTCGGAGCTATCGATTTGCTCCTTCCTCAGGTGAAGCCAGGAGCCCTTGTTAACAGCAAGGGCTTCCACTGCATCAATGTGCAACTGGTAAGCAACCACAAAAAGAGGTTCATGCAAGTATGTGCTCGCTACCCAGGGAGCTGCCACGATGCCTTAATTTTAAGGCAGTCCAATTTGCCCCTATTGTTTCTACCTGGAACCAGTCTTACAGGATGGCTGCATGGGAACAATGGATACCCCCTTCTACAATGGCTGATGACACCCTTTCGAAACCTCACCACTCTGCAACAGAACAGGTACAACAGCATTACCACAAGGTGCATCCTAGAGCAGGCCATCGCGATGCTCAAATTAAGGTTCAGGTGCCTTGATGGGTCAGGAGGCTCCCTGCAATATTCGCCAGCCAGAGTCTCCAGAATAATTGTGGCATGCTGCACCCTGCATAACATCACTCAACAGAGAGGACTGGAGGTGCAGGAGGAAGGCAGGGCGCAGGACTCATCATCCGACAAGGAAGAGGATGGTGAAGATAACGCTGGAGGACATGATGGGACGGCGTGAGCAACCTCTTGCGGCCCGAGATGCAAGGGATGTCCTCATAGCCCAGCCCTTCACATGGACACCTCCTTCTCCTCCCACTCTTCTGTGACCAGACCCTCTCCCTGCAACTTTCATCCATTGTTTTTGAATCCTCCAGTTTGTTACCTTAAAGCCATTGCACAAACTTCCACATCAAGGCTACAATGACAAGGCAGACATAGAACTTGCCTTGAAAGCACAGTGCACACAAAAGTGAAAAGGGTTTTAATGCGCACAGGGAAACAAATGGTTCCAAATCAAGTGTCAACCCTAAGTGCTCTCTTTAACTGATGGCTTCCTAGGTCTCGGAAGTGAAAGTACTAGCAACGGAGACAAGGCAATTCGGATAATCCTAAGGAACTGAAAAAAAACCAGTTGAAACTTTGCTGCAGGATCATACAACAAGCTTAATCAGGAATAGCAGAGAAATTAATTTGTATTTGCGGTTTTCTTGTACTGTAACTGGTTTAGAAAACAGAATTATTGACCGGTACTAGTGTTTCAGGAGCTTGCTTGCTCTTGGTAAAAATGGCCCAATGCACAAATACGGCTGGCATCTTTTGACCGACTCTAGTGAGTGCGATGCACTAACGTTAAGAGTTCATTTTCTTCACTAGGAAAACCTGTAGTTAACGTGCTCTCTGCTGATCCAGAACTAATGTAAGAAACACTTACGGGGAGATTGATTCGGCAAATAACAAGTTATTCATCAGATAGCAGGTGAAGAGGCTGATCAATAACCTGTCAATATTTAGCTGGAGACCACTGAGTTTTGGATTGATGGATTAATTAAAGTTTGCTTTTTTTTTCTTCCCTTCACACTTTATTGCCAAGGGAAAGTTCAACAACAGTGCATTCACTTTAAAAGGGCTGATATTGGAAATCATAGTCAAAGTAAACTAAAATTAGATCTTCTAGGGATGTCTATTTTAATCTATTGTAAAAAAAAGTTACGTGAAGGATACATCTTAACCAGTATGTTGTTATAGAATCACAGAAGAATAGAATGGTTACAGCTCAGAAGGAGGCCATTCGGCCCGTCGAGCCCGTGCCGGCTCTCTGCAAGAGCACTTCAGCTAGTCCCACTCCCCCGCCCTTTCCCCGTAGCCTTGCAAATTTTTTTTCCTTCAGGTACTTATCCAATTCCCTTTTGAAAGCCATGATTGAGTCTGCTTCCACCACCCTTTCAGGCAGTGCATTCCAGATCCTAACCACTTCGTGCGTAAAAAAGTTTTACCTCATGTCGCCTTTGGTTCTTCTGCCAATCACCTTAAATCTGTGTCCTCTGGTTCTCGACCCTTCCACCAGTGGGAACAGTCTCTCTCTATCTACTCTGTCCGGACCCCTCATGATTTTGAACACCTCTATCAAATCTCCTCTCAACCTTCTCTGCTCTAAGGAGAACAACCCCAGCTTCTCCAGTCTATCCACGTAACTGAAGTCCCTCATCTCTGGAATCATTCTCTTGTTAAATCGGAACTATTTTTTTTACCTTGCTATATGTATTTTTTTTTTATTTCTTTCTGTTATTTGCAAGCTACACCCATCTCCAGCCATCATTCTTTAGTTGCAAATGAGATACAGCCAGCAATCAGAACCATTACATGATGTGTTGACAAGAAGCGTGATTCCAGTGGTGTGAGATGGGCATGCTATCCCTGTTTCCCTTTGTGGAACACATCTACAGGTTTGACTGAGAACACTTGAGATAACATGAGCAAGTCCTGCTAAGAACCCTTCCTCCTTCCCTGTCCTTCAAACCCAAAGCATGAATAAAAACATATGCCCCAAGAGGGTGACTGCATAAATCTGAAGGAGACAATTGCAGTTTAAGGAATAACCATTAGGTGTTCATGAAATGTATAACATAAGCTCGATGTAACTGGAAGACAGGCAGGAAGTCAAGATACTGCTCAGATTTACTTAAGATTAATACAGAATTTAACTGAAAAGCATTGACAGTTCTTACCGCATAATTCATTCAGTGTAAGATAGAGGGGTTGTGCTTCAACAATGCGCACAGTGAGTGGAGCTCAGGCTGTGTCTACACAGACGTCAGAACCATGATTTCTGTATCTTTAATGCGCTGGTTCAAAATTCTCATCCATGTTTTCGAATCCCTCCATGGCCTCGCCCCTCCCTATCTCTGTAATCTCCTTCAGCCCCACAACCACCACCCCCCTCCACCTCCCCGAGATATCTGCGCTCCTCTAATTCTGCCCTCTTGAGCATCCCTGATTATAATTGCTCAACCATTGGTGGCCGTGCCTTCAGCTGCCTAGGCCCTAAGCTCTGGAATTCCCTGCCTAAACCTCTCTGCCTCGCTACCTCTCTCTCCTCCTTTAAGACACTCCTTAAAACCGACCTCTTTGACCAAGCTTTTGGTCACCTGCCCTAATTTCTCCTTATGTGGCTCGGTGTCAAATTTTTTGTCTTATAATACTCCTGTGAAGCGCCTTGGGACGTTTTCCTACGTTAAAGGCGCTATATAAATACAAGTTGTTGTTGTTGGTGGTTGTTTGCCTGACCAGTAACTGTTGTTGTGGCATCAAGTGCTGCTGTCAGTGTCCTGATCAAGACCTTTGCTGGCTCATTGCTGGTGTTTCCAGGCATAGAAACATAAAAACATAGAAAAATAAGAGCAGGAGTAGGCCATTCGGCCCTTCGAGCTTGCTCCTCCATTCAACACGATCATGGCTGATCCTCTATCTCAATACCATATTCCCCCCTCTCTCCCCATACCCCTTGATGCCTTTTGTGTCTAGAAATCTATCGATCTCCCTCTTAAATATATTCAGTGACTTGGCCTCCACAGCCTTCTGTGGTAGAGAATTCCAAAGATTCACCACCTTCTGAGTGAAGAAATTTCTCCTCATCTCAGTCCTAAATGTCCTACCCCGTATCCTGAGACTGTGACCCCTCGTTCTAGACCCCCCCAGCCAGGGGAAACATCCTCCCTGCATCCAGTCTGTCTAGCCCTGTCAGAATTTTATACGTTTCAATGAGATCCTCTTTCATTCTTCTAAACTCTAGTGAATACAGGCCTAGTCGACCCAATCTCTCCTCATACGACAGTCCTGCCATCCCAGGGATCAGTCTGGTGAACCTTCGCTGCACTCCCTCTATGGCAAGTATATCCTTTCTTAGGTAAGGCGACCAAAACTGCACACAGTACTCCAGGTGTGGTCTCACCAAGGCCCTGTACAACTGTAGTAAGACATCCTTGCTCCTGTACTCAAATCCTCTTGCAATGAAGGCCAACATACCATTTGCCTTCCTAACTGCTTGCTGCACCTGAATGTTTGCTTTCAGTCAGATCTATGCTGCAGGTCACCTGATTGTAGAATGAACGCAGAAGGAGGCCATTTGGCCCATCGTGCCTAGGCCGGCTCCTTTGCATGAGTTATCCCATTAGTCGCACTCCCCTGCTCTTTGCCCAAAGCCCTGCAAATTTTTCCTTTCCATGCAAAATGATTCAATGTTGTTGGAATATAACAGTTATCACAGTATGAAGTGATTTCTTATTAGTAAGAAACGGCCTTTATTTTCCTCTTTGTTGAAAAAGGGGCTAAATGCTTATTTTTCTCCCATTGCTTTACAGAATGGTTGAAGCATTTACATTTGAAATGTCCAGTTTCATTGAATAGAATTGTTAGCAGCCAAACAAACTACCTAGCAGTAAAACACATTAAATACATACACCTCAGGCGCAAAAGATAATCGCAACGGCCTAGAAATTGGTACACACCAACTGGGTGCAGGGAACGATTCCTTGCACTGGAAGGTGCAGGCCCAAGGCACACCCGATATTGGGCCTCGGGCCTCACTGACACCAAACCAGCGAGCGGCAGACACCTACCGGGCGCTCCCAGGTAGCTCGCCGGCGGAGGATTTCAATTTTGGGTCGCTGCGTCCCTGCCAGCAGCCCTCAAGTAGGTCAGGGAGAGGGGTGCGGAAGAAGCGATCGGGAGCGAGGGTGATCAGTGGGGGGAGAACTGAGGGGGACAGCAACGGTCGTTGGCACTGCAGTGTCAGCCGTGGCTCAGTGGGTAGCACTCTCGCCTCTGAGTCAGAAGGTTGTGGGTTTAAGCCCCACTCCAGAGACTTGAGTACAAAAATCTAGGCTGACGCTCCCAGTGCAGTGCTGAGGGAGCGCTGCACTGTCGGAGGTGCCGTCTTTCGGATGACACGTTAAACCGAGGCCCCTCTCAGGTGGATGTAAAAGATCGCACGGCACTATTTCGAAGAAGAGCAGGGGAGTTCTCCCCGGAGTCCTGGCCAATATTTATCCCTCAATCAACATCACTTAAACAGATTATCTGGTCATTATCACATTGCTGTTTGTGGGAGCTTGCTGTGCGCAAATTGGCTGCCACGTTTCCTACATTACAACAGTGACTGTACTTTAGAAAAAAGGTACTTCATTGGCTGTAAAGCGCTTTGGGACGTCCGGTGGTCGTGAAAGGCGCTATATACAGTAGATACAAGTCTTTCTTTTTCTTTTCTCCCGTCTTCACATTCAGCCAAGTATTTTTTTTAAATGTACCTTTCTGGTGGCGGCCTCCAGTGGTCCCTTTAAGGACCAGCGGTTAGGCTGCACGTAGACCACGTTTGGTGCCAGCTGCATTCAGTTTTGCAAGGGGAGTGGGGGGGGAGGGGGGGCGGTCACAGAATCACAGAATCCCCGCAGTGCAGATAGAGGCCATTTCGGCCCATCGAGCCTGCTCCGACACATATCCCACCCTATCCCCGTAACCCCACGTATTTAATCCCCCTAACACTAAGGGTTAATTTATCATAGCCAAATCAACCTAACCCGCACATCTTTGGACTGTGGGAGGAGACCGGAGTACCCGGAGGAAACCCACGCAGACACGGGGAGAATGTGCAAACTCCACACAGACAGTCACCCGAGGCCGGATTCGAACCCGGGTCCCTGGCGATGTGAGGCAACAGTGCTAACCACTATGCCACCGTGTGGTCCTCAGACAAGGCATCAGGCCACCTATTTGCATATGGCGGGCAGTACAATTCCGGCGTGGAATGGGCCTCTCAATTCCTGGTGTGGGGCGCAAACCCACAATCCTCTGAGCCAGGCACAGGACTGCTGCTAGCTGAGCCAACCTGATGCATGTCCGGAATCATTGATCGCGAATTGTTCCATTCCGTAGAGCAGTGGGGTACCAACGTGTTCTACCAATGTGCCACCAAACCGTTATATAAGCGGCCCTATTTTCAATTCCATTGCTTTTACACCCGGGCAGTGAATTGAAAATCCACCCCATTGTTCTGAAGTACATCTAAAAGCCACACTTTCTCGGCCTTCCTTAACTCTGTGACTAATTTATAGACAATAGAATCAGGCGTTGCATTATTCCCTGCACTGGCTGCTAACTATTGACCCTATTGTCCTGAGTTGATATTTCTAACACTGCAGCCAACTGAGATTTATGCTAATTACTTCCAAATCCGGTAGACAAAAAAAAGGAAATTTAAAGTTGAATCTACTTGGTATTGAGCATTGCTTAAAAGAAAATTAAAACAAATGATAAAGAAACAAATAGAATTCAGTTTAAAAATGTAACAAATCGACTAGGGGGAAAAGGGGGCTTTAATTCGCTTTAGTCATTGGAGACCAGGGGGGCGATTTTCTGCCGTCGGAGGAAGTGGGTTTGGAGGCGGGAAAGGCGGGAAAATCAGATTCAATGAGGGTGAGTTTGGAACCCGTCCCCAACCTGCCTCCGCGGGATTTTGCCGGTGCCGGTTTTGGAGGTCGGGAAACGGTCCCGCCTCCAGCTGGCCATAGCGATACTTGTCATCATTAAATGCTCGTTAAGGGCCTCTCTAAGCCTATTTTGAGAGGCCCTCGTGATTTTTCGATGATTTCGGCATGCTCCATGCACCTCCTGAACCACGCCAGGTAAACCTGGTGGGTTGACTCGTGGGTGGCCTCCTCACAGCTGCAGGTCTAACGAGACATCGCTTATTGCAGCAAGGATTACTTGCAGGTGCCAGACCCTGGCTTTAAAAGGTCTCTGAGCACTTTTAGAAGGCCTTCCGAAGTCCGAGGTGCTGCAGCTTGAAGCAATCAACTGTGGGACCTCCTTGGAGGACCCTCTCCCCGTTTGCAATGAGCGCTTCCCCAAAAGAGGCATCTGCAAGCAGCATGGGAACCATTCGTTTTCTTACTGCATGGACTTCAGATGAGGATGAGGACCATCCAGGGCAGCAGCAGAACCAGGCAGCTCAGGAGCAACACCAGCAGGAGCCCCAACCTCCTGCTCAGGCAGCTCAGGAGCAACACCAGCAGGAGCCCCAACCTCCTGCTCAGGCAGCTCAGTAGCAACAGCAGCAGGAGCCCCAACCTCCTGCTCAGCCACCTGATGCTGCACAGGGCAGAAGGCACCAGCGCATCGAGGCACCTCGCCGCAGGAGATACCCCCGACAGAGGGTTTACAGACAAAGGATGAGCTACCTCAACGTGAGTGAGCAGCAGTGCCAAAGGAGGCTGAGACTTTCACGAGAGGTTGTCCGAGAGATCTGCGGCCTGCTGCAGCAAGACCTGGTGCCCAGAGGAATGGGTGGACACCCCTTACCAGTGGCTGTCAAAGTCACCACCGCACTCAACTTCTTTGCCTCAGGCTCCTTCCAGGGATCATCAGCAGATATCAGCGGCATCTCCCAGTCGGCCGCCCACAGTTGCATCACGCAGGTTACCGAAGCCCTTTTGCTAAGGCCCACAATTACATCCAGTTCACAAGGGATCAAGCAAGTATAACCGCCTGTTCGGTTGGCTTTGCAAATATGGCAGGCATGCCAATGGTGCAGGGCATCATAGACTGCACACATGTGGCCCTCAGGGCACCCCATCACAACACAGCTATCTTTGTCAACTGAAAGGGCTTCCACTCCCTCAACGTTCAGCTGGTGTGTAACCACAAGAAGGAGTTCTTGCATGTTTGCGCCAAGTTCTGTGGTAGTTGCCATGACTCTTTCATCCTGCGTCACTCTAGTGTTCCTCCGCTTTTCAATCCACCAAACCAACTTAACGGATGGCTCCTTGGTGACAAAGGCTACCCCCTGAAGAAGTGGCTAATGACGCTGATCAGGAGGCCAGCTAATGAGGCTGAAGAGCGCTACAACGCCAGCCACACTTCGACCAGGTCCATCATCGAGCAAACCATTGGGTTGTTGAAGATGCGCTTCCGATGCCTTGACTGATCAGGTGGAGCCCTGCAGTATACACCATACAGGGTCTCCAGAATGGTCGTGGTCTGCTGTACACTGCACAGTGTCGTGGCTTGCAGCTTCCTGATGAGCAAGCGGCTCAGTTCCAGCCCTCTTCAGATGATGAGGAGGAGGAGGCTGAGGAGAAGGAGCAACAGGAGGAGGAGGAGGAGCAGGAGGAGGAGGAGGAGCAGGAGGAGGTCAGAGCGCCGGTGTATCGACTAGCACCAACGGCAGCACGCGAGCACATGGCTGCCCAGGATGAACTTATCCTGGCCAGATTTGCATAGGTTGCCCAAGTTGGCACATGTCCTTGGCTCCATCCTAGGACATCATTGACAATGGACATGACTCTCTGGCCACCAACCTGACAATGCAAGTGTCGCGGAGCCCGCAATGTGGAGCTGCCTAAGGCGAAAGAACAGATGCCATGACGCCAACATTTTGGCTTCAAATCATTTTAATGCTTTCCAAATGGGATGGCATTTCATCAATACACATAAACATTCTCCCAATCTGCACACAGATCTGGAGGTTATATCCCTTGCCAGCTGGACCCACAGAGGTCTGTTTGGCAGGCCTCTTCCTCCAGATAAGTGGAAGAGCACCTCCATGCTAGCTGTCACCCCCTCAAACAACTTTTGCAGCGCCTCATCCGAGAGCCTCGGGGAGACCCTTGCCTTGGAATTGGGCATAGTGGTTTCTCAAAATATATTGCAGGTGGTGCAGCATAGGCAGAAATGCTGTGGAATTAGCCAAGGGAGCAAGAAGCCATAAAATCAGACTGGAAAAATGCTGTCAACAGAGGCGGGTTTCAGTCCCAAAACACTAATTGACCAAGGGCATCCCACACCTCTGAAATCAAGTGGCCAATCATGGGAAAATCTCAATTTTTTGGAAACTATCATTGGAGGCGGGTTTCAAACCCACCCAAACTGAAACCCGCCTCCATCTCGCCTCCAGTGAGAAAATCGCCCACCAGGGGCCGGGAAATTCCTCAGAGTTGCTCCCGCTCCACCTCTATTATTGCGCTGGAGGTGCGGTGGAAACCCCGATTATACGGGTAAAAGAGGCTAAGTAATGCCGACAGTAGCTCTGAGGAATTTCCCGGCTAATTTATCCAAAGCATCAGTACAAATATAGCATATTGAGCGCTGCCATTAACCCCCCCACCCCCCCCCCCACCTTCAAAAAATGATGTTAGTCCAACCTTGGTGTACAAAGTAATCAGATTTTTCTAGCATGACAAATATATAAAGTAGCACAATTTGCAATTTTTGCCACTAGGTATTGCCAGCAAACTTTATTTTGCTACATTACAATTCATAAAGCTTCATTATGACCTCAGTCGTTGAGTATATTCAAGACAGAGATCGATAGATTTTTGGATATTAAGGGCATCAAGTGACATGGGGACAGTGCGCGAAGGTGGAGTTGAGGTAGAAAAGGCGGAGTAGGCTCGAAGGGCCGTATGGCTTACTCCTGGTCCTATTTCTTATGTTCTTATGATCTCTGGTGCTGGTAAAACAGTACTGAGCACTTTTCAACTTCCAACTGCATTTGGTGATTGTTTATTACGGGGCTGCCTATCAAAAACCACGTGCAATCGTTTGCTAAGAATGTATTGAATGCTATTGTTAGAGATGCTGAATGTGGGAGTACCTTCACCACATGGACTGCAGCGGTTCAAGAAGGCGGCTCACCACCACCTTCGCAAGGGCAAGTAGGGATGGGCAATAAATGCTGGCCTTGCCAACGATGCCCACATCCCATAAACGAATAAAAAAAAATACATTACATCTCTTTTCCTGCACCTCTAAAAATTTGTTATTATCTTCCTTGTTTGAAAGATTTTAAAGATTTTTTTTGCGTCGTACTTGAAGTTGCTAGTTTACCTGAAAATCAGCAGTACTGTTCAGCATACATTGTCTGATGTTTATTAGCTTCTTACAGAGAGAGGTCAGTGGAGCTGAATACTGTGTAGCAGACTAGCCGAAGAACTGAACAGGGTTGTTTTGGACCGGCTAAAGTTTAGTTGGCGGAAGCTGTGAACCCTGTACGGATTGGATGTTGGACAGGTGATTAGACAACACAGCAACAGTTGTGTTGAGGGGATAAGGCTGGGTGTCATCAGCTTATATAAACACAATCTAACCCAATGTTTGTGGATAATGTCACTGGAGAGATAGCATGTGGATGAGGAAAAGAAGGCGGCCAAGAATGGAACCATGGGATATACCAGAGGTGACCATTTCAGATTAACACCTTCCACTTCCACCTTTTTGTTTATTCCATTTTCCAGTGATCTCCCAACCTCCTTTACATCTCTGTGTTTCTGCATTCTTAATTTCTCCAAGATCCCTTTCCAACTATGTCCGTTGATTACCCACCTCCTGTTTCTGAGATTCTCTTGCGTTCTGTACATCTCCAATAGGGCCTGCCCTTTCTTTGTCTGAAACCAATCTTCTGTCTTCCCCGAGTCTCTGAGATGCTTTTTCATTCTCCAACCAGGGGGTGTTTCTGAGCTCCCCTTCTGCCATCCTCCATGTCTCTGAAATCCAATATCCCTAATCCTTCCCATCCCAGAGATCCTTCTCTGCCCCTTCTGTGGCTGAGATTCTCTTGCCCTCTCTCTCTCTCCCAGAAAGCTCCCCATTTTTGCTCTCTCCCACTTTTTTGAGATCTAAATTCTAAGCTTTCAAGTTTGTACACACTGGTTTTGGAAGGAAATTATCTAAAAATTAATATGAATTTATTTTACCCACTGCAAATGTGTTATAGTAAAAAGTCTAAGCAATTTTATTTAATCAGTTATAAATATGATTATTAAAGCAAACTGAAATGATTGATGTGAAAACTGCTTCTGAATTACATTAACTATTCCTGTTGCTTTCGTTTGGCATAATGTAAACGAGCGGCAGAGGGTTTCGCTGCTCAATAAAGCTAGAGATGTTTCGGCACGAAAGCAGCGTAAATCATTTACACACGAGTTTCCTCGCTTAAAAAGGGGCACTACGCCGTAGTTACACCGAAAAATGATAAGGAAATTTCCGAGTCTTGAACAAGAGAGCTCTGCATTGCTCGCCTAGGCTGGGCAGTTCCTGTTCCAGCCAGACAGGAACTAAGCAATGTAAACAGGGTTCTGCTTGGCTGGAACCCAGACTGCAGTGCAAAAATCCAATCTTACAATCCATTATGTCAGGCTATGATATACAATATGTACTACTAACCAAAGGATAATGGAGCTGATGAATATGACTTAATGACTATGAATAGGTGAGAAAAGGAGGACGGGAACGTAACCAATAGCAAAGTAATGGCTTGTTTTCTACAGTGTGTTCCTGAAGCAACAGACTGCAGTGTAAAATCACCTTGAAATTCTATCCTTCAAAGCTACAAGCCAACATTTTCTGACCAGTGTCTGGCAGCAATCACCCATAGCCATCACGTTATATTCATCAGCTCAATTCTTCTTTGGTCTATATCACAGCCTCCCATAATAGATTGTCAGATTGGAATGCATTCATTGAATTCTCTTGAAAAGAGAACATAAGAACATAAGAAATAGGAGCAGGAGTAGGCCAATCGGCCCCTCGAGCCTGCTCCGCCATTCAATAAGATCATGGCTGATCTGATCCTAACCGCCAATCTACTATCTATCACAGAACCATCTCCTGCATCTAACAGAATTGCACACACGAAATAGGAGCAGAATCAGGCTACACAGTCCCTGGGCCCGCTCCACTACCCACAGGGCCATGACCGATCCGAACCTAGACTCATGTCCAAATTCCTGCCCGCTCCCCGTAACCCTTAATGCCCTTTACTTCTAGGAAACTGTCTATTTCTGTTTTAAATTTAATTAATGTTGTAGCTTCTACAGCTTTTTGTGGCAGCATATTCCATGGACCTACCACCCTCTGAGTGAAGTAGTTCCTCCTCATCTCAGTTTTGAAAGAGCAGCCCCTTATTCTAAGACTATGTCCCCTAGTTCTCGTCTCACCCGTCATCGGGAACATCCTCCCCGCATCCACCCGATCCAACCCCTTCACAATCTTATATGTTTCAATAAGATCGCCTCTCATTCTTCTGAACTCCAATGAGTAGAGTCCCAATCTACCCAACCTCTCCTCATATGACCACCCCCTCATCCCCGGGATTAACCGAGTGAACCTTTTTTGCACTGCCTCGAGAGCAAGGATGTCTTTCCTTAAGTAAGGACACCAAAACTGTATGCAGTATTCCAGGTGCGGTCTCACCAATACCTTGTACAACTGAAGCAATACCTCCCTATTTTTATATTCTATCCCCCTAGCAATGAAAGCCAACATTCCATTTGCCTTCTTAATCACTTGCTGCACCTGCATACTAACCTTTTGAGTTTCGTGCACCAGGACCCCCAGATCCCTTTGCACTTCAGTACTCTCCAGTTTCTTGCCATTAAGATAATAAATTGCTCTAGGATTTTTCCTGCCAAAGTGCATCACCTCACACTTTCCAGTGTTGTATTCCATCTGCCAAATCTCTGCCCACTTACTTAGCCTGTCTATGTCCCCTTGCAGGTTTTTTATGTCCTCCTCATTCACTACTTTCCCTCCCATCTTTGTATCATCTGCAAATTTTGATATGTTACACTTGGTCCCTTCCTCCAAATCGTTAATATAGATTGTGAAGAGTTGGGGACCCAGCACTGACCCCTGTGGAACACCACTAGTTACTGATTGCCAGTCTGAGAATGAACCATTTATCCCAACTCTTTGCTTTCTGTTAGATAGCCAATCCTCTATCCATGCCAGAATATTACCCCCAATCCCGTGATTTTTTACCTTAAGCAATAATCTTTTGTGTGGCACCTTGTCAAATGCCTTTTGGAAGTCTAAATACACTACGTCCACTGGTTCCCCTTTATCCACTCTATATGTTACTTCCTCAAAGAACTCCAGCAAATTTGTCAAACATGACTTCCCCTTCGTAAAACCATGCTGACTTTGTCCTATTAAATTATGATTATCCAAATGTCCTGTTACTGTTTCCTTAATAATGGACTCCAAAATTTTACCTACCACAGATGTTAGGCTAACCGGTCTATAGTTACCAGCCTTCTGTCTACTGCCCTTTTTAAATAAGGGTGTTACATTAGCAGTTTTCCAGTCTGCCGGGACCTTAGCGGAATCCAGGGAGTTTTGAAAAATTATTACCAATGCATCTACAATCCCTACCGCCACTTCCTTCAAGACTCTAGGATGTAAGCCATCAGGTCCAGGTGATTTATCCGCCTTGAGTCCCATTATTTTACCGAGTACCACTTCCTTAGTGATTTTGATCGTGTTTAGCTCCTCTCCCCCTATAGCCCCCTGTTTGTCCAGTGTTGGGATATTCTTAGTGTCCTCTACTGTAAAGACTGATACAAAATATTCATTCAGTGTTTTTGCCATCTCCATATTTCCCACCATTAATTTCCCGGTCTCATCCTCTAAGGGACCAACATTTACTTTAGCCACCCTTTTTCTTTTTATATAACTATAAAAACTCTTACTATCTGTTTTTATATTTTTTGCTAATTTACTTTCATAATCTATCTTCCCTTTCTTAATCAATCTTTTTGTTATTTTTTGCTGCCTTTTAAAGTTTTCCCAATCCTCTGTCCTCCCACTAGATTTCGCTACCTTATATGCCCTTGTTTTTAGTCGAATACTATCCTTAATTTCTTTACTTAGCCACGGATGACTGTCCTTTCTTTTACACCCTTTTCTTTTCAGTGGAATATATTTTTTTTGGAAGTTGTAAAATAACTCCTTGAATGTACACCACTGATCATGTGTCGTCTTACCCTTTAATCTATTTTCCCAATCCACTCTACTCAATTCCGCTCGCATACCTTCATAGTCTCCTTTATTCAAGCTTAGCACGCTTGTTTGAGATCCAACCTTCTCACCCTCTAATTGAATATGGAATTCAACCATGTTATGGTCACTCATTCCAAGGGGATCCTTTACTAGGACATTTTTAATTAATCCTGTCTCGTTACACAGGACCAGATCTAAGGTTGCTTGCCCCCTGGTCGGTTCAGTTACATACTGCTCAAGAAACCCATCCCTAATACACTCAATGAACTCATCCTCAAGGCAGCCCTGCCCCATTTGATTTGTCCAATTAATATGATAGTTAAAATCCCCCATAATTATAGATGTTCCCTTATTACATGCCTCAACTATTTCCTGATTGATACTCCGTCCAATAGAGTTGCAACTGTTCGGAGGCCTATAGACTACGCCCACTAATGTTTTTTTCCCCTTATTATTCCTTATCTCCACCCAAACTGTTTCATTATCATGATTTTTTGACCCAATATCATTACTCTGTATTACAGTGATTCCTTCCTTTATTAACATAGCCACCCCACCTCCCCTTCCTTCCTGCCTGTCCTTCCTGATCGTTAAATAACCTGGTATGTTTAATTCCCAGGCATTGTCACCCTGCAGCCATGTTTCTGTAATGGCCACAATATCATAACCATATGTAATTATTTGTGCCATTAACTCATCTATTTTGTTACGAATGCTACGTGCATTCAGATAGAGAACTTTCAAATATGCTTTGTGGCACTTAGTTCCTGCTTTTTCACTTTTTACCAGTTTACCAGAAGGCTGAGGGGTGACCTAATAGAGGTCTTTAAAATTATGAAAGGCTTTGATAGAGTAGACACAAGAGTGTTTCCACTTGTGGGGAAGAGTAAAACTAGAGGCCATCAATATAAGATAGTCACCAAGAAATCAAATAGGGAATTCAGAAGAAACTTCTTTACCCAGAGAGTGGTGAGAATGTGGAACTCGCTACCACAGGGAGTGGTTGAAGCGAATAGTATCGATGCATTTAAGGGGAAGCTGGACAAGCGTTTGAGGGAGAAGGGAATAGAGGGTTATGATAGGGTTAGATGGGGAAAGATGGGAGGAGGCTCGAGTGGAGCCTCTGACCTGCTCTTGTTGCCACATAAATACTGTGGCAACAAGAGCAGGTCAGAGGCTGGGTATTCTGCGGCGAGCGTCTCACCTCCTGACTCCCCAAAGCCTTTCCACCATCTACAAGGCACAAGTAAGGAGTGTGAGGGAATACTCTCCACTTGCCTGGATGAGTGCAGCTCCAACAACACTCAAGAAGCTCGACACCATCCAGGACAAAGCAGCCCGCTTGATTGGCACCCCATCCACCACCTTAAACATTCACTCCCTCCACCACCGGCGCACTGTGGCTGCAGTGTGTACCATCTACAAGATGCACTGCAGCAACTCGCCAAGGCTTCTTCGGCAGCACCTCCCAAACCCATGACCTCTTCCACCTAGAAGGACAAGGGCAGCAGATGCATGGGAACACCACCACCTCCAAGTTCCCCTCCAAGTAACACACACCATCCTGACTTAGAAGTATATCGCCGATCCTTCATCGTCGCTGGGTCAAAATCCTGGAACTCCCTCCCTAACAGCACTGTGGGAGTACCTTCACCACACGGACTGCAGCGGTTCAAAAAGGCGGCTCACCACCACCTTCTCAAGGGCAATTAGGGATGGGCAATAAATGATAGCCTTGCCAACGACGCCCACATCCCATAAACGAATAAAAAAAAATAAACACCAGCATGGACTGGTTGGGCCGGGTGGCTTGTTTCTGTGCTATATAATCTATGTAATCAGGTAGATGTATGTGACATCTTGCTAAACAATTTAGCTACCTTAAATTGTCTAGTTAACCCTCTCTTTACATGTTCCTGAATTATGAAATCTCTTATTTTAATCTGAGCAAAACATTACCAAATGTTAAAGTGAAAACCCATCCAAAGACTGTACCTCTAAATATATAGTTGAACTTCCCACTATTTCACTACCCAACAATGCTAAAACGTGCAGGTACAAAATACAAATCTCACTCCTACTCCTGACATCCTCTACCTTGATGAGCAGAAAATAATTTACACCCCCTACCCACACCGAGCATACAAGCACGAATCATACAATTCCAATGTCCAGCACATCTTACTGAGCAGAAATATCTATGCATCACAAGATACTTATGGAACATTCAGCCCATCTTAATTCTTCTACCCAGATAGAAACTGAGTTTTCCTCCATTGCAGCATCCAATTGTTCCTTAAATGATTGCAGGATTTTTGCCTGCACTACTCTATCTGGAAGCCTAGGCCGTGTATTGATCACTCTTTGAGTGAAGAATAATTTCCTGGTATCAGTTCTAAATATATCTTTTACCAGTGTGAACCAGTGACCCTTGTCCTATTCTCACAATTTAAATGCAAGTAATATTCTGGATTTACTTCTTTAATTTCTGTAACTGTCTTGTGCACCTCGAAAAGACGACCTCTCGGACCTTTTCCAGGCTGAAATAGGTTTTCGTTACTCTAAAATATAATTGTGATAAGCTTCGACTGATAAATAATAGCATCGGTAAAAGCATGTCTGAAAGCACTAGCAACCATTACAAGGGAAAGGAGAAATATTTGTCTGCAATTATATCATGCCGTACATATGTATTGATACAAGAAGGAAAGGGCGCAAAGGAATGTGTTGTAAATGACATAGCATTGGATATCGCAGTAACCTTGAACTTCAAACACATCAAAGCGAATACAAAAGCAGTCGGCACAGAAAAGACCTGTACATGTGAATGTAGATAAAAGCAAAAAGCTTTGCACATGAAAATGATGAACCGCCAGGAGGATTTACAATGCCAGCTATCTGAGGGGATTAATTTATAACCATTCACGCAACTTTAAAAAAAAATTCAATAATTACCAAGGTGATGCAGAGAGACACTTACCCTCTTCCTTGTAATGGAAGTCACAGAGCTTGCAATGCAGCTGAACCACTGCATAGAAGTAGCTTGGCACCGGACCAAATGTGAAATCCCCAGTGATATTTGCTACGCTCGCCAGTCTGTGTAAAACAACATATAACTTATTCAGGTCACAGATTCAGATTCATTCCCCATTCCTGCTCTTCGGGAAAAAAATTACGCAACCTCCATCGTCCTTGGATGGCTTTCTGAAAAGACAGAGAAGTAAGGTTGCATGCGTGCACGACCTGAAAATACAAGATGCAGGAACTGATGGGGAAGCAGGCTGCTGCCTGGAGAAAGTTGCTGCAGACTTATACTAAGATCCACAGCTTGAAAAACTGAAACCTCACCCAGATAGAATGTGGACTGATCTTACTCATTTGCTCCAGTTCCGGAACATATCTGTGAACATTTCTCAGCGTTTGGCAGATGAAATGTGGTATTTGAGTTAACAAATATATAATGCTATTTAATGGTGTGAGGCCTTCATACTGTGTTGCTCATCACTGTTGTATTCACCTTTTGCAGAAAGATGCAGATTTTTCTTTAATTATAAGGAAAACACATGATCCTTCCAACCCACCCACCCCCAACCTGCCATCCTATTTTTCCCCACTGAGAGGGCAATTTCATTAATTCAAGTGTAAATTAATGGGGGCCAAAGTTCCTCTGGTGGCAATCCTGCTGGTCCCGTGGGGATTGCATGCATTGGTGTCCTCCAGTGCTGATTCTGCCGGAGCTTGTAGGGCTAGTGGGACGGCACGTTCTTTTATTAAAAAAAAAATTATTTATTCATTCACGGGATGGGAGCTTCGCTGGCAAGGCCGGCATTTGTTGCCCATCCCTAGTTGCCCTCGAGAAGGTGGTGGTGAGCCGCCTTCTTGAACCGCTGCAGTCCGTGTGGTGAAGGTACTCCCACGGTGCTGTTAGGGAGGGAGTTCCAGGATTTTGACCCGGCGACGATGAAGGAACGGCCGATATGTGTCCAAGTCAGGATGGCGTGTGTGACTTGGAGGTGGTGGTGTTCCCACGCACCTGCTGCCCTTGTCCTTCTAGGTGGTAGGTAGGTGGGCGCAGGCACCTCTGTGGGTTAATCTCCAGCCTCTGCCTGCCCCATAGAAAGTCTGGCCTTCATCTGCTACATTGTTTGCCCAGAATTCCAACAAAACCGGCAATCTCCGACCGTATAAGGAGGTAAAAAAAACAACACAATTTCTTTGGGGAGGTCCAGACCGATTCCTGAACTTGGACGCCATTGGTGGGGTCCATATTTGCCCATCTGGAAGCCAGTACTCCTGAACTCACTTGGAATACTGGCCTCTACAGATACACTAGATCCTGACTGAGCCAGGCTCTCAGGTACTCCTGGTGTAAGGAATCCCCGCTCAGGGTTGACCCTCTTCCCCCCCCCCCCCCCCCGATGATATTTGCCTTATGAGGGGTGGACTGAGGTGCCACTCCTTATAGATCAAATCGGAAGCTCCCAGAAATGGCAGAGACCTGGAAGTTTGTAAGAACTCTGGGCTTGGAATCCTGACAAATATATATGTCAAAGAACCAAACTAATCCTTAACCTCCTTCATCTTCATTTTTCACTAAGTAACCATCTGGGGTTTACCACCCAGCTTGTGTCTAGGAGTAAATGATGTATGACAGTTTGGTGAGTCAAGTTAGACATCATCCAGTTCAGATTTAATTTGAGTGCCGATATCAATTCCAATTAGGATACTCACAAGCTACTGACTGAATGAATTAACCCTTTCTTGCCAAGTCATCCAAGAAGTCAAACAACAAGTTTTCTCCAACAACTATTTATCAAACTCAAAATTATGATTATCACCACCTATACTTAAACATTGACTATACAAATAATTAGTAGATATAAACAGTTGCAGATGGGGTCACCTAGTAATTTGAATAACAATTAATTAAAATATAGAATTATTTAACAAAAATAAGAGGTTATTAAGGAAGTGCAGTGCATCACTGTAATTTAGTATTAGCTGCATTGCTGATTATTAAATTGTTGTTGAGATCCATGTATCAGATTGATATAAATAGATGAGATTAATTTAGGATTAAACTCCTTAAATAGTTGATAAATTAGCAGCATTAGATAGCATGTCTATTGGATAGATTATAGTCCATATGCAGAGCTTATACGACCGTGTCCTTATGAGCTGCATAGTTGAGCTGATTGTTCGTCTTTCTCTAGGACAATGGTGTTTGGATCTGGAATGTTGGGGTCATGAGCCTCTTTCTATAGAGGTGTCATCCATTCCTCCTGCCTGCACGATATACACTGCAGATGAAAATCACCCCTTTTCTCCATGGTATGCTAGTTCAAGTTTCTGAAGTACGTTTTCAGCAAATTATTCACGGTCCTTTTTCTTCTGCGATTTACTTGCTGAGCTGTAATATAATTAGACCCTAAGAAGAAAATGACAAGAAGCAGAAAACAGTGATAGGGAGAGACATAGGTGCAACCATAGACAAAATGTTGATAAGGGTGACATGAATCTGTCATTCATGACTTATGAAATAATGCTGAGTGGCCTGCGGGTGGCGCTGTCCAGGGAGAGAATAAATACTTGGGCACGGGCCCAGCTTGCGCAGGACATTCTTAACAGGAACTAGTGAAGGACACAACTAGATCTCCATGTTGTAAAACAGTTGATTAAAGCTTTGTTTAACGCTTAGACCAAGTGCCTAGTAGTTTTCTTACGTCAAAGGGTACTAGATGTTCTGCCACCTACACCTCTTTAACTTATCATTACCTCATTATTGCCAAGTAATTATTACAATGGCTATGTGCAGGTTCTTTCAATAGGATTGTGTTTGTACATGAAGACCATTGCCAGCTCTGAAGGAAAAAATATTGGAAAGAACTGCATTGCCAAGCAACAGTATTTTGACTTCCTGTCCGAAGACTGCTGCATCCTCACTGAATCGGTGTCAGTAGCTATTCAGCAATCAGTGCAATTAATTATTTACTGCTTAACACATTCATTCTCAGCATGTGGGCATTGCTGGCAAGGGTGGCATTTCAGTGGAGGCAGTTCAGAGAAGGTTCACGAGGTTGATTCCTGAGATGAAGGGGTCGACTTATGAAGAAAGGTTGAGCCTATACTCATTGGAGTTTAAGAAGAATGAGAGGTGATCTTATTGAAACATATAAGATTCTGAAGGTAGATGCAGAGAAGATGTTTCCCCTCATGGGGGATCTAGAACTAGGGGGCATAGTTTCAGAATAAGGAGTCGCCCATTTAAAACTGAGATGAGGAGGAATTTCTTCTCTCAGAGGGTTGTAAATCTGTGGAATTCTTTGCCCCAGAGAGCGGTGGAGGCTGGGTCATTGAATATATTTAAGGTGGAGATAGACAGATTTTTGAACAATAAGGGAATGATGGGTTATGGGGAGCGGGCAGGGAAATGGAGCTGAGCCCAAGATCAGATCGGCCACAATCTCATTAAATGGCGGAGCAGGCTCGAGGGGGCCAAATGGCCTACTCCTGCTCCTATTTCTTATGTTCTTTTTATTGCCCATCCCTAGTTTCCCTTGATACGACTGAGTGGCTTGCTAGGCCTCTTCAGAGGGCAGTTCAGAGTCAACCATGTTAGTGTGGGACTGGAGTCACATACAAGTCGGACTGGGCAAGGACGGCAGGTTTCCTTCACTAAAGGACATGAGTGAACCAGCTGAGTTTTTATGACAATTCGACAGCTTCATGGTCACTTCTACAGATTTAAAAAAAATTCAAATTCTCAAACGAATTTGAAATCGCGTCCCCTGGGTCACTAGTTCAGTAACATAACCACTACATTACCGTACCCGTGTATCCGAAGCCAAAATGAATAAAGTGCAATATAATATGCTTAAATGTTTACTGTTTTAGGTGTAGAATTATAGTTCAGCATTCTATTTGCTTTGTTACTTGCTGTGCTGCGGTTGGATATGTTGGGCATTGAGTCTATTAGGACCCTTCGACAAAAGCAAAACACTGCGGAGGCTGGAAATCTGAAATAAAAACAGAAAATGCTGGAAATACTCAGCAGGTCAGGCAGCATCTGTGGAGAGAGAAACAGAGTTAACGTTTCAGGTCGATGACCTTTCGTCAGTCAGATGTTAACTCACAATTGTGGTCCCACAGAAAATAATTTAAAACTCACCTTTTTTTGGAACCTCCGCTGCTGTACCGCCAGTAAAACTGGTCGGAGAGCAACCCAGTTGTCTCGCAAAATGGCAATTGGGGTTCTATGTATTTATTTGGATCCAAATTTGCATATTAAGAGTCTACCGCCTGAAGCAGGCAGGCGCATTGGCGGCAGCGAGAGCGTTGGCATTCACGGTGCGGTAAGCCTCCTGAGCTTGGGGCCCGTTAGTGCCCCCATTGACACCAAATTGGCCAAATTAAAAGCGGCCCCGTGTGATCAGAATCTAATCTGAATTAAATGCTGAGTAAAGGGCTGCAGATATTTTTTTTTTAAAAAACAGCGACACAAAACTTTAAAAGATCAGATTATGATGAGCCATAAAAAAGAATTGAAAAATGTGAGTTGGAACACAATGTTGATTGGGAGCATCGAGTGAACATTTGGTAAGGCTGTGACAAAAGTTCTGGCTGTATCAAAACAGATTAATGAGCAACAAAGGCTGATATGGTTGAACAGGAATGTCGGGGATGATTCTGCAATCTGGCACTCCCAAAGGGAGCATGTCTCAGAAAGTCACCAGCTGACAATTTTCCAAGACGTGTCTCTACAAGCACTGCTTCCCACTGGGAGCTCTGCGTCATGGAATCACTCGTATAAAAGGGCAGCAATAGGGATTTGAAGCAGGCTTGTAAAACAAAATAGACATGTTTGGCAGGAGGATTGGGTAAATTTAAAAAAAGAGAGAGAAGCCAAGGTGCTGAGAACATCTTTAGTAACTGAATAGCAAAATACTGCGGGTGCTGGAAATCTGAAATAACCCAGCTGGAAACACTCAGCAGGTCAGGCAGCATCGAGGAGAGAGAAACAGAGTCAACGTTTCGGGTTGAACCCTTCGTCAGAACTGGAAAAGATTAGGGAAGAGAGATAGCCCCTGTATTTCTTTATATTTTTTTCTCTTATATCCTCACATGGTAAACAAAGAAAGACTTTTTTTTAAATTCGTTTATGGGATCTGGGCGTCGCTGGCAAGGCCCAGCATTTATTGCCCATCCCTAGTTGCCCTTGAGAAGGTGGTGGTGAGCCGACTTCTTGAACCGCTGCAGTCCGTGTGGTGAAGGTACTCCCACAATGCTGTTAGGTAGGGAGTTCCAGGATTTTGACCCAGCGACGAAGGATCGGTGATATATTTCTAAGTCAGGATGGTGTGTGACTTGGAGGGGAACTTGGAGGTGGTGATGTTCCCATGCGCCTGCTGCCCTTGTCCTTCTAGGTGGAAGAGGTCGCGGGTTTGGGAGGTGCTGCCGAAGAAGCCTTGGCGAGTTGCTGCAGTGCATCTTGTAGATGGTACACACTGCAGCCACGATACGCCGGTGGTGGAGGGAGTGAATGTTTAAGGTGGTGGATGGGGTGCCAATCAAGTGGGCTGCTTTGTCCTGGATGGTGTTGAGCTTCTTGAGTGCAGTTGGAGCTGCACTCATCCAGGCAACTGGAGAGTATTCCATCACACTCCTTACTTGTGCCTTGTAGATGGTGGAAAGGCTTTGGGGAGTCAGGAGGTGAGACACTCGCCGCAGAATACCCAACCTCTGACCTGCTCTTGTTGCCACAGTATTTATGTGGCTGGTCCAGTTAAGTTTCTGGTTAATGGTACCCCCAGGATGTTTATAGTGGGGGATTCGGCGATGGTAATGTCATTGAATGTCAAGGGGAGGTGGTTAGACTCTCGCTTGTTGGAGATAGTCATTGCCTGGCACTTCTGTGGTGTGAATCAGCCCAAGCCTGAACGTCGTCCAGGTCTTGTTGCATGCGGGCATGGACTGATTCATTATCTGAGGAGTTGTGAATGGCGCTGAACACTGTGCAGTCATCAGCGAACATCCCCATTTCTAACCTTATGTTGGAGGGAAGGTCATTGATGAAGCAGCTGAAGATGGTTGGGCCTAGGACACTGCCCTGAGGAACTCCTGCAGCGATGTCCTGGGGCTGAGATGATTGGCCTGCAACAACCACAACCATCTTTCTTTGTGCTAGGTATGACTTCAGACAGTGGAGCGTTTACCCCCTGATTCCCATTGACTTCAGTTTTACTAGGGCTCCTTGATGCCACACTCGATCAAATGCTGCCTTGATGTCAAGGGCAGTCACTCTCACCTCACCTCTGGAATTCAGCTCCTTTGTCCATGTTTGGACCAAGGCTGTAATGAGGTCGGGGGCCGAGTGCTCTTGGCGGAACCCAAACTGGGCATCAGTGAGCAGGTTATTAAAACATAGAAACTAGGAGCAGGAGTAGGCCATTCGGCCCGTCGAGCCTGCTCCACCATTCAATACGATCATGGCTGATCATCCAAATCCAGTACCCTGTCCCTGCTTTCTCACACAGAATCCCCATCGAGCCTGCACCGACACATATCCCACCCTATCCCCGTAACCCCACGTATTTAATTCCCCCTAACATATCCCATCCTATCCCTGTAACCCCACATATTTAATCCCCCCTCCTAACACTAAGGGTCAATTTATCATAGCCAAATCAACCTAACCCGCACATTTTTGGACTGTGGGAGGAAACCGGAGCACCCGGAGGAAACCCACGCAGACACGGGGAGAATGTGCAAACTCCACACAGACAGTCACCCGAGGCCAGATTCGAACCCGGGTCCCTGGTGCTGTGAGGCACCAGTGCTAACCACTATGCCACCGTGTTGCCCTATTGGTGAGTAAGTGCCGCTTGATAGCACTGTCGATGAAACCTTCCATCACTTTGCTGATGATTGAGAGTAGACTGATAGGGCAGTAATTGGCCGGGTTGGATTTGTCCTGCTTTTCGTGGACAGGACATACCTGGGCAGTTTTCCACATTGTCGGATAGATGCCAGTGTTGTAGCTGTACTGGAACAGCTTGGCTAGAGGCACGGCTAGTTCTGGAGCACAAGTCTTCAGCACGATAGCCGGGATGTTGTTGGGGCCCATAGCCTTTGCTGTATCCAGTGCACTCAGCCGTTTCTTGATATCACGTGGAGTGAATCGAATTGGCTGAAGACTGGCTTCTGTGATGGTGGGGACCTCAGGAGTAGGCTGATATGAATCATCCACTCGGCACTTCTGGCTGAAGTTGGTTGCAAACGCTTCAGCTTTGTCTTTTGCACTCATGTGCTGGGCTCCACCATCATTGAGGATGGGGATATTCTTGGAGCCTCCTCCTCCCGTTAGTTGTTTAATGGTCTACCACCATTCACGACTGGATGTGGCAGGACTGCAGAGCTTTGATCTGATCCATTGATTGTGGGATCGTTTAGCCCTGTCTATAGCATGCTGCTTCCGCTTTTTAGCATGCATGTAGTCCTGAGTTGCAGCTTCCCCAGGTTGGCACCTCATTTTTAGGTACGCCTGGTGCTGCTCCTGGCATGCTCTTCTACACTCCTTGTTGAACCAGGGTTGGTCCCCTGGCTTGATGGTAATGGTAGAGTGAGGGATATGTCGGGCCATGAGGTTACAGATTGTGATGGAATACAATTCTGCTGCTGCTGATGCCCCACACTTGCATTTATATAGCGCCTTTCACGACCACCGGACATCTCAAAGCGCTTTACAGCCAATGAAGTACTTTTGAAGTGGAGTCACTGTTGTAATGTGGGAAACGCGGCAGCCAATTTGCGCACAGCAAGCTCCCACAAACAGCAATGTGATAATGATCAGAAAATCTGTTTTTGTTATGTTGGTTGAGGGAGAAATATTGTCCAGGACACCAGGGATAACTCCCCTACTCTTCTTCGAAATAGAAAGCAGACGGGGCCTCGGTTTAACGTCTCATCCGAAAGACGGCACCTCCAACAGTGCAGCACTCCCTCAGCACTGCACTGGAGTGTCAGCCTAGATTTATGTGCTCAAGTCTATGGAGCGGGACTTGAACCCACAACCTTCTGACTCAGTGGCGAGAGTGCTACCCACTGAGCCACAGCTGACAATGTTGACAATGTAGCTGTTAATGTTGCTGCCATCAGCATTCACACCTCATCTAGAGCCATCTTTTGTTTCTTAACTTGTCCGATTACCTCCCTTTTGCCTTGCACCATCATCCCTTTTGTGAGTCAATCTCTCCTGCCTTCCAGCCTATCACAGACCGTCCCTTTGTTCTTTCCTCTCTTCCTCCCTGCCCCTGCTTAAAAATCTCTCTTCCCTAACCTTTTCCAGTTCTGATGATGGGTTCAACCCGAAACGTTGGGCTGGATTTTGCCAGCCGAGACGAGTTGGGGGCGGGACTGCTACCTTCTGGGTTCTAGTCCCGCCCCCAGCAACGACTGACAAACGCACACTATTTTCCCTTGATTGGCCTTGTTAAGCCCGCCCCGGCCAATTAAGGGAAAGTCGGTGAGAGATTACGTTAGCGTATGACGCTTCATCTGTTGAAAAATTTTTGATAGATGAATTGTCAGCGTTTGACAGCTTTGAGAAGCTATCAAACACTGACAATCTCTGTTCTAAGGTGAGCCCTTGCACAAAGGCTCACCAAGACATCTCTCCTCAGCAGAAAGCAGATGGCTGCTGCATCTGAAAATGTAGCAGTCATTTTGTCATCTCTGCCGTTGAGATGAGGCACCTCCGGATCCTCAAAGGTTGAAGCCTGCAGAAAGAAACAAAGGTAAGGAAACTTTTTCCAACACTTTACACTCACCTCTCATAATTACTTGTCCACACTTGCACCCATCACTTACCTCTACAGCTGACATTTTGACCCCTCTCACCCCCGCAGACCCACTGCTCGCCTTGCTGACCCTGGCGAGGTTCGCAGCCATCGGAAACCCACATTTGCAGGCGTAAAATGGGGAAAGGCCTCAAAACTGCCTGTTAACTACCTGTTAACAGGCAGTTAATTGGCTGTAATCCCTTTCCCGCCTTGAGGAGACGGGTCCCTGCGCGACTCGGGGACCCGCCTCCCGGGAAGATGGCACGGAGGCGGGTTGGGAGCGGGGTCAGTACCCGCTCCCAGTTTCTGCCATTTTTTCGGCAGTCCCGCCTCCAAACCCGCCTCCCCAGGGCTGGGAAAATTCCCCCCCTTGACTCTGTTTCTCACTCATCGATGCTGCCTGACCTGCTGAGTGTTTCCAGCATTTTCTGTTGTTATTTTAGTAACTGAAGGTTTCTTTTTGAAATACATGCACAGTGCACCGAACTTACGATAAAATAATAATCCATTTAAAATGATAGATCACATTAAGAATATCGGGACAAAGAAAAGCACACACCCAGTGTCGAGCACGACTAAGTCTGTTACATTATGGTTAGAAGCAATGTAGGACTTCTTCTATTCTGCTCCCAAAAATTTGGCTTAGCTACGATCTCAGAAGAGCACCCTCTACTGCGCCAGTGTGTGCATTTTGCCATTCCGTGCCTTTTCTGAGTGTGAGATTGCTACTTATTGGCAACTGGGGCAGTTTTTACACTGTAGGCTCACACCCTGAATGGAAACAACAACAGCTTGTATTTATACAGCGCCTTTAACATAGTAAAATGTCCCAAGGTGCTTCACAGGAGTATTTTAAGACAAAATATTTGACACCGATCCACATAAGGAGAAATTAGGGGAGGTGACCAAAAGCTTGGTAAAAGAGGTAGGTTTTAAGGAGCGTCTTAAAGGAGGAAAGAGAGGTAGAGCCGGAGAGGTTTAGGCAGGGAATTCCAGAGCTTAGGGCCCAGGTAGCAGAAGGCACGGCCACCAAAGGCTGAGCGATTATAATCAGGGATGCTCAAGAGGGCAGAATTAGAGGAGCGCAGATATCTCGTGGGGTTGTGGGGCTGAAGGAGATTACAGAGAAATGGAGGGACGAGGCCATGGAGGGATTTGAAAACAAGGATGAGAATTTTGAAATGGAGGCGCTGCTTAACCGGGAGCCAATGTAGGTCAGCGAGCACAGGGGTGATGGGCGAACGGGACTTGGTGCGGGTTAGGACACGGGCAGCTGAGTTTTGGATGACCTCAAGTTTACGTAGGGTGGAATGTGGGAGGCCAGCCAGGAGTGCGTTGGAATAGTCAAGTCTAGAGGTAACAAAGGCAGGGATGAGGGTTTCAGCAGCGGATGAGCTGAGGCAAGGGCCCAAACTCATTTCATGTATGGTCCTGCTACGAACTCAGGTCTGCCGCATGTACCTTCTCGGGTTCAGTGGTGTCAGTTAGGCCCATAAGCGGTCTGAGTGCCTTAATTTTATGGGAGTTGACTCAGACTTTCCTATATCTACTTGTATGATAGCGTAACCCAGGGATGGAACAATAGCATCCCCTCATGATCTGGATCGATAATCGTGTGTTTTGCACAAATGCTGCTTCAATCGCTCTGTCGGTTGGACCGAGCTGCCACTGGACGAGTTGAGGCTTGATTAACATCCATTAAGCTGTTACATTTCATAGTCAGATGAATATATCAAGCAACAGCTATAAGCAGATTCACTTAGTTCCATGACACAAAATAAAGAACATGCCACGTCATAAATAACCCTCTACTCCACGTCACAGGGTTATTTTTTTAAAATTCGTTTATGGGATCAGGGCGTCGCTGGCAATGCCAGCATTTATTGCCCATCTTACTTGCCTTCTAACTGTTCCTCCAGTATTTCTGACTTTTTTTGAACTGCCTCAGCGAAGTTTTCGCTGTATGGGGAAAAAAAACACATGAATCACAAGTAGTCGTTCAGCTCGTTCCTGTCCCCACAGCGAGTCAGGGCTTGGTTACTGACCCCTGTCCCTGTCCAGGGGTTGGCCAGAAGTTTTTTTTTTATTCGTTTATGGGATGTGGGCGTCGCTGGCAAGGCCAGCATTTATTGCCCATCCCTAATTGCCCTCGAGAAGGTGGTGGTGAGCCGCCTTCTTGAACCGCTGCAGTCCGTGTGGTGAAGGTACTCCCAAGTGCAATTGCGCCATCTCCCTTTTGAAACTACCTTCATGTAAAGCTCAACAGTAAGAAAATGTCATCACCCCACCCACCCCCCAATATTTGGTGGAAACCTCTGAGATGAGATAGTCTCTTCCCATCATCCTGGGAAATATAGAAATATTACATAGAATGTACACCACAGAAACGTGCCGGTGTTTATGCTCCACACGAGCCTCCTCCCACCCTACTTCATCTCACCCTATCAGCATAACCTTCTATTCCTTTCTCCCTCATGTGTTTATCCAGCTTCCCCTTAAATGTATCTATGCTATTCGCCTCAACCACTCCCTGTGGTAGCGAGTTCCACATTCTCACCACTCTCTGGGTAAAGAAGTTTCTCCTGAATTCCCCATTGGATTTATTGGTGACTATCTTATATCTATATGATGTAAAGTGGGTTCAAGTCCCACTACAGAGATTTGAGCACAAAAATCTAGGCTGACACTCCAGTGCAGTACTGAGGGAGCGCTGCACTGTCGGAGGTGCCGTCTTTCGGATGAGATGTTAAACCGAGGCCCCGTCTGCTCTCTCAGGCAGACGTGAAAGATCCCATGCCACTATATCGAAAAAGAGCAAGGGAGTTATCCCCAGTGTCCTGGGGCCAATATTTATCCCTCAACCAATATCACTAAAAACAGATTATCTGGTCATTATCACATTGCGGTTTGTGGGAGCTTGCTGTGCGCAAATTGGCTGCCACGTTTCCTACATTGCAACAGTGACTACACTTCAGAAAAGTACTTCATTGGCTGTAAAGCGCTTTGGGACGTCCTGAGGTCGTTAAAGTGGCTATATAAATGCAAGTTTTTTTTATGATTCTTCTCTAATAATCACAAAACATGTTAATCTGCAGGCACTCTGATTCTGCTAAACCAGCGGCCATGTCTATTTTATGCATGTTCTTAAGTCAATATTGGTATTTACTCATCAGCTGTTACTTCTTTAATATAAATTCTTCTTACATTTTAATTCTTTTTTTTTTACAAGTAAAATCCACTTTTCAGGAAAACTGACACACTCGATTTCCAATTAATTCGGTGCCGCAATACTTCTTTCTGGTTGGTAACAGTCTGGGTCAAACTCAACAAGCAAGCATCATCAAATATCTTTTCTAATTGTAAAACTAATCAGAACCAATGCAAGACTATGGACGAGCAAATGCAGTACGTTTAATGAGATGTACTACTTTCTGGGGACATGCCCTGATTAGAATCAAGCCCAAGGAGAAACATACACTGCATCTTGGAATTATGGAAATAATAGCACGTCACACTATAAGACCATGTAGGTCTTACAAATGTCTGGACGAGACAGTCTCCAGCTCAGTGTCTATATATTTCCTTCTATCTATCTATCTATCTATCGATATAACATATATAGAAAGATAGAGCGATAGATATAATGTATTCTAATGAATAAAGGGAATCATTGAAGGTTACAATTTATTCTCAGCATTCAGATTGTATTCACAAACCGTTTGAATTTTGCTACTATATATGGTTTAGAATTTTATTCGAACTCTTCAATTATATTTTCTAAATGAATACATTAAAGAGGTGTTTTGTAAGTTTTTACATACAAGTTTTAATCTAATGGTGTAAAACATATTCTTGAGCTAATAATAACAATGATAAAATATGTTGGGTGAGAATTTACTGATGCAGGATTGCTTACTTGAAATTTGTGGTGCTTTTTGGTATCTGATGGAACCCTATTGTGGATCACTGTAGTGAACAGAATTATTTGCTTCTCCCAACACTGCAGTTGAAGTTTTTAAATGAATGAAAGTTACTAAAAAAAAATAATAATTTTGCCTGAAAAGTATTGTGTGTCGCTGAGTGAGAAAAAGATCTGCTCAGCCGAGAATTGATTTTTAATCTTGTAATTATTTTATTCTGTTCTACATCTCCAGTGGATGGAACCAAATATAGTATCATTAAAGAGTTCATTCTTCTGGACTAAATCACTTTTGTGGTCTCAATGTGGTTATCTGGCAGACTGTGAAATTCTCCAACACCCACTTGTCCAAATCTATGGGTGCGTTTCCCAATCCTAATTAAACTGGTAACAGTTGTAAGACGGGGTATTAATTCAGAGACCTGAACTGCACTGGAAACTCAAAATGGACATTGCCAATTGCTCGAATTTAGCCGAGTCCAGAACTATGTCTAGTTGACCCAGCACCTTTCCTGCTTGACACAGCTCAGAAAAGACCGAGTGGGTGGACTCTTGCTCGATGGCGCTACGTATTGGCTCCACAAAACTCAACGTCATGGGAAAGTGGGATCGCTTTAGTGTCAAAGGAGGATCCCACTTTCAGCTTTAGAAGTACAATGTAATTATGCTTCTGCATTGACAAGTGATAATTTTGTGCTTAAGTTGTCAAATACTATCATAGAAACATAGAAAAATAGGAGGAGTAGGCCATTCGGCCCTTCGAGCCTGCTCTGCCATTCAGTAAGATCATGGCTGATCCTCTATCTCAATACCATATTCCCGCTCTCTCCCCATTCCCCTTGATGCCTTTTGTGTCTAGCAACCTATCTATCTCCTTCTTAAATATATTCAGTGACTTGGCCTCCACAGCCTTCTGTGGTAGAGAATTCCACAGGTTCACCACCCAATGAGTGGAGACATTTCTCCTCATCTCAGTCCAAAATGTCCTACCCCGTATCCTGAGACTGTGACCCCTCGTTCTCGACCCCCCAGCCAGGGGAAACATCCTCCCTGCATCCAGTCTGTCTGTCCCTGTCAGAATTGCAATGAAGGCCAACATACCATTTGCCTTCCTCACTGCTTGCTGCACCTGCATGTTTGCTTTCAGTGACTGGTGTACAAGGACACCCAGGTCCCTTTGTACATCAACATTTCCCAATCTAGCACCATTTAAATAATACTCTACCTTTCTGTTTTTCCTACCGAAGTGGATAACTTCACATTTATCCAAGCTATACTGCATCTGCCATGTGTTTGCCCACTCACTCAACTTGTCTAAATCGCCTTGAAGCCTCTTTGCATCCTCCTCACAACTCACAATCCCACCTAGTTTCGTGTCATTAGCAAACTTGGAAATATTACATTTGGTTCCCTCATCCAAATCATTGATATATATTGTGAATAGCTGGGGTCCAAGCACTGATCCCTGCGGTTCCCCACTAGTCACCGCCTGCCACCCCAAAAAAGAACTATTTATTCCTACTCTCTGTTTCCTGTCTGATAACCAATTTTCAATCCATGCCAGTATATTACCCCCAATCCCATGTGCTTTAATTTTGCACACTAACCTCTTATGTGGGACTTTATCAAAGGCCATCTGAAAATCCAAATACACCACATCCACTGGTTCTCCCTTATCTATTCTACCAGTTACATCCTCAAAAAACTCCAGTAGGTTTGTCAAACACGATTTCCCTTTCATAAATCTATGTTGACTTTGTCTAATCCCGTTGATATTTTCTAAGTGTCCTGTTATCACATCCTTTATAATAGACTCTAGCATTTTCCCTACTACTGATGTTAGGCTAACCGGTCTGTAGTTCCCTGTTTTCTCTCTCCCTCCTTTTTTAAATAGTGGGGTTACATTTGCCACCCTCCAATCTGCAGGAACTGTTCCATAATCTATAGAATTTTGGAAGATGACATGGGGATTTATCAGCTTTCAGTCCCATTAATTTCTCCAGCACTATTTTTTTACTAATACTAATTTCCCTTAATTCCTCCTTCTCACCAGACCATTGGTTCCCTAGCATTTCTGGGAAGTTATTTGTGTCCTCTTCTGTGGAGACAGAACCAAAGTATTTGTTTAATTGCCCTGCCATTTCCTTGTTCCCCATTATAAATTCTCCCGTTTCTGACTGTAAAGGACCTACATTTGTCTTCACTAATCTTTTTCTTTTTACATACTTGTAGAAGCTTTTAGAATCTGCTTTTATGTTCCTTGCAAGTTTACTCTCATACTCTATTTTCCCCCTCTTAATCAATCTCTTGGTCCTTTTTTACTAAACTCTAAACTGCTCCCAATCCTCAGGCTTGCTACTTTTTCTGGCAACTTTATATGACTCCTCTTTGGATCTAATACTATCCTTAATTTCTTTTGTTAGCCATGGTTGGGCTGCTTTTCCTTTTGTGTTTTTGCACCAGAAAGGAATGTATAACTGTTGCAATTCATGCATTAATTCCTTAAATGTTAGCCATTGCCTATCCACCGTCATGCCTTTTAATGAAGCTCTCCAATCTATCATAGCCAACTCACTCCTCATACCATCGTAGTTTCCTTTGTTTAGATTTAGGACCCTAGTTTCGGATTGGACTTCTTCACTTTCCATTTTAATGAAGAATTCTATCATGTTATGGTCACTCTTCCCTAAAGGACCCCACATAACAAGATTATTAATTAACCTCTTCTCATTGCACAGTACCCAATCTAGGATAGCCTGTTCCCGAGTTGGCTCCTCAACGTACTGGTCTAAAAAAACATCTTGTACACACTCCAGGAATTCATCCTCCACAGTATTATTGCTAATTTGGTTTAGCCAGTCTATATGTAGATCCTTCATGTGCAGTCCCATAGAAACATAGAAGATAGGAGCAGGAGTAGGCCATTCGGCCCCTCGAGCCTGCTCCGCCATTTAATGAGATCATGGCTGATCATCCAAATTCAGTACCCTGTCCCTGCTTTCTCCCCATATCCCTTGATCCCTTGAGCATCAAGAGCTTTCAACGCTGATGCACTTACTAAGATAGAGCCAAGCATCTTGGTTACTTCTACCCTCCCCCTCCCCAAAGGCACTGACTCTTGGAAGTAGCGTTTCACTGGAGCCAGCAACCTCCAGTGCTGCATTATGTCCTTTTGCCTGAACACCCATTATTTGTAAGATCTGTCCCCATGAGATGTTCCAGCAGATGGCACCAGAAAGTGAGCAGGGCTGGAACTCGAGCAGATTTCCCACACCCCCTCACTTTCCTAGCCCAGGGATGCTGAAATGAAAGATACCCTACATGCTGCCATAAGGGTGATCAGACCACAGATCTCAGATCAGACAGAAGACCTTCTTGGACTGTTGGGCTCTGGTCAGGGCAGCTGCACTGCCACAGTCCTACTTCCCAAACCAGCCATCGATGCCCTTGTGAAACTAGACGTATGGGTGAGGGTGTTAGTGGGCGATGAACTTGCAGCATCGCTAAATGAGAACACCACAATCTGTTGGTATCATAGAACCATACAGCACAGAGGAGGCCATTCGGCCCATCGTGCCTGCTCTTTGAAAGAGCTCTCCAATTAGTCCCACTCCCCTGCTCTTTCCCCATAGCCCTGTAAACTTCTCCTTTTCAAGTATTTATCCAATTCCCTTTCAAAAGTTACTATTGAATCTGCTTCCACCACCTTTTCAGGCAGCGCATTCCAGATCACAACAACTTGTTGCGTAAAAAAAATTCTCCTCCTCACCCCTGGCTTTTTCGCCAATTATCTTAAATCTGTGTCCTCTGCTTACCGACCCTCCTGCCAGTAGAAACAGTTTCTGCTTATTTACTCTATCAAAACTCCCTCACAATTTTGAATACCTCTGTTAAATCTCCCCTTAACCTTCTCTGCTCTAAGGAAAACAATCCCAGCTTCTCTAGTCTCTCCACATTGCTGAAGTCCCTCATCCTTGGTACCATTCTAGTAAATTTCCTCTGCAACTACTCCAAGGCCTTGACATCCTTCCTATGGTCTGGTGCCCAGAATTGGACACAATGTTCGAGCTGAGGCCTATCTGCAACCTGGGATCAATGCTAATTATTGGTCCATAGATACAGATTTAAACTTTCCCTCTCTAAACACCTCCACCATCTTCTCCTCTTTTAAGACGTTCCTTGAAACCCACCTTTTTGACCAAGCTTTTGGTCATCCCTTTCTAATCTCTCTCTTTTTTGGCTCAGCCTCTGTTCTTCTTGCACTGCCAGCCGTGGCTCAGTGGGCAGCACTCTCACCTCTGAGTCAGAAAGCTATGGGTTCAAGTCCCACTCCAGAGACTTGAGCACATAAGTCTAAGTGGACACTCCAGTGCAGTGCTGAGGGAGTACTGCACTGTCGGAGGTGTCGTCTTTCGGATGAGACGTTAAACCGAGGCCCCGTCTGTCCCCTCGGGTGGACGTAGAAGATCCCACGGCCACTATTTCGAAGAAGAGCAGGGGAGTTATCCCCGGTGTCCAGGGGCCAATATTTATCCCTCAACCAACATCACTAAAAAAACAGATTATCTGGCCATTATCACATTGCTGTTTGTGGGAGCTTGCTGTGCGCAAATTAGCTGCCGCGTTTCCTGCATTACAACAGTGGCGACACTTCAAAAAGTACTTCATTGGCTGTAAAGCGCTTTGGGAGGTCCTGAGGTCGTGAAAGTTGCTATATAAATGCAAGTCTTTCTTCGTCCGAGATATCTGCGCTCCTCCGATTCTGGCCTCTTGCGCATCCTCAATTTTAATCGCTTCACCGTTGGTGGCCGGGCCTTCAGCTGCCCGGGCCCTGAGCTCTGGAATTCCCTCTCTAAACCTCTCCGCCTCTCTCTCCTTAAAACCTATCTCTGTGACCAAGCTTTTGGTCACCTGTCCTCCTAATATCTCCTCATGTGGCTCAGTGTCAAATTTTGTTTGATAATCACTCCTGTGAAGCTCTATAGAAATGAAAGTGATTGCTGCTTTTCGCTGGCTGCACCCTGCAATTCCTCAGAGCGCGGGCTCACTCCGGCTTGATTACGGCGGAGGCGGGTCTCGAACCTCCCACGCGCTGGACGGCGCCGAGTCTGCGCGGGCAGGTGCGATCCGGCCCGCTGATTGGCCGAGAGAGAAGGGAGGGTGGGCGTGGTCAGGGAAAAGTGAGTGAGGTTGGAAGCGGGCGGGGTCGGGAAACACGTCACGCGCAGGCCGTGGCGGCCGGCGCCTGTGTGGGATTCCGTTCACCGATTGGCTGAGGGAGGGGGAAAAGGCAGCGGGACAGTGGCAGTTGCTGTGGCTGACCTTACGTCACGCGGAGGCCGGCTGGGCGCGGGCTGGCGCGCCATCCCTATACGGGCCGCCGATTGGCTGAGAGAAAAGGGGAGCGGGGTGGGCGGGCGAGGCCAGGAAAACGTCAGTTGCGCGCGTGCCATCCCGATCCGGCTCGCTGATTGGCTGAGCGCCGAAGAAGAAAGGGGTGTGGTCAGCGGCTCGTCACGCGCGGGCGTGCGATACGGTCCGCCGATTGGTTGAGAGCGAAGGCGGGGTGGGGGCGTGGTCAGGGCAGCGCGGCCGTTGGAAGCGGCGGTTGCTGGAGGCCGCGCGCATGGAATTCAAATTCAACTTCGGGGTGGCGGACGGGAGCGGCCCCGCCTCAGCGTCCGCCAGCCCCGGGGGCAATGAGGGCCAAGCCCAGGCGGCAGCCGGGGGCAGCCAGGAAGGGGGGCCCGGCCTGAGGGAGCACATGGTGGGGAGGGAGCAGGTGGCCGGGCTGCTGCGCACTAAGATGGTGGAGGAGCTGGAGCTGGCATCAGGCGCGCCCGGCGTCGAGCGGCTTGGCATCGAGCGCCTCTCCGCGGCGGGGATGGCCATGCTCCCCCTGCGCCCCGAGGGTCAAGGCGAGCCCTCCGGCGCCGCCCCCCACTGCGACCGCGTCCCCGGGCTCTACGAGGGAGGGCTGAAGATCTGGGAGTGCACCTTCGACCTGCTCCGCTACCTGGGCGGGCTGGAGCTGCGGGGCCGGCGGGTGCTGGACCTGGGCTGCGGGGCCGGGCTGCTGGGCATCGCCGCCCTGAGGGGGCAGGCGGCCGCGGTCCACTTCCAAGACTACAACGGGGCGGTGATCGAGGGGCTCACCATCCCCAACGTGGCCCTGAGCGAGGGGAGCGGGGGCCCGCCTGCGGGTGGGGAGGAACCGCCCGACCTCGAAGACGGGGAGGACAGAAACGACCGGCCACCTGGAAAGCGAAGCAAAGACGAGGAGTCTCGGGTGGCAAGGAACGGCCCGAGGTCCAAGACGATGAGGACCGACACGATGAGCCACCTGGGAAACGATGCAAAGACAAGAAGTCTCCGGGTGGGAAGGAAGGGCACGACGTCCAAGACGATGAGGATCGACACGATGAGCCACCTGGAAAACAAAGGAAAGATGAGAAGTCTCTGGGTGGGAAAGAAGGGCACGAGGTCGAAGATGATGAGGATCGACTCGATGAGCCACCTGGAAAACAAAGGAAAGATGAGAAGTCTCCGGGTGGGAAAGAAGTGCACGAGGTCAAAGATGATGAGGACCGACACGATGAGCCACTTGGAAAACGAAGCAAAGACGAGGAGTTGCCCTCGCCTCCTAAACCGGGGATGCTTTCCCGCTGCCGGTTCTTTTCAGGGGAATGGTCCCACTTCAGTAAAGTTCACGCCAACAACAGCTCTTTCAAGTACGACGTGATTCTGACATCCGAGACTCTTTATAATCCAGACTGCTACCGTGCTTTGCACGACACGCTTTCGAGCTTGCTTTCTGAAAAAGGAAAGGTCTACTTGGCCAGTAAAGCCCATTACTTTGGTGTGGGTGGAGGAATTCACCTGTTCGAGAGTTTTGTGAAAGAGAACAAGGTTTTTGAGATTGAGACAGTGAAAGTGATTGACGATGGACTTCAGAGATGCATTGCAGTAATGTCTTTCAAGAGGGACAAATGTTCGTGACCGTTTACTTCAAAAATGAAGTACCTGTTACAGAAAGTTTAACTATGTTCGGCTTTCTAAGAATGAATATTGAGGATTTATTTTTAACTTGACAGACTGGAATTTATGGGAGAATGGCTGAACTTTTACTCTGGTGCAAAGGACTGAAGAATTGAATGATTGCAAAATGACTGAACCATACACACTGAAAGGGTGTTTGCAAGGACTAATGTAGTGAAGAAATCTTCATGTTGATCTAATTTAGTAAAAAAAAGTCATCACCAAGGTTTCAGGGGGAAACAACTGCAGAAATAAACTGTTCCAAGTGCTTTGAAAACCATTTAGAAGCTGTCTTGTGAAGGTTTTGTGGTGAATAGATCAAGCGTCTCCAAAAAGAGTTTGAATTTAATGTTTGTGCTGACGAAACAAACAGGGAAAGGAAGCTTGGGCCTATTAGGAGTGGTATTGAATTTTTGAAATTCTTGAGACGGAACAATACTGTACACGAGCTGCTAATGTGTTGGATTTCAGTGCTGGAAATTGTGCCAAAAATGTAAATGTGTTTACACTAAAGTTCTTACCAGCATTGGCATAAACTCTGACGAAAGCTTTGTAATTTTTGTGCCTTTAGTTGTGTGCAATAAAACACCACCTTGTGATTTCAATAATATCTTTTTCAACCATTTTTAAAAAAATCCTTTGGAATAGTTGAGTTATAGTTTTCTATATCTTAACTACTGTTGGAACTTGGAGCAAAAAATAATTGCATTATGATCGTGACTGGTCTGTAAAGCAGTTGGCTTAGCAATGGAATAAGGAAGCTGCTTTTTGTGCCATGTAACACTGCCGTGATAAGTTGTAGTAAAGCTTAACATTAATTTATCAAAGCAGCACTTCAGTTTAAGTTGTATTTGTGTCAAGGCACTTCACATAATTTCTCTGAAATGCAGTGACTTCTGGAGGCAAATGTAACTGTTCTGCACCCACAGAATATCCTAAACGGTAATCAGATGACTAATTAAACGCAGTGTGGCGCTACTTCCACCGGAATGAAGTTCCCTGATCTCTAAGCTGTTGATTACTGGCTTGCTTTTTTATGTATATATATTTTTCAAAGAGGAAAAAAAATACTCCTCAATATTGCGATCCCAGAGCACGATTGACTGGTTATGGTACTGGACTAACAACCCAGAATTTGAGTTGAAATCGCACTGGCAAGTTGTGAAATTGAATTAAAATAAATCTGGCATCAGATAAAATGACCTAGCTGCTGTTTTGTCATTTTAAAAACCCACCTGGTTCATTAATGTCCAGCAGGGAAGGGACCTGCTATCCTGACCTGGTCTTTATTACTCTAGTCCAATACTACGTAGTTGACTTTTAATACCTTGAGGACCTCCAGATATGGGCAATAAGTACTTCCTTGCCAGTATTGCCCGCATCCCAAGAACAAATAAAGATTCAGTTCCTTTTCATTTTATAGCAAGGCAACTCAACATGAGTTGCACAGAAACCTGCCACCATGTTTCAGAATCTCCAAACCAAGCTACTGAGAAAAGATTTGAATTTCTGTCTATTTGATGTGGGTGTACACTCTCTCCCCGTGAGACCACACTGGATTTACACGGGTCCAGAAAACTTGGCAGAACTGAGGTTTCGAGAGTACAGGAGTACTGTTGGAATAGCACCTGCTAAAACTGCACAGCTTACCAACCCAGAGTACTTCCTGCTGCTTGTCTGGTCCAGATCAATATATCTGTTAGGGTATTGTAGCATTATTTGCACGAATCCTGCTCTTAGTGATAGGTCTACCTCTCCCAGTTCCATGATTGATCGGCCTGGCTGGCTGAATCATCAACAGTGCTCTGGAGTACTGTGGACCTGCACAATTTAATGTATTGGGCTGGATTTTGATACTGGGGCGGGTTGGGGTAGTGTCATCCGCATTTCGTGTTATCCACCCGACTGCATTTGGATGTGGGAGATTGATGCAATTTTCACTTAATTGGGCAATTGAGTTCCAGCATGTGGGAACCCATGAACTAATTAGTGGTTTCAGTCTGAAAGTCGCCTCTGATGATGTCATCATTGCAGGTCAGGTCAGAGACTGCCTGGCTTTTGGTGTGAGAGGACCTGGATGCAAAATGAGCAGCAGCTCTGTAAGGGGTGACCTGTGGCTCTGTGCTTAGCCTGGGTGCTAGTGTGAGGTTAGGCCTTGTTGCCTGTTCTGGTCTCCAGCCAGCCTGGTAACACTAGACACCTGTGAGTGGTTCGACCCACTCGCCCTTACGGTTCTGACACTGGACTTAGGTGCGAGAGCAATAATGCAGAGAAAACTCAAATAGACCCGGTTGAATAGTACGAAATGGAAATCTTTATTGCATATTATTCAAGATTACGAGATACATGTCATAAGCACAGATTAATGACAGTACAATCTTACACACAGTTATGTAACTAATTTTTGGGAAACGAGCGCATGACACATCGAAAAAGGGGGCACACATTACAATTATCCTTAAAACTTAAACCCTCCCCTATCAATACCTGTCCTAAACTAGATTTGTAGGATCGAGACTCATGCTCACCACTCGTGATAACTCGGAGAATTCCGAAACTCTGCTCGGATGTTTTTACCGCAGCACCTGACTATTCACGTGTTGATCAGGGGTCTCTGTACCCCACTTGTTTACTCGTTTCTGCTCCGGCTAGCAGGCTGGACCGTCTGCTGTCATGAAGATCTGTGTTGTCCTCGGAGTTCCGATACTACTCGAAAAAGAGTCTTCCTGTGCCCTCACCAGTTTGTAAAACTCAAAGAATGGTCTTCCTGGGCAAGGAAAGTGTTTATTCGATTTACAGGCGCGGTCGGGGCTTACTGACCGTGGCGATACGTATTGTCGTCTTCTTCTCTTCTCATCTCATCTCATCTCATCTCGGGGCTTCGGTTCCAACACCGTTTACCGACTTCTCGGGATGGTGTGCCTGTTTCAAGGCCTCACAGCCCAGTTCTACACAGATCTTCGCGGCAAGCCACGAGGTTGATCCTAGCGGATCAGAGTCCAGAGCCGTCAGGCAAGAGAATAAAAGTTCAACAGTCTTCCAGCGAGTCAAAACAGCAAGTGCAAAAAGAAGAAGCAGAGACAGCAGTCAGCAGCAAGAGTAGCAAGAGGCAAGAGAGGCAAGAGACAGATGGACGGTTGTACCTTACAGTTATAGTGCTGTAATTCCTCTTTTCCCGCCCAATCTTAATGTCTATCTTTTGTCAGGTTTTTGGCGCTCAAACTTCTTGTATAGGGTGATCTCCGTTTTTAATGGGTTTCGGTGATACTTGTAACTGTCTGAGTACCCGTTAATACTTCTCCCATTGTGTAACCGGCTAGTAGTCTCCCTGGAGGGGTTTTGGGGCTTCCAAATGCTTTCTGTAACTACCCGCAAACGGCTCTCTCATCGTAGAGTCGTGGGGATTTTGCATATTAATGTCTTTGGATGGGTTCTTGATCGCTCGGTACAATAGCCCTTATTCGCACCTGGGAGACCGATTCCAGTATTTATGTATAAAATGCAAACCCATCATGTCTTGTCAATAACTCAAATGTGCTGAGTCCTGTACGATCTTGCACAAATGTTTATTGGAACGCCATCTTGTCTGCTCATTGAAAGTCTAGAATGTTCTGCCACGAGGCGTGGCGGCCATTTTACAGGCTGTTTGTGTCCGCTTTGAAACCTGACAGCATTCTGCTGAAATAAAGCTGTTTGTACGAAACTTTATGTCTCCTTCTTATATTATAAAATCGCGATAATTTTGCGAATTCTACAGCTCTAAGGACAGAGAGAGAGAGAATTTTTTTTGCATCCAGGTCCTCTCACAGCAAAGGCCAGGCAGTCTCTGAAGACATTCAATGCAGCAGCATCAGAGGCGACTTTCAGACCTAATACTACTACTACCTTCATCACATCTCTGTTGTAATAGTGGACCTGCAGCTGATAGTCAGCTATCCACTTGTGCTCCCGCCAGGTTTCACTGGCGTGTTTCACATCAGGTGTGCTTCACGTGGGAAAAGGGTTAAACTAGCTAAAACGTTTCAAAATGGCATTACAGAGCCAATTTAGGGCTTGTTAAGGGCTTTAATGGCCTCTCCTGCCTCTTGGAGGCGGGACAGAGTCGGGAACACCGCACACGATTTTATCAAAATTGCGTGGAGGCGGGTTGGAGGCGGGATGGGGTCGGGACCCCCAATCTGCAACTTTAACCCCCCACACGCCTCCAAACCCGACTCCACGGGTCATTGAAAATCCAGCCCAATGAGTTTACTGCGAACAGTTGACTAGGTTACAAACTTTCATCAACGGGTGTGTAATCTTGAAGCCACTCTGCTGAAAAAAAACACAGCTTACACCTTACACAACAGGAGCGCATGTCCTCATGAGGTCTATTGGAACAGGAGTGCACATAATTTCAGCTGCTATGATCCCGCCAGTGTTCCTCCAAATGAGTTAAAGCCAGCCCTCACAACTTGCTGCATTTTGCCATCTAAGGTTCCCATGGCTGCGATGTGAGCATCCATCTGAGATATGCACTGTGTTTATGGTGTTGCTAATTGAGGCCACTACATCAGGTGGCATTTGCTGTTCTCAAAGTTGGATAAGGCTTCATCAATTGCTTGAGTCTCTGTAGCAGCCAGAGCACACATGCTCTACACGAAGCAGAGCACCAGTGCACACGATCATCTATCCTCTCTGCTCAAAGAGGTCAGCTGTGAAGCCTACTTCATCAGACTCGTCCGGAGAGGACTTTGAGCAGCTAGGTCTTCGATCGGTATCTCTCCAAACTCTGCTGGTGACACCCACCTCACCAGTGCTCTGGAGGGGCAGTCCGACCACTAAGACCAGGATTCTCCCAAATAATCCGACAGTATCCTAACAGATATATTGATCTGGACCATTCATCAGTTACCTCTACTGAGTGAAGCCTGCTGTTTCAATCTTGAGCAGTTGGGCCATGTTGCAGATTTTAATTGTCATTGACTCAACCTTTCGACTTAGTAAGATACGGCAAAGTTCATATCAAGGCACTAAACACATGAAGTACTCTCCTAAATTGTGGCATCCTAATGTAAAGGGAGATGTGCATAGAATCATAGAATGGTTACAGCACAGAAGGAGGCCATTCAGCCCGTCGAGCTCGTGCCGGCTCTCTGCAAGAGCACTTCAGCTAGTCCCACTCCCCCACCCTTTCCCCGTAGCCCTGCAAATTTTTTTCCTTCAGGTATTTATCCAATTCCCTCTTCTGCCAATCACTTTAAATCTGTGTCCTCTGGTTCTCGACCCTTCCGCCAATGGGAACAGTTTCTCTCTATCTGCTCTGTCTAGATCCTAATTGTCCCATGAATACTATACTTTGCTTTAAGATAACTAGGTAAAGTGATCCACTCCTAATATCTCCTTCTGTGTCTTCACATAATCTTTGTCTGATTGCGCGTCTGTGAAGTGACTTGGGACACTTTTCTATGTTAAAGGTGCTACATAAATGCAAGTTTTAATCAGTTTGTGCCTATCTCCCTCTGTCGTGCAGTCATGGTTTAATCTGATAATTTAATTCTTGGTATCTTTTATAGTTCTATAAGATCTCTCATTCACCATCTTTCAAGGATGACAGATCATACATAACCTGTCCTCATAATTCAGTCTTATACTCGGGATCAGCCTTGTGGCTCTTTGCAATGCCACCAGGACATAGATATTCCCCATGTGCCTTGCTGACCAGATCTGAATGCAGCACTAAGTATGCGGCCTGACTACAACAACAACAACTTGTATTTATATAGCGCCTTTAAACGTAGTAAAACGTCCTAAGGCGCTTCACAGGAGCGTTATCAAACAAAGTTTGACACCGAGCCACACGCGATATTAGGACAGGTGGCCAAAAGCTTGGTCAAAGAGGTTAGGTTTTAAGGAGCGTCTTAAAAGAGGAGAGCGAGGCGGAGAGGTTTAGGGAGGGAATTCCAGAGCTTAGGGCACAGGCAGCTGAAGGCACGGCCACCAATGATGGAGCGATTTATACTCGATCACTAGCCATTGGCAACCTCAGATCTATACTGCACTGATTGACAATGTAGCTCAGAGTTTTGTTTGCTTTTATGATTTTTCTTCTCTGCAATGACTGGACATGCCAAGTGTTAAGTTTACTATCAATCCCACATCATTTTCACAGCTGCTTCGAGACCCATTCATTGACTAAATGTCTCACTTTTTTTCTCTGCCATGTTTGAGTTGCCTGTATGGAAGTTCACCTGCAAACTTTGTTGAAGTCCTTCTGTAGTTCCTAAGCTACTTCATTAGACTAGGCTGTGCTGTCCCATTTGGTTTCATCGGCAATTTTGACAACCGGCATTGGTTGAGTCAAGTCCAGATCATTTATATAGATTAGAAACAGGAGCAGCCCTGACACTAATTACACCGTCAATGCACTCAGTACAGCTCCCCAATCTGACATCACTGACTAAGAGCTGCAGTAAAGGTGTCAATTTGCTATAATTTATCAGCCCAGCCAACTATGGTGAACAGCAGGACTTTCCTAAGTGCAGCTGATAATTAAAGTTGATTCTTGCTGAGACATCAAGAACTGATCTTGTTCAAGGACCTTATTCAGGAAATGTTGGTGTGTTTGCACTTAACGCCTCTGTAATCGAGTTCAATGAGTCCATGAAAGAAAAATTATGGAATGGGAGAAGTCAGCCGTTTGTCACGGGTGCGACATCTTTGGAAAGGCAGGAATTTATTCAGGCTATCAGAATTGTAATTTGCAACTGTCTTGGTGGTCTAAATGCCAGTTGTTTTAATTAGTTTGTCGTGCAGTCGTGGTTCTTCTGTTTCTCAATTCTTTCTCGCGGTTAATGCCACAATGCTGAAGGACGAGTAAGGGCCCTTTGTGGAGGGGAATGAAAGCATTCGAGGTGTTTCTGTTCCCATATAATCGTGCAGAACTCCATGGCGGTTAATTAGCTGCTCTCACGCTGTTTATGATATTTATAAATGCAGTTAGATCGAACAATTACCTACTTCTGCAGAGAATAAAAAGAAGACCCATTGTTCTGACCAGAGTTTAACCTTGCAGCTTGAATATAAGGATAAATTCAACGATTTATGCGGGGAGCTTACTTGATGGGAGTGCAGCTCGGAAAATCGGTACTACAATGTTGCATCTCTATCTCTGATACATGCTCTCTTTGAGCGCAGCTTCCCACGGGCGGTGTGGGATCCATTATTTAAAATAAAACATTCTTGGGTGTAGGTACAGACTGTACACAGGATACAAAATGTGAAAAAAAATCTGGAGAGACATCAATTTTCAGCAACTCTTGTTTTTTAATAGTTCGCACAAAGGCCTAAGTGCTTCCACAGTGAGCTTGAAATGTTTACATAGAAATGTGGTGGGAGTGGGGGGGGGGGGGGGGGGGGGGGGGGGGGGGTAAGGGAAGGAAATATTACCATTAAAAGCCTGCAGAGGGCCAGAGAGATGGATCAATTCATTTGAATTTAAATATCAAAAGTATCTCAAGAATCTCTAACCCGCAGCTGCAGCTAGTATCTGGTCAGATCCCTCGCAACCCCTAACTCCAGAGGTCTTCAGAGATCTTAAAACCCCAGCCTAGCTCTTAAATGATAAACCATCTCATCCCATTTAAAAAAAATTATTAGTTCCTGGGATGTGGGCGTCGCTGGCAAGGCCAGCATTTATTGGCTATCTCTAATTGCCCTTGAGAAGGTGGTGGTGAGCCGCCTTCTTGAACCGCTGCAGTCCGTGTGGTGAAGGTACTCCCACAGTGCTGTTAGGGAGGGAGTCCCTGGATTTTGACCCAGCGACGATGAAGGATCGGCGATATTTTTCCAAGTCAGGATGGTGTGTGACTTGAAGGGGAACTTGGAGGTGATCGCATTCCCATGCGCCTGCTGCCCTTGTCCTTCTAGGTGGTGGGTTTGGGAGGTGCTGTCGAAGAAGCCTTGGTGAGTTGCTGCAGTGCATCTTGTAGATGGTACACACTGCAGCCATGGTGCGCTGGTGGTGGAGGGAGTGAATGTTTAGGTGATGGATGGGGTGCCAATCAAGCGGGCTGCTTTCTCCTAGATGGTGTCGAGCTTCTTCAGTGTTGTTGGAGCAGCACTCATCCAGGCAAGTGGAGTGTATTCCATTGCACTCCTGACTTGTGCCTTGTAGATGGTGGAAAGACTTTGGGGAGTCAGGAGGTGAGACACTCGCTGCAGAATACCTAGCGATGTCCTGGGGCTGAGATGATTGGCCTGCAGCAACCACAACCATCTTCCTTTGTGCTAGGTATGACTCCAGCCAGCGGAGAGTTTTCCCCCCGATTCCCATTGACTTCAGTTTTACTAGGGCTCCTTGATGCCACACTCGGTCAAATGCTGCCTTGATGTCAAGGGCAGTCACTCTCACCTCAGCTCTGGAATTCAGCTCTTTTGTCCATGCTTGGACCAAGCCTGTAATGAGGTCGGGGGCCGAGTGGTCTTGGCGGAACCCAAACTGGGCATCCGTGAGCGGGTTATTGGTAAGTGCCGCTTGATAGCACTGTCGACGACACCTTCCATCACTTTGCTGATGATTGAGAGTAGACTGACGGGGCAGTAATTGGTCGGATTGGATTTGTCCTGTTTTTTGTGGACAGGACATACCTGGGCAGTTTTCCACATTGTCGGGTAGATGCCAGTGTTGTAGCTGTACTGGAACAGCTTAGCTAGAGGCGCGGCTAGTTCTGGAGCACTAGTCTTCAGCACGATAGCCGGGATGTTGTTGGGGCCCATAGCTTTTGCTGTATCCAGTGCGCTCAGCCGTTTCTTGATATCACGTGGAGTGAATCGAATTGGCTGCAAACTGGCTTCTGTGATGGTGGGGACCTCAGGAGGAGACCGATATGGATCATCCACTCGGCACTTCTGGCTGAAGATAGTTGCAAACGCTTCAGCCTTGTCTTTTTCATTCACGTGCTGGGCTCCACCATCAATGAGGATGGGGATATTCATGGAGCCTCCTCCTCCCGTTAGTTGTTTAATGGTCTACCACCATTCACGACTGGATGTGGCAGGACTGCGGAGCTTTGATCTGATCCGTTGGTTGTGGGATCGCTTAGCTCTGTCTATAGCATGCTGCTTCCGCTTTTTAGCATGCATATAGTCCTGTGTTGCAGCTTCCCCAGGTTGGCACCTCGTTTTTAGGTACGCCTGGTGCTGCTCCTGGCATGCTCTTCTACACTCCTCATTGAACCAGGGTTGGTCGCCTGGCTTGATGGTAATGGTAGAGCGAGGGATATGCCGGGCCATGAGGTTACAGATTGTGGTGGAATACAATACTGACTGCCACATTTGTGTTATATTACTCAAATGACCCCACTACTGTTAGACGAGCTTCATTTACTGAATCTTCAGCTCTGCGGCACTGAATTCTCCCGCATCAGGCATACAATCTGCTCCTTGTCAATAGCTGCTCTTACATTGATTGCTACTCAAGCCAGTACTGTGAGGCTGGTGATGTACAGGTGGCTTGTAGCCAGGGGCAACTCCAGAGGAATTTGCTGGGGCCAGCCACTGCAAAGATCTGGTGAAGATTAAAGGGGAGAGAGAGCTACCCCAGCACTAGCACAGTACTTATCCCAGTATAAAGGATAGCTGGAAACCAAGGCTCAGCCAGGATGTGATAGTGGCATGGCCATGGTACCGGACGAGCAGCCTAGAGGTTGGTCCGTTCAAATCCCACCATTACACGTCGGGAAATTGAATTTGAAGCAGAAAAGTGACCTTGAAAGCTACTGGACTGTTGCAAAAACCCAACCTGTTCACTAATGCTCTTTCACAAAAGGATCCAGTGGGGTGGGGAGCGGGGTAGGAAGCTATACAGGAACAGGAGGAGGCCATTCAGCCCTTCGAGCGTATTCCATCATTCAATTAGATCACTGCTGATCTGTATCTTAACTCCATCTACCCGCCTTGGTTCTGTAACCCTTCACACCCTTGCCCAACAAAAGTCGATCAATCTCAGTTTTGAAATTTTCAATTGATCTCCCAGCCTCAACAGCTTTTTTGTGTGAAGAAGTGCTTCCTGACATCACCCCTGAACGGCCTGGCTCTAATTTTAAGGTTCTGCCCCCTTGTTCTGGACTCCCCCCCCCCACCAGAGGAAATAGTTTCTCTCGATCTACCCTATCAACTCCTTTAAATCTCTTAGATCAATTAGATCCCTCCTTAATCTTCTATACTCGAGGGAATACAAGCCTCGTCGATGCAACCTGCCCTCATAATGTAACTAAAAGAATGAGTTTCAGCTAGATTGTGCTTCCTATACTTGAGTGCAAACTATCTATAGTGGACCCAGCATTGATCCCTGGGGTACACTACTCCCAAGCCTTCTCCAATCTGAGCAACACCTATTAATCTTAATTCTGTTTTGCTGTCTGTCACCCAACTTTCTAGCCATGCTGCTACATTCTCTTTTATACCATATGCCTGTTTATTTTGAACTGGCCTCTTGTGAGACACCTTCTCCAACTATCTTCTGAAAATTAATATACACTAAATCTACTACATTCCCTTAATGCAGCCAAGCAGCCACCTTTTTTTTTAAAGAAAAACTGTATTAAATTTGTCAAAAGATGACTCACCTTTAGGAAATCCCTATACCCTGCCCTAGATTAAACCATGATCTCAAAATTAGGATGATGGATTCTCAGAGTATACCCACCTTCGGAAGGATATATTGGCCATGGAGGGAGTGCAGCGTAGGTTTACCAAAATGATACCTGGACTCCAGGGGTTAAGTTACGAGGAGAGATTACACAAATCAGGGTTGTATTCCCTAGAATTTAGAAGGTTAAGGGGTGATCTGATCGAAGTTTTCAGGATATTAAGGGGAACAGATAGGGTAGATAGAGAGAAACTATTTCTGCTGGTCTAGGACTAGGGAGGCATAGTCTAAAAATTAGAGCCAGACCTTTCAGGAGTGAAATTAGGAAACACTTCTACACACAAAGGGTGGTAGAAGTTTGGAACTCTCTTCCGCAAACAGCAATCGATGCTCGATCAATTGTTAATTTTAAATCAGAGATTGATAGCTTTTTGTTAACTAAAGGTATTAAGGGATATGGGCCAAAGGGTGATAGATGGAGTTAGGTCGCAGATCAGCCATGATCTCATTGAATGTCGGAACAGGCTCGAGGGGCTGAATGGCCTCCTCCTGTTCCTATGTTCCCACAACTCACGTTAAACCAAGCTAAGCTAAGGTGGCTATAGTTACCTGGTTTATCCTGCTCTTCCTTCTTGAACAAGGACAAGACATCAGTCCGACAGCACAATCTGCATATTTACAGTGGGTTGAGAAATTGTGGTCAGATAGTCTGCTATCTGCTCTTTCACTGGAGTGATCGCCGTTCACGTAATAAGGGCTTCTGGCAGCAGGTGACACCGTTGAGCTTTATAAAGATTCATGGTCCATTTATACAGAGAACATCACCACCTGGTGGCAGCGATGTGGTACCACACAGACACAACCAAATATTGGAAATATGCAGGAGGGCTGTCAGATTCTGTAGAGTGAAAAGGCAGGTTAACATTTTAAGTTTAGTCCCTTCATCAGAACCTGTATTTGGGGAAAGTACAGGGGAGTGGGTCTAATTAGAGCGCTCTTTCGTAAAGCCGGCAGCGGCACGATGGGCCGAATGGCCTCCTTCTGTGCTGTAAGATTCTGTGAACCAATCAAGAATGTTTTCACAGAGGAATTGTCATGTTAATGCAAAAGCAAAATACTGCGGATGCTGGAAGCCTGAAATAAAAAAAAAAAATTCTGTGGCAAATGGAATTTAACCCTGATAAGTGTGAGGTGATGCATTTTGGGAGGACTAACAAGGCAAGGGAATACACAATGAATGGTAGGACCCTAGGAAGGACAGAGGATCAGAGGGACCTTGGTGTGCATGTACATAGATCTCTGAAGGCAGCAGGACAGGTAGATAAGGTGGTTAAAAAGGCATATGGGATACTTGCCTTCATTAGCCGAGGCATAGAATATAAGAGCAGGGAGGTTATGATGGAGCTGTACAAAATGCTAGTTAGGCCACAGCTGGAATACTGTGTGCAGTTCTGGTCACCATACTATAGGAAGGATGTGATTACATTGGAGAGGGTGCAGAGGAGATTCACCAGGATGTTACCTGGGCTGGAGTGCTTCAGCTATGAAGAGAGACTGGACAGGCTGGGGTTGTTTTCCTGAGAGCAGAGAAGGCTGAGGGTGGAACTGATTGAGGTGTGCAAAATTACGAGGGGCATAGATAGGATAGATAGAAAGGAACTTTTCCCCTTAGTAGATGGGTCAATAACCAGGGGGCATAGTTTCAAGGTAAGGGGCAGGAGGTTTAGAGGGGATTTGAGGAAAAACTTTTTCACCCAGAGGGTGGTTGGAATCTGGAACTCACTGCCTGAAAGGGTGGTCGAGGCAGGAACCCTCACAACATTCAAGAAGCATTTAGATGAGCACTTGAAACGCCATAGCATACAAGGCTACGGACCAAGTGCTGAAAATGGGATTGGAATAGACAGGGCTTGATGGCCGGCGCGGACACGATGGGCCGAAGGGCCTCTTTCTGTGCTGTATAACTCTATGACTCTATGGGCTGGATTTTGATACTGGGGCGGGTTGGGGTCGTGTTATCCACCCGACTGCAATTGGATGTGGGAGATTGAAGCAATTTTCACCTAATTGGGCAATTGAGTTCCAGCATGTGGGAACCCATGAACCAATTAGTGTTTTCAGTCTGAAAGTCGCCTCTGATGATGTCATCATTGCTGCTGCATTGAAGATCAGAGACTGCCTGGCCTTTGCTGTGAGAGGACCTGGATGCAAAATGAGCAGCAGCTCTAAGTCTGAAGAGAGAGAGAGAGAGAATTTTTTTTGCTCCACCACTCCCAGATGCCAGCCAGCCACTCACTGATACTGAGCGCAGCCACTGATATTCAGCTCTCCACATGTGCTCCCGCCAGGTTTCACAATCGTGGTTCAGAACAGGCGTGCTTCACGTAGAACAAGGGTTAAAATCACAAAGGCCTTTCAAAATGGCATTATAGAGCCAATTTAGTGCTTGTTAAGGGACTTAACAGCCTATCCCGCCTCTTAAAGGCGGGACGGAGTCGGGACCAGCAGACACGATTTAATGAAAATTGCGTGGAGGCGGGATGGAGGCGGACTTGTGCCTGCCCGCCACTTTTTGCAATTTTAACCCCCCACACGCCTCCAAACCCGCCTCTACGGGTCAATGAAAATCCAGCCCTGTGACTCTAAAATGCTGGAAACACTCAGCAGGTCAGGGGAGAGAAACAAAGTTAACGTTTCAGGTCAGTGACCTTTCGTCAGAACTGGAAGACGTTGGAGATGTAACAGGTTTTAAGCAAGTGCAGAGGCCGGGAAAGGTGGGGCAGGGAAAGAACAAAAGAGATAGGGTGGAGGACAGGAGTGATTCAATGACAAAAAAGGGATGATGGTGCGAGGCGACAGGAGGTGATAATGGGACAAACATGGAAACAAAAGATGGGTCCAGAGGAGGTTTAAATTGCTACAGGAGAAAATGGGTGATTAAGATCTAAAGGTGTTGAACTCAGTGCTGAGGCCGGAAGGCTGTAAAGCGCCTGATGGAAAGATGAGGTGCTGTTCCTCAAGCTTGCGTTCAGCTTCAGTGGAACAGCATAGGAGGCCAAGGACTGTGGGAGTGGGATGGAGAACTGAAGGGGCAAACGACCGGAAGCTCAGTGTCAAGCTTGCCCTGTGATTCCAACTCATCACCACCTTGCTAATGCTCCCACAGAGTCCATTACTATTGGTGAACATAAGAATTAGGAGCAGGAGTCGGCCACACGGCCCCTTGAGCCTGCTCCGCCACACGGCCCCTCGAGCCTGCTCCGCCACACGGCCCCTCGAGCCTGCTCCGCCACACGGCCCCTCGAGCCTGCTCCGCCCCACGGCCCCTCGAGCCTGCTCCACCACATGGCCCCTCGAGCCTGCTCCGCCACACGGCCCCTCGAGCCTGCTCCGCCACTCGGCCCCTCGAGCCTGCCCCGCCACACGGCCCCTCGAGCCTGCTCCGCCACTCGGCCCCTCGAGCCTGCTCTGCCACACGGGCCCTCGAGCCTGCTCTGCCACACGGCCCCTCGAGCCTGCCCCGCCACACGGCCCCTCGAGCCTGCTCCGCCACACGGCCCCTCGAGCCTGCTCCGCCACACGGCCCCTCGAGCCTGCTCCGCCACACGGCCCCTCGAGCCTGCTCCGCCCCACGGCCCCTCGAGCCTGCTCCGCCACATGGCCCCTCGAGCCTGCTCCGCCACACGGCCCCTCGAGCCTGCTCCGCCACTCGGCCCCTCGAGCCTGCCCCACCACACGGCCCCTCGAGCCTGCTCCGCCACTCGGCCCCTCGAGCCTGCTCCGCCACACGGCCCCTCGAGCCTGCTCCGCCACACGGCCCCTCGAGCCTGCTCCGCCATTCAATAATGCGGAGATGCCGGTGTTGGACTGGGGTGGACAAAAATGAGAAGTCGCACAACACCAGGTTATAGTCCAACAGTTTTATTTAAAATTACGAGCTTTCGGAGCTGCTGCTCCTTCTTCAGGTACAGTGAGGTAACACAAATCGATTACACAGTATATATATACAGAGAACAATGTGTCTGCAGAGATACAATCTGTCAGGGAGGCATTACATCAAAGACACATCAGAGTACAGCTAAGACAATGAGGTGGGGTCACAGGCGGTCCAACGTGTCAAATGCTGCCGTCTGCAGTTAAGCTTTTAACTTTTTTTTTAAAAACTGGAAAAACAGACAACGATGTCGAGTCACGTTCTGTAGCATTGTAACATTCAATAAGATCACGGCTGATCATCAACCTCAACTCCACTTTCCCACCCAATCCCCATATCCTTTGATTCCCCGAGAGTCCAAAAATCTATCGATCTCAGCCTTGAATATATTCAAAGACTCAGCATCCACAGCCCTCTGGGACAGAGAATTCCAAAGATTCACCACCCTACTGAGTGAAAGTGTGGGTACTGACTGGTGAAAGCGGAGAGGTCAATAACCAGGGGACATAGATTTAAAGTAATTGGTAGAAGGATTAGAGGGGATTTGAGGGGAACTTTTTTCACCCAGAGGGCGGTGGGGGTCTGGAACTCACTGCCTGAAAGGGTGGTAGAGGCAGAGACCCTCATCACATTTAAAAAGTGCTTGGATATGCTCTTGAAGTGCCGTAACCTACAGGGCTACGGACCAAGAGCTGGAAAGTGGGATTAGGCTGGATCGCTCTTTGTCGGCCGGCGCAGACACGATGGGCCGAATGGCCTCCTTCTGTGCCGTAAATCTCTACAATTCTATGATAAGTGGTGGGTATTGATTGGCTCGTGCTGTGTGGGTTCTACTGGAAGGAAATTGTTCACTTGTTGCTAAGTGCCACCTGTGGCTCAGTGGGCAGCACACTCGCCTCTGAGTCAGAAGGTTGTGGGTTCAAGTCCCACTCCACGGGACTTGAGCACATAAAATCTAGGCTGACACTCCAGCGCAGTACTGAGGGAGCGCTGCACTGTCGGAGGTGCCATCTTTCGGGTGAGACGTTAAACCAAGTCTGCCCTCTCAGGTGGTTGTAAAAGATCCCACGGCACTATTTCGAAGAAGAGCAGGGGGGTTATCCCCGGTGTCCTGGGGCCAATGTTTATCCCTCAACCAACATAACAAAAAAAACCCAGATTATCTGGTCATTATCACATTGCTGTTTGTGGGAGCTTGCTGTGCGCAAATTGGCTGCCGCGTTTCCCAAATTACAAAAAAGTACTTCATTGGCTGTAAAGCGCTTTGGGATGTCCGGTGGTCGTGAGAGGTGCTGTATATGAATCCAAGTCTTTCTTTGTGGGGAGTGCGCATACCGCATTAAGTTTGTTTTCTTCCCTTCCGACAGTCTCCTAATTATAAACACCAATCGTCTCCCCTTGGAATAATCCAGCTTCCCATTTCTGTTGCTGAGTGTTTAGCTGAAGCTCTGTCCTCAATTATTGCCCGGGGTGGCGGGCCACCGACTGTGATTCTTAACGCCACGGTTAAAAGAGTTGAGATCAATTAAAATTAGGCCCGCTTATAAGATATTGTGATGAAAGAGTAATTATTTTTAATTGCTGATACGTTTTTTTTTAAAATGCACACACCATTTATTAGAGGGACGTTAGAATACAAACCAGCAAATGGAAATGCCTCTGCTGGATAAAGTCTGCTGTTAGTTTGGGTGTCTATGAATTTACAGGCAAGTTTAAGGAAGGCAAAAAGAAGAGAAATTCTAGTTGGGTAATGCTAGGCAGGTATTTGACTTACATGGTATTGCAAAGTACTTACAGCACAGAAACAGGCCATTCGGCCCAACTGGTCTGTGCCGGTGTTTATGCTCCACTCAAGCCTCCTCCCACCACTCTTCATCTAACCCTATCACCATATCCTTCTGTTCCTTTCTCCCTCATGTGCTTATCTAGCTTCCCCTTAAATGCATCTCTGCTATTCGCCTCAACCACTCCCTGTGGTAGCGAGTTCCACATTCTCACCACTCTCTGGGTAAAGAACGTTTCTTCTGAATTCCCTGTTGGATTTATTAGTGGCTATCTTATATTGATGGCCTCTAGTTTTGAACTTCTATACAAGTCCTTTAGCATAAGAACGTAACATAAGAATATAAGAAATAAGAGCAGGAGTTGGCCATACGGCCCCTCGAGCCTGCTCCGCCATTCAATGAGATCGTGGCTGATCTTCGACCTCAACTCCACTTTCCCGCCCGATCCCCATATCCCTTGATTCCCCTAGAGTCCAAAAATCTATCGATCTCAGCCTTGAATATACTCAACGACTCAGCATTCACAGCCCTCTGGGGCAGAGAATTCCAAAGATTCACCACCCTCTGAGTGAAGAAATTCCTCCTCATCTCAGTCTTAAATGGCCGACCCCTTATCCTGAGACTGTGCCCCCTGGTTCTAGATTCTCCAGCCAGGGGGGAAACAACCTCTCAGCATCTACCCTGTCAATCCACAGTGACCATTCTCCATGTGTGAGCCTAGGCGTTGAATGTTGTATTATTTATCCGTACGGTGCACTCGATCTTCATTCGACATGAACGCACACATTTTCAAGCAAATGTCGCTGGACAGCAATCAGGAATAACAACCCATCTGCCTAGCCAAGGGATGCTAAGGCCAATTGTACTGTCCTGATAAATAAAATCACCTCGCTCGATGCAGACTCGGAATCGAATCTGGAACCTGCAATCAAGCACAAAATCCGTCAGGAAACTGATACATTAATTTCTAGACATTAATCACCGGCACCTTCAAGGTTAAGCCATTGAAACTCATTGGGCGCGAACAGATCGCGGAGAGTGTGACATTATTTCACTTACAGCTTTACAATTGACAACTTCCATGCGTTTAATTATAGCCGCAGTCGTTTAAATGCGATTAAAGTTACGCAAGTGCAAAGCACACGTATAAATTATGGAAATAAACAATCGCCACAGTCAAATTTATGTCTGTAAAATGTCATTGCTCAGCATTAAAGCTTACCTTGCCCGGAAATAAAGATACTCCCTGTGCAGCTTGGCAGGAACTTACCCACTGAGTGGAAGTAACTGAGTGAATTTTATCTAACAGTAAGGTAAGCTTTTACGCTATTCACTGATGTTTATTGATTTTAATTTTATTTCGGTGATTATGTTTAGCGAGGAATTCTGGTAGATAATAGAGCTTGGCAGATAATTTGAGAACCTGGATATTTTGATAAGATCAATCCGAAACCGCCCCCATGATTTTAATTTATTGTTTCTGAGTCAGTGAGATTGATTTATGTCAGACATGGCGAGATTGGTGTTAGGGGGCTGAACAAGGAGGTGTGTCTCCCTTAAGGCTTGGTCCCTGGTGGTTAATGGACAAGTCGGACAACTGGAACCTTGATCATTGATATATTCTGTTACAAAGATAAAGAAGGAAAGACTTGCATTTATATAGCGCCTTTCACAACCTCAGGACGTCCCAAAGCGCTTTACAGCCAATGAAGCACTTCTGAAGCATAGGGCTGGATTTTGATACTGGGGCGGGTTGGGGTCGTGTTAGCCACCCGACTGCAATTGGATGTGGGAGATTGATGCAATTTTCATCTAATTGGGCAATTGAGTTCCAGCATGTGGGAACCCATGACCCAATTAATGTTTTCAGTCTGAAGTCGCCTCTGATGATGTCATCATTGCTGCTGCATTGAAGGTCTGCAAAGACTGCCTGGCCTTTGCTGTGAGAGGACCTGGATGCAAAATGAGCAGCAGCAGTCCTAAGTCTGCTCCCAGATATTTTTACACCACCACTCCCAGATACAGACAGACAGACAGAGACAGAGAGACAGAGAGAGAGAGAGAGAGAGAGAGAGTCGGGACCAGTAGACATGATTTGATGACAATTGCATGGAGGCGGACTTGTGCCCGCCCGCCAGTTTTCGCAATTTTAACCCGCCTCCACGGGTCAATGAAAATCCAGCCCATAGTCATTGTTGAAATGCAGCAGCCAAATTGCGCACAGCAAGCTCCCACACACAGCAATGTGATATTGACCAGATAATCTGTTTTTGTTATGTTGATTGAGGGATAAATATTGGCCCCAGGAAATAGTGCCGTGGGATCTTTTACGTCCACCTGAGAGGGTAGATGGGACCTTGGTTTAATGTCTCATCCAAAAGATGGCACCTCCGACAGTGCGGCGCTCACCCGGTACTGCACTGGGAGTGTCAGCCTAGATTTTGTGCTCAAGTCTCTGGAGTGGGACTTGAACCCACAACCTTCTGCTCTCAGAGGTGAGGGCTGCTGCCCCATGAGCCACGGCAGAAGACTGCTCATGATCCCCCTGCTACCTTCGCTGTCACTCTGAGATCCTCTTCTTGACCATTCTTTCTCCCAAGATTCCACCTATCTGATCTATGCCTCCTGAGGTCCTCCCCACTTTTTTTTCTGTGTCTCTGAGGAGCTCCTACTCACTGCCTTTGTCCTTGTCCGCTGCTGCAACCCTCATCTGTGTCTTTGTTACCTCTAGACTCGACTATTCCAAACTTGCACCCATTGTAAACTTCAGCTCATCCAAATCTCTGCTGCCCGTGTCCTAACTCGCACCAAGTCCCGTTCACCCATCACCCCCTGTGCTCACTGACCTACATTGGCTCCCGGTCCGGCAACGCCTCAATTTAAAAATTCTCATCTTTTTTTCACATCCCTCCATGGCCTCACCCCCTCCCTGTCTCTGTAACCTCCACCAGCCCTACAACCCCCCGAGATCTCTGCGCTCCTCCAATTCTGGCCTCTTGAGCATCCCCGATTTCCATCGCCTCACCATTGGTGGCCGTGCCTTCAGCTGCCTGGGCCCTAAGCTCTGGAATTCCCTCCCTAAACCGCTCCTCCTCTCTACCTCTCTCTCCTCATTTAAGATGTTCCTTAAAATCTACCTCTTTGACCAAACTTTTGGTCACCTGTCCTAATATCTCCTTATGTGGCTCTTTGTCCAATTTTGTTTGATAATCGCTCCTGCGAAGCGTCTTGGGACATTTTACTACGTTAAAGGCGCTGTATAAATACAAGTTGTTAATGTCTCTGTGATTCCCCCTGTCCCTCTCCACGATTCCACAAGTCCATCTGTATCTTTGAAATCCCCTCCCACCTTCTCCTCATCTTCCAAGAATCAGTGACCTGTTCTGTTTCCAAGCTCCAATCCCTTAGTTCCTCTATGATCTTGCTGCCTGCTGTTTGTTCCCAAGATATTCTCCCCGATCACCAGCTGCTCTGTTAACTGAGGTGTTTGGAATAAATTACATTCAAATGTTACAAATAACAGTTTGTCACTCCTTTGACCATCACCTGAATTGTGGAAAAAAATTATTACATAGGATATAAGGCACAGAAACAGGCCATTCGGCCCCACCAGTCCATGCCGGCGTTTATGCTCCACTCGAGCCTCCTCCCATCTTTCCTCATCTAACTCTATCAACATAACCCTCTATTCCCTTCTCCCTCATATGCTTGTCCAGCCTCCTCTTAAATGCATCTATACTATTCGCTTCAACTACTCCTTGTGGTAGCGAGTTCCACATTCTCACCACTCTCTGGGTAAAGAAGTTTCTTCTGAATTCCCTATTGGATTTCTTGGTGACTATCTTATATTGATGGCCTCTAGTTATGCTCTTCCCCACAAGTGGAAACACTCTCTCTGTATCCACGCTATCAAAACCTTTCATAATTTTAAAGACCTCTATTAGGTCACCCCTCAGCCTTCTTTTTTCAAGAGAAAAGAGACCTAGCCTGTTCACCCTTTCCTGATATGTATACCTTCGCATTTCTGGTATCATCCTTGTAAATCTTCTCTGCAGCCTCTCCAGTGCCTCTATATCCTTTTTATAATATGGCGACCAGAACTGCACGCAGTACTCCAAGTGTGGTCTAACCAAGTTTCGATACAGGTTTAGCATAACTTCACTACTTTTCAACACTATTCCTCTAGAAATAAACCCTAGTGCTTGGTTTAGTTTTTTTTAATGGCCTTGCTAAACTGTGGCGCTACTTTTAGTGATTTGTGTATTTGTACTCCTAGATCCCTTTGCTCCTCTACCCCACCTAGACTCGCACCCTCCAAGTGATAAGTGACCTCCCTATTCTTCCTACCAAAATGTAAAACCTCACATTTATCTGTGTTGATATTTATATGAATGATCAATCGCAGAAGTGGAATGATCGATATTGGTTTATTCTGTCATGGACTCCCCCTGTGTAGTTCACCAACGTGATGAGCAGATTAACGAGAGCACCAGACTGCACTGTTAGTGTTTTGGTTGTAAGTTAGTAACCTGACCTTTTTTCCAAAGCCTCTAATCTCTCATAACAACAACAACAGTGACTACACTTCAAAAAGCACTTCATTGGCTGTAAAGAGCTTTGGGACGTCCGGTGGTCGTGAAAGGCGCGATAGAAATGCCTTCTTTTCTTTTTTGATGGGATGTGAATAAATGACTTTATACGATTCGCATTTGACAATGTAAACCAACAACAACAACAACTTGTATTTATATAGCGCCTTTAACGTAGTAAAACGTCCCAAGGCGCTGCACAGGAGTATTGTAAGACAAAAAATTTGACACCTGAGCCACATAAGGATAAATTAGGGCAGGTGACCAAATGCTTGGTCAAAGAGGTAGGTTTTAAGGAGCATCTTAAAGGAGGAAAGAGAGGTAGCGAGGCGGACAGGTTTAGGCAGGGAATTCCAGAGCTTAGGGCCCAGGCAACAGAAGGCACGGCCGCCAAAGGTTGAGCGATTATAATCAGGGATGCTCACGAGGGCAGAATTAGAGGAGCGCAGATATCTCGGGGGGCTTGTGGGGCTGAAGGAGATTACAGAGATAGGGAGGGGCGAGGACATGGAGGGATCTGAAAACAAGGATGAGAATTTTGAAATCGAGGCGTTGCTTAACCGAGAGCCAATGTAGGTCAGCGAGCACAGGGGCGAACGGACCTTGGTGCGAATTAGGACACGAGCGGCCGAGTTTTGTATGACCTCAAGTTTATGTCGGGCGGAACATGGCAGGCCAGCCAGCCAGTACCAGTTATAACGCAGGTTTAGAATCCCACAAGTGGCCAGGCTGCAGCTTCTCTCTATAATAAAAACCTTGTGTGAGCTGCGGACTTGCTGCCCACGGACCTTGTTCTTACGATTTTTTTGGTAGTGGGTTCGTGCCAATTTCTTGTTGCGGCCCATGGCCAAGGTGTAGTTGCAGGCTCTTGCTGGTGGTGATGCTTCTGTGGCGTGAGTATCTGGAGCGTCTCTCTCCGCTCTCGCCATCTTGCATCAATGTAAAAGAAAACTTGTGTTCAACGCTGCCGGCAACTTACTGACAATACATACTTGTGTGTGAGAATTGATTGAAACAAATAATTGGCGACCTGACCGTAGCCCCTGAAGCAAAATGGTGCATATTAAACCATGTCTACTGAATTACTGACCATGGGTTGGCTGAAATTCCAACTCGCCTGCCATTAGGTGGGTTTTTTTCAACACTAAAAAGGAAAAAAAAAACGAGAAGGGGAGTGTGCATGGAGGAGTGCTGGGAGCCAAGTAGACCCACAGTTATCAAGGCTGGTGCTGAGTCGATTTAGACGGTGGGGTCCCTGATCACCAATACATTGGAAAAGGGGTCCTTCAACCAAAACTGTTTGAGAACCGCTGACATAGACTAGACTCGTGTTCCCTTGCGTATAGACGATTAAGGGGCGATCCAGTTGAGGTGTTTTAAGATGATTAAAGGGGTTGACAGGGTAGATAGAGAGAAACTATTTCCTCTGGTGGGAGGAGTCCAGAACAAGGGGGCATCACCTTAAAATTAGAGCCAGGCCGTTCAGGGGTGATGTCAGGAAGCACTTCTTCACACAAAGGCTAGTGGAAATCTGGAACTCTCTCCCCAGAAAAAGCTGTTGAGGCTGGGGGAGGTCAATTGAAAATGTCAAAACTTTGATTGATAGGTTTTTGTTAGACAAGGGTATTATGGGTTGTGGAACCAAGGCGGGTAGATGGAGTTAAGATACAGATCAGCCATGATCTAATTGAATGGCAGAACAGGCTCGAGGGGCTGAATGGCCTCCTCCAGTTTCTAAGGAAGCACGGGCTCTTAAGCTTCAATGAAAGAAATTAAAGGAAAGAATGAAAGATTTGCATTTATATAGCACCTTTCACGACCTCAGGACGTCCCAAAGTGCTTTACAGCCAACGAAGTACTTTTGAAGTGTAGTTGCTGGTGTAATGTAGGAATTCATTCCATAGAATTGTAGAAATTACAACACAGGAGGAGGCCATTCGGCCCATCATGCCTGTGCTGGCTCTTTGAAAGAGCCGTCGTGCTCAGTCCCACACCCCCGCTTTTTGAGTGCTAAGATTTTCTCACAAGGCAGATCAGGATCCCATCTATTTGTGCTTCCGATGAGCGAATTGAATTCTCTAACGTTGATGGATTAAGTTGGATTAAGAAATTCCCATTCTTTTGACCTTGGACAAACCTTGGATAAACCTGTTCGTGTGCGCTCTGAGCGAACAGCTGGATATTTGGGCGTTGCCACTGGTTGCAGCGGAAGTTCACCAGGAGCTGAACTCGTTTTATTCTGACTCTTCATAAGGCAGCCAGAATGGTAGTTGGGACGCTGCAACGTGTTGCTAGCAAAACGCACAGGCGGGATTAAACCATGAGCTTCCAGCTTCAAAAGATTGGAGAGGCTGGGTTGTTTTCTTTGGAACAGAGGAGGCTGAGGGGAGATTTAATTGAGGTGGATAAAATTGTGATAGAGTGGATAGGAAGGACCTATTTCCCTTAGCCGAGAGAGGTCAGTAACCAGGGGGCATAGATTTAAAGTAATTGGTAGAAGGATTAGAGGGGAGTTGAGGAGAACTTTTTTCACCCAGAGGGTGGTGGGGGTCTGGAACTCACTGCCTGAAAGGGTGGTAGAGGCAGAAACCCTCATCGCATTTAAAAAGTACTTGGATACGCACTTGAATTGCCGTAACCTACAGGGCTACGGACCAAGTGCTGGAAAGTGGGATTAGGCTGGGCGGCTCTTTGTCGGCCGGCGCGGACACGATAGGCCGAATGGCCTCCTTCTGTGCTGTAAATTTCTACGATTCTATGATGACCCACTCCAGGGACTTGAGCACAAAATCTAGGCTGACACTCCCAGTGCAGTGCCGAGGGAGCGCCGCACTGTCAGAGGTGCCGACGGTCGGATGAGACGTTAAACCGAGGGCCCCGTCTGCCCTCTCAGGTGGAGGTAAAAGATCACACGGCCACTATTTTGCGGAAGAGCAGGGGGAGCTCTCTGGTCAATATTTATCTCTCAAGCAACACCTAAAATCAGAAATAGCTGGTGATTTATTTCATTGTTGTTTGTGGGATCTTGCTGTGCGCACGTTGGCTGCAAACTTCCTACGTTACAGCAGTGATTATACTTCATTGGCTGTAAAGCGCTTTGGGGATGTCCTAAGATGTGGAAGGTAGGAAGAAGGCTCGAGACAGTTAGCCCAGCAACAAGGAACTTAGCCACTGAGCGAAGAGCGGGGATGCTAAACAATTGTCCATCGGCACGAGATGACTTGCCTGAGCTTGAGCATTTCACCGGCTAAGATTTGAGTTTGCTTTGCCAGAGCTGAATATTGAATTGACTCTGAAAGTACAAGCTGACAGTGGATCACTTGTCACTGCAACTGTTCAGTGACGATGCTGGTTTTAAAAAAAAACGATGGCAGTTTTCATTGCACTCAAACCTTGTCTCCATTATGATAATCGCACTGTGTGCAATTTCATCCCATTCCGCTCTCTTCTGAATGCCACAGTAATAACGCCCTTTAAAAACCTGACCTTCCTCCCACACTCTGCTTCAAGTCTTGTGAAAATATAAATTAATTTTCACAGGCCTTATGCTTCCACGTCAAGGAATAAATAGCCCCTGCTTGTCGAGGCACTGGGCAGAGTCTGAATGCACAGTCGGTTACAGCGGATATTTCTGAGAGTGTATGAGGAACTGTGCCAAACACGGAGGCGACTTTAACAAGTCCCGCCGCCAAATGGAGGAGCTCCGCCCAACTTGCGGCTCATACTTGAAATATGGGTGACTGCTGCCCGTGGTTTTGGTCAGAAAAAAAACCCCACTGGATTTCTGACAAGCGCTGCTGGCAATCGAAAGGCCCTGCCGCAAGCACGGACTCAAAAATTATCCACCGCTGTCGGGAACATAAGAGCATCAGAAACAGGAGCGGGAGTGACCCATAAAAACATGTCCATTTTTTTTGATGGAGCATGTCTTCTTGTCTTTTTTACGCTTCCTGGGGCCAATATTTATCCCTCAATCAACATCACTAAAAAAAAAACCAGATTATCCGGTCATTATCACATTGCTGTTTGTGGGAGCTTGCTGTGCGCAAATTGGTTGCCGCGTTTCCTACATTACAACAGTGATTCCACAAAAATACTTCATTGGCTGTAAAGCGCTTTGGGACGTCCTGAGGTTGTGAAAGGCGCTATAGAAATGCAAGTCTTTCTTTCTTTCTTCCCTGTGCCTCACAACAGTACCTGGCTGAGAGAGCACACTGAGTGAGCTTTTCACCAAGCCTTCGCATTGCCATTCTTGGTCTGGCTTCTAGGATGTGACAGAAAACAACCATGAAAGCCTTAAAACACACGGGGGAAAATTAGGTACAAATTCACAGCCGATCATTCTGCGGTGCAGTACCAATATAATACATCTCACTCAGGCTGAATGAAAGCGGCAGACAAAGAACGACTGCACGATGGAAATAAAGCAGCAACAAAAACAAAAGCCAAGACTGGAATATATTGTGATAAGATCATAAGAACATAAGAAATAGGAGCAGGAGTCGGCCATTTGGCCCTTCGAGCCTGCTCCGCCATTCAATAAGATCATGGCTGATCGCCTACCTCCACTCCACCTTCCCGCACTATCCCCATATCCCTTGGTATCCAAAAATCTATCGCTCTCAGTCTTGAATATACTCAACGACTGAGCATCCACGGCCCTCTGGGGTAGAGAACTCCAAAGATTCACCACCCTCTGAGTGAAGAAATGTCTCCCCATCTCAGTCTCAGAGTGTTGTTTCACCAGCAAGCAATGTCATTTGAAGAAATAAAATTGATTAGTGCGTATACTGACTGTAAAATGTGCAGGAACCATGGGGAAAAGCGGGACTAATTGGAGAGCTCTTGCAAAGAGACGGCACGGGCACGATGGACCGAATGGCCTCCTTCTGTGCTGTGCGATTCTCCTCATAGAACTCGTCACCACAGGGTGAATACCCTAGAAGCAGTTCAAGGGAAGCTAGATAAACACAGGAGGGAGAAAGGAATATTTTTTTTATTCGTTCACAGGATGTGGGCATCACCAGCATTTATTGCCCATCCCTAATTGCCCTTGAGAAGGAGGTGGTGAGCCGCCTTATACAACTGAGTGGCTTGCTAGGCTATTTCAGAGGGCAGTTAAGAGTCAACCACATGCCGGAGTCACATATAGGCCAGACAGAGTAAGGACGGCAGATTTCCTTCCCGACAACAGGACATTAGTGAACCAGATGGGTTTTTACAACAATCCAGTAGTTTCATGGTCACCATCACTGACGCTAGCTTTTTATTCCAGATTTATTTATTCACTGAATTTAAATTCCTCAGCTGCCTGTGGTGGGATTTGAACTCATGTCTCTGGATCATTAGTCCAAGCTCTAGTTGGATTACTAGCCCAGTGACATAACCACTATGCTACCGTTCCCAAATGGAAGGCTATGTTGATGGGGTGAGATGAAGAGGGGTGGGAGGAGGCTCGTGTGGAGCACGGACCAGTTGGGCCGACTGGCCTGTTTCTGTGCTGCACTTTCTATGGAATTCATTACTTTGTAAACAACACGACCAGGAGTCATTTGCGATATATTAGATTATCAAGCTTAATATGGAAGGCACCAGCTGCAAAGTAAAGTAATAACTTTAGGGATTAGAATTTTCTGCGGCTTGGCAGCTTGTTGCTTCCCTTCGGATTCTTTAGAGGCTCCTGTTGTGTTGGAAGATTATCCAGCGGCAGTCTTTTCCCGTTCGATGTTCATTTGTGTTGTAACTGTTCTGCACTGCTGTGTGTTCACGCTGGCAATAATACAAAATGACCACACGGAAATCGTCAACGAGCTGCTGAATACACCAGGGTCACTCATTAACTTCACACTGGTGGTTCCTCTCACTCTGGTTTGCTTGCTCGGGCGCTGATTTGTTTCTCTCTCGCACTTTCAATCTCTCTTTTTCATTTTTTCTCTCTCTTTCACTCTCTCTCTTTCACTCTCTTTCTCTCGCTTTACTCTCTTTCACTGTCTTTCTCTCTTTTTCATTCTCTTGCTTTCTCTCTCTCTTTAACTCGCTTCACTCTCTCTTTCTTTCTCTCTTTCACTCGCTTCACTCTCTCTTTCACTCTCTCTCTCTTTCTTTCTCTCTTTCACTCGCTTCACTCTCTCTTTCACTCTCTTTTTCATTCTCTCGCTTTCTCTCTCTCTTTAACTCGCTTCACTCTCTCTTTCTCTCTTTCACTCTCTTTCTTTCTCTGTTTCACTCGCTTCACTCTTTCTTTCACTCGCTTCACCCTCTTTTGCTCTCTTTTATTCTCTCTCTTTCGCTCTCTTTCGCTCTCTCATTCTTTCTTTCACTTTCTTTCTTTCTCTCTCTCTATCACTTTCTTGGTCACAGTATCTCATTCTCTGCTGGCTGGCTGTGGATGGAGGCCTGGAGATATATGAAGCAACAAGTCTCCTGGAGACCAAAGTTGAAAGTTCAGGTTGACTGGAAGTGGCCCCGGGTCAGTACTATGAATGTCACTGGAATACACACATTCAAAAGTTGCCATCTTTCCCAGCCATTCAATGTCATCATTCAGCACGACTTCCGGTTTCTCAGATACCCCGGGTGGTTCTTCCATCAGTATCTGTTGAAAATGTGTCAAAACGATTCTTTTTCCTTTGCAGTCTTCTCACCCTCTGTTACATTTTGGGATTTTTTTTTTTACCATTTTGCCACTGATAGGACTTGGTAGTGGAGCGGGCCCAGGGACTGTGTAGCCTGATTCTGCTCCTATTTCGTGTGTGCAATTCTGTTAGATGCAGGAGATGGTTCTGTGATAGATAGTAGATTGGCGGTTAGGATCAGATCAGCCATGATCTTATTGAATGGCGGAGCAGGCTCGAGGGGCCGATTGGCCTACTCCTGCTCCTATTTCTTATGTTCTTATGTTCTTATGGTATCATTTATATTTAAAGTATAAACATTTCAAGATAAAATTTGAGGAGGTTAGAGTCACACAATAGCCACATGCTGGGGTGCAGATGAAACATCTGTCCAGAGAGCCTCAGACAGTGGTTTGATATACGGTTAATATAGGGTTGGCATATTTATAAAGGTGCGAGTATGCATCATGTCTCACTCTGCGCTCTGCAGCAGTGTGATATTTCTCTTTATTTAAGGGGGATTTTTTAATTTAGGTTATCTCTGGGCCTACAGTAAGTTAATCTCTTCTGGTCACTTCTATAAAGTTTCCCCGTAGATTCCTCTTCTGTTTGCTGAGGCAGTAGCTTCTGGAACATTCCAGTGCAATTTTAGTACATCTTAAAAAAAAATCCATCGTACAATCAAGAATGGGTTAGAAATGTTGGAATTAGTATGGGAATTAGAGACTCTAGGAGCAGGCTCTCGAGGTCTTGCCAACTCCAGCACTCGGTTGCATTGCTGCTTCGAGCCTGATTCTACGAAATGCACACCTGCCCTGTACTGGTTTAATTTAGTCACCCTTGCCTATTACAGATTCTTAACCGTATTTTCCAGGTTTATATTGTCTCATCAATCTCCCCATGGAAATCTGGAACTCGCTTCCCCCAAAAAGCTGTTGAGGCTGGGGGCCAATTGAAAATGTCAAAACTGAGATGAATAGATTTTTGTTGGGAAAGGGTATTAAAGAAAAAAGAAAGAAAGAAAGACTTGCATTTCTATAGCGTCTTTCACGACCACCGGACGTCCCAAAGCGCTTTACAGCCAATGAAGTACTTTTGAATTGTAGTCATTGTGGCAATGTAGGAAATATTGAGGGCTGCAATTAAATATTGGGAAGACCGAAGCCATTGTTTTCGGTCCCCGCCACAAACTCTGTTCCCGAGCCACTGACTCCATCCCTCTCCCTAACATCTGTCTGAGGCTGAACCACACTGTTCGCAACCTTGGTGTCATATCTGACCCTGAAATGAGCTTCCAACCACATATCCACAGCATAACAAAGAACGCCTACTTCCACCTCTGTAACATCGCCCGTCTCCGCTATTGCCTCAGCTCAACCGCTGCTGAAAGCCTCATCCATGCCTTTGTTACCTCTAGACTTGACTATTCCAACGCACTCCTGGCTGGCCTCCCACATTCCACCCTATGTAAACATGAGGTCATCCAAAACTCGGCTGCCCGTGTCCTAACTCGCACCGAGTCCCGTTCGCCCATCACCCCCTGTGCTCGCTGAACCTACATTGACTCCCAGTTAAGCAACGCCTCAATTTCAAAATTCTCATCCTTGTTTTCAATTCCCTCCATGGCCTCGCCCCTCCCTATCTCTGCAATCTCCTCCAGCCCCACAACCCCCCGAGATATCTGTGCTCTTCTAATTCTGCCCTCTTGAGCATCCCTGATTATAATCGCTCAACCTTTGGTGGCCATACCTTTAGCTACCTGGGCCCTAAGCTCTGGAATTCCCTCCCTAAACTTCTCCGCCTCTCTACCTCTCTCTCTCCTCCTTTACGACGCTCCTTAAAACCTACCTCTTTGACCAAGCTTTTGGTCACCTGCCCTAATTTCTCCTTATGTGGATCGGTGTCAAATTTTTTGTCTTAAAATACTCCTGTGCAGCGCCTTGGGATGTTTTACTACGTTAAAGGCGCTATATAAATACAAGTTGTTGTTGTTGTATATGGAAGCAAGGTGGGTAAACGGAGTTGAGATACAGATCAGCCATGCTCTAAATGCAGGGTCGAGGGGCTGAACGGCCGACTCCTGTTCCTATGTTGCAGCAAATACTGATGCATGTCTTAGACCTTCAAAGAAATTAGCACAGTTTGCTGAACATGAATAACTTGCTGTGGCTCTTTTCTCGGAAGTAAATTACTCTTGTACTTAAACTGCAACTCTGCATTCAAGAGCCAGCAATCACCTGGAACAGCTCGAAGAACAAACAGTGCCTGTGGAAAATTGTGCTAAGGAAAAAAGCGACCCCTTTATCTGGTTCATTAAGAGCTTGCCGCTGAAATGGGGAGATACCATTCTGTGCTTTGTGTATTCATTAGTTTTGTTTCCGGATCCAGTACTTTATCACTGTCTTGGTGATCTATAGATTTTGACTTGTTCCCGTACTCCGAATGAGAATAGTGAATAAATCAGACCTTTTACATCAACTTTCTCCCCCTTTTGTTATGAAGACCTTGCAGCAGTGAAGAGCAAACATTTTCAAGAGGCTCTGTCACACCTACGATTTCTGATATGTTCTCAGTAATGAGTCACGTAAACCACCAACATAGGAACAGGGGGAGGCCATTCAGCCCCTCGGGCCTGTTCCGCCATTCAGTTAGATCGCGGCTGATCTGTATCTTAACTCCATCTACCCGCTTTGGTTCCGTAACCCTTAATACCCTTTGCCTAACAAAAATCTATCAATCTCAGTTTTGAAATTTCCGATTGACCACCCGGCCTCAACAGCTTTCTGGGGGAGAGAGTTCCAGATTTCCACCACCCTTTGTGTGAAGGAGTGTTGTAAGATTCTAAAAAACCGCAATAAAACCGCTGCTACCGTGTGGAGATCGAAATTCAGAACGAATTGTGAAATGGTGATGGAATACTAGGAGGTCAGCAGGGGGTCATTTGCCTGTCGGTCAGCATATGGTCCTTTGTTTGTAAGGCCACATGGACAGGAAGGAGAAACACGAGTGACGAGGAAGTCCCGCCCCCCCCCACCTCACAGGAACATGAACGTGTCATAGGGAAGGAACTCCAATCAGGGAAGGTTTGGAGTGAAACTGACCTATCAGAGGAGGGCAGATGGTGATATACGTGTGGGGCCGGCAAAAGGCCCTATAAAAGAAGTGACCCAGAGGCGAGAAATTCAGAAAGAAGAACAGACGAACAAAGAAAGCTGGCCAGTCTATGTTAGCAGCTTACGCCTTTTCTAGACCGATCACCCAGAGATAAAGGAGTATGTATAAAAGTCAGACATAGAGCTTAGATATTGTTAAAGGGTACTTTTATGTATGGTTCACTTGGGATATAAATCGCCAGGAGGTAGAGTATAAGTTGCTGGGGAGTACGTTTATGTACGGGTAAATTGGGAGCATATTGATTGCGATGTACACTTGAATTTTGAACTGTAGTGTGAATAAAGACTAATTTTATTGATCACATACTTATCTGTCATTGTTACGCTTATTCGTAATTCTCGAAGTCCGAACAGTCGTAAGAGAAAGGCTTACAGTGCTTCCTGACATCACCCCCTGAATGGCCTGGCTCTAATTTTAAGGCTTTGCCCCTTAGCTCTGGACGCCCCCTAATTGTACCTCCATCATACAGTAGCACAGAATTCTAACATTGTAGGAATATGAATTGATCTGTTGGCTAGAGATACATAATGGAGTAAGTTCATTTTAAGAAGCACTGCACAATTGTTTTGATTTATTTTAAGTTTAATTTTCACATGGAGTGGGAGAAGCGGAACCGCTGAAGTAGCAGATGCAATGAATTTCTAGAATTTTTTTGGGACAGTTTTCTGTGGGGCCCGATTTTAACTCCAGGTGGATTCCCTGCTCAGGCATGAGTTAAAATCACAGTCGGGTCTTGATGATGTCATCGGGCCGCAGCATGCAGATGTAAAGAAGGACCCTGTTGCCTGTCCTTGCTGAGGAGAGCAGGTTAAAATTGCAGATGTTGCGATCATCATGGCGGCTTTCGGACAGGGAAGAGCCAGGGCGATTTTAACAGCCCACCCGCCGGGTTTCTGCTGAGCAGGAATGGTTGAAATCGCCCAATATATCTTAGAACTGACAAGGGAACAGGCCACACTGGATTTACTGATGAGCATCTGGCAAATAGTGACCACAGAATCTTAGAATCCTAGAATGGTTACAGCACAGAAGGAGGCCATTCGGCCCGTCGAGCCCGTGCCTGCTCTCTGCAAGAGCACTTCAGCTAGTCCCACTCCCCCGCCCTTTCCTCGTAGCCCTGCAATTTTTTTTCCTTCATGTACTTATCCAATTCCCTGTTGAAAGCCGTGATTAGTCTGCCTCCACCACCCTTTCAGGCAGTGCATTCCAGACCCTAACCACTTGCTGCGTAAAAAAGTTTTTCCTCATGTCGCCTTTGGTTCTTCTGCCAATCACCTTAAATCTGTGTTCTCTGGTTCTTGACCCTTCCGCCAATGGGAACAGTTTCTCTCTATCTACTCTGTCCAGACCCCTCATGATTTTGAACACCTCTATCAAATCTCCTCTCAACCTTCTCTGCTCCAAGGAGAACAACCCTAGCTTCTCCAGTCTATCCACGTAACTGAAGTCCCTCATCCTTGGAATCATTCTCTTTGAATAAATCTTTTCTGCACCCTCTCCAACGCCTTCATATCCTTCCTAAAGTGCGGTGCCCAGAATTGGACCATAATATGATTGAAATTGTTGTTAGATGTGTGAGAAAAAAGACTTGCATTTCTACAGCGCCTTTCATGACCGCAGGAAGTCCCAAAGCACTTTACAGCCAATGAAGTACTTTTGAAGTGTAGCCACTGTTGTAATGTAGGAAACGCGGCAGCCAATTTTGCGCACAGCAAGCTCCCGCAAACAGCAATGTGATAATGACCAGATCATCTGTTTTAGTGATGTTGATAGAGGGACAAATATTGGCCCCAGGACACCGGGAGAAGGGAGAGTCACAAACTAAGGTTTTAAATTTAAGTAGGCAAACTTTAACAGGGATAAGAAATAAATTAACGGCAGTAAACTGTTAATGGATAAAACGGACAAACAGTGGGAAGTAATTTAAAGCAGTATTTGGTACAAAAATAAAACCAGTACATATCCCTAAAAGGCAGAGGTTGCACTTGTGTGGTTAAGCAACCATGGCCAACAAACGAGGTAAGAGACAGTATCAATCTAAAAGAAAACTCTGGCACAAATGCAAGGAAAGGTGGAAATCCAACGGACTGAGAGAGCTACAAAAAGCAGCAAAGGGGTACAGAGAAAATAATACGAGGTTCAAAAAGGATATAGGAGAAAAAAATCTTGCACGGGACAGTAAAGCTAACATCGCAAGGTTTTGCAAATCTATTAAGCGAACAGCATAGCAGAATGTGGACCCATTAGAGACTGATGCAGGCGAGGCTATAATGGACAATAAAGAAACGGCAGACTTGTTAAATGAATATTTTGCATTCGTTTTCACAGTGGAGGACGAGGACAAAATATCAGTGGCACAAAGGAAACTGAAAAATAAGTCACGGAGAAGAACATAGTTGATTTAATAAAAGTCAAATATTTTGTTGGGTATGGATATCAGGGAATATTGAACAAAATCTGTTAAATGGAGTTGAGGTACAGGTCAACCATGATCTAATTGAATGGTGGAACAGGCTCGTGGGGCTGAATGGCCTGCTCCTAATAAAAGATTAAATGCATGTCTGTTTGATTGGATCTCATGGCACTTTTGAAGCCTTCAGGATAAGACACAATGGAACGAATTGGAAACTGTTCATTGGATTGAATTGGAATGGAACGAATTGGAAACTGTTCATTGGGCTGAATTGGAATGGAACGAATTGGAAACTGTTCATTGGATTGACTTGGAATGGAACGAAGTGGAAACTGAGCATTGGAGTAAATTGGAATGCAACGAATTGGAAACTGTTCATTGGATTGAATTGGAATGGAGCGAATTGGAAACTGTTCATTGGATTGAATTGGAATGGAATGAATTAGAAACTGTTCATTAGTTTGAATTGGAATTGGAGCAAGCCGGAAACCTGCCGGTGCCACCGTGGGCCACAGTTCACGGCCGCCCGAAATAATAGCGCGGGCAGCACCGGTATTGTGGCGCTGCCCGCTAATTTAAATTCACGCAGCGCAAAGCCTGGAGTGCAAGACTCGCTTTCTGGCGGTAGTCTCAGCAGGAGGCCCAATGTCTTAAAGCTAGCCTGTCATTTTAGGAAGCAGTGTCGGTCCCTTAAAGGGGAGCTGCCTTCTAAAATGAAAGAAATTAAAATCATTTAAATATAGGCAGTCTTTAGCCCTTAGAGCTCAACATTAAAAATAATTCCCAAATGGCAGTCTGCAGCTCTTAAAGCTGAACTGCCTTCTGGATGTAAAAAAATGGTAAAAGTGTTTTAGCACTAACACAACTGGCTCAGCAAGCCAAAGAAGGGGCACCCAGGGTCTCGCATGCAGCACTCCAGCTTTATGCAGGGAGTCAACACTACAAGACAGGCCCTCTACCCACAAGGGCCAGGAGGCCCTCCAGAAAGAAGGATGTGGGACCAAATCGCTGAGGCTGTCACTGCCAGCAGTGTTGCCCCCCCATGACCTGGCTCCAGTGCTCAAAGAAGCTTCATGACCTCAGACCAGTAGTCAAGGTCAGTGAATGCATCTTCAAAAATCGCCTCCTACCAACTGCACCACTAGCCTCACACACTGCTCATTGCACGAACACCCCCACCCATCACTCACCTAGCAACAATCTGTACCAAACACGAGGCACACCTCCCATTCCTAGCTTCATCTCACCCCCTTGGAGGAGCCCCTCTTGGGAGAGGCATGGCTGAGCCCTTGGCTAGTGGCGGGGCTGAAAGGATACAAGATGCTGGAATCCTTATACGTTATCCTCCTTCTCACATCCCACTTCCCCCTCATCCCACAATATCTTCTGATGTACAAGCTACACATGGTGTCAGCATGCAGTTCTTGCTTTCCCGCCCTCTCCTCACCGCAACTCTACCCTTGTGCCTTCCTCATTTCACACACCCAAGAAATCCAGCCTGCCCAGCCAGTGGGTGACCAAGAAGGAGAAGAGAATGAAGAAGAAAAAGAAGAAACACCGTCACTCGATTTGACACTCCCAGCCACCAGCCCCTCGAGGTCATTCTGCAAGGCCATCTGCAGCGTCCCTCACTGAAAGTCAGCAGCCTTCCACCAGCCATGCTACAGCCACTGGGGTAGCACTGCGTGACATCAGTAGGATAGGCAAAGGCACACACGAGACAGTCACTAAGGGAATGCACACGGGCGATGAGTTGATTTCTTGATGTCATATTGGATGGATAGATGTAGAAAGTTGTATTGGAAAGTTTGCTTTTATTTCAGCATCGTGGCCAAGAGGACGCTGTGATGGTCAATAACAGAGGGAAGGTAAGGTGTGGGACAATTGTTGAAAGGGGAATTAGGGTTATGGTCACCGATACTGCAGGCAGAAGATTCCATCCCAGATATCCCGGCCAGAGAGGGGCTGCATCCTTCCTTCCGCTTCCTCCTCTTCTATGCCTTCCTCTTCTACTTCTTCCTCTTCTGCGTCTTCCTCTTCCCTCGACGAGCGAATGCTGTAAATCTGAAATAAAAGCAGAAAATGCTGGAAATACTCAGCAGGTCAGGCAGCGTCTCGACCTGAGACGTGAACTCTGTTTCTCTCTCCACAGATGCCGCCTGACCTGCTGAGTATTTCCAGCATGTTCAGTCTTCTCAGAGGCCTTCCTTTACCATCTGAAGCCTTGCAAGCATCCAGCAGCACTCCCTGCACACTTTACAAACTTTTAACATCTATTGCACCAAGCCACAACTTCAATAAAATATTAAAAATACAGTCCCAAAGCTTAAATCCAAACTTACCTAAAATGTGTGTGTGTCCCTTTAAGAAGCGCTGACAGCGTTAGTGCAGGGCTGCTTCATGCATGCTTTTCTGTGCGTGCTTAGGACTCAGCGTTAAAAAGAGTGAAAAGGTCGAAGTTGGCAGATGTGGCGTCAAGTTGGCGTTGCATGCCGACTAACGTCACGCTCTGCTCGTTTATATTTCTGGGGCCAGCGCTGTCAACGGCTGTGCTATTGCCCTTACCAAAATGGCGGTCGCCAAGTCCCATGCCGGAGGCGGGCATGTAGCGAGGCGGCCGCCATTTTTTTGCAGCAACCCAGCGGTAACGGGCGGCGCACAGGTACCGAATTTCTGGGCCAGGCTTGACGATTGTGACAGTGAGCCTGTTGCTTTGTCACTGTGCTATCTGCACTCTCGGAAACTCAGAAAGTTTATGTGCTGGTGTTAAATCTATCAAATGATTACACTCCGAACAACTGCGATTGAGGAAATAGTAACTGGGACCTTTCATTTTCTTATGCTTTGTGGGATAATATTACCATCTTATCGTTGTCTCACAGCAGTCTCAATAGGTTACTCTTTTGCCCCAAGTATTTGGGAGATACAAATAATTCATCACAATCGAATAATCGAATAAGAGATAACTGAACTCCCTTCATTGTGTTTTTTGACTGAATAAAATAATCTATGAACAGATCCTAGAGGTACAACAAAGGAAGTACAGACTTAGGGGGAAAAATTGGGTTGCTTTGCGCCTCCTGTTAGCGCCCTAAGAAGGCGCTAACGGGAGGCACAAAGCAACTAGCGCCCGGGTGTGGCGCTGCCCACGCCTCCTGCGAAATTCAGCGGGAGGTTAGCGGTGGGGCTAACCGGTAGCGCCCTGTGGCGCTGACGTCATCACGTTGCGCAGCGCCCCGCTCGCGCCCCGGCAGCGATCTTCGGGAGCGCCCCCTGACTTACCGCCAGACGCTATGTCCGACAGGGTCAAGGGGGCCTACCTGCGGCCGGGGAGGCGCAATTTAAAAGCAAGGTGCCGGGCGGCCATTTTTGTTGCTGGCCGCCTGCCAGCACCTGCCTCTGCTCCCGTCCCCGGCCTCCTGAACGGCCCCCCCCTCCCCCCCCGCAGAGTGCCGGCTGCGCTCCAAGGGCCCGGCACTTCTCTTGAGTGCCGGGCTCTTTTGCCGGCACTCCGATCCCCGGGGGCCCAGCTGGGCCCCGGGTTGCGCTGCGCAAGGCCCCTCCCCTTTAAGAAGGGGAGGAAGGCCTGCAATACCGCAGCATGTAGCGCCGCGATATTGACTCGCTGCGCCTCAAGAGGGAGGCGGGGCACTTCCAGTCGCACCCCGCTTCCCTCTTGGGGCGCAACCACTCAATTTCCGGCGCGGGGGCGCTACTCAATTTTTAGCCCCTAGAATTTTCAATGTGATATGGAATGAAAACAAGCTGTATTATTTATTATTACATCCGTCTTTCCCGTAAAATTCTGTATTTTCTTCCTACCTAAGCTCTGGGATTCCCTTCCTAAACCTCTCCGCCTCTCTACCTCTCTCTCCTCCTTTTAAGACACTCCATAAAACCGACCTCATCTGCCCTAATATCTCCTTATGTGGCTCGGTGTCAAATTTTGTTTGATAATCGCTCCTGTGAAGTTGAGACGTTTTATGAAAGAAAGAGAGACTTGCATTTCTGTAGCGCCTTTCATGACCACCGGACGTCTCAAAGCGCTTTACAGCCAATGAGGCAATTTTGAAGTGCAGTCACTGTTATAATGTGGGAAACGCGGCAGCCAAATTGCACACAGCAAGCTCCCACAAACAGCAATGCGATACTGACTAGATAATCTGTTTTAGCGATGTTGGTTGGGGATAAATATTGGCCAGGACACCGAGGATAACTCTCCTGCTCTTCTTCGAAATAGTGGCGTGGGATCTTTTACGTCCCCCTGAGAGGACAGACGGGGCCTCGGTTTAACGTCTCATCCGAAAGACGGCACCTCCAACAGTGCAGCACTCCCTCAGCACCGCACTGAGAGTGTCAGCCTAGATGTATGTGCTCAAGTCCCTGGAGTGGGGCTTGAACCCACAACCTTCTGACTCAGAAGCGAGAGTGCTGCCCACTGAGCCACGGCTGACATTAGATGACGTTAAAGGCGCTATATAAATACAAGTTGTTGTTATTCAAAAGCAACGCAATCGAGTGGAAACTCCAGGCCCCAGAATTCAATGCCTCCCAGTAGACAAGGTATGGGGCAAAAATAAACACCATCCACCATTGTGGCTTTAATTGCAAATGCAACTCGATAGGTCTTTACACAATCAGTAGATAAGGATTTTGAGCATAGAATCACAGAATCTTACAGCACAGAAGGAGGCCATTCGGCCCATCGTGCCTGTGCCGACTCTTTGAAAGAGCTCTCCAATTAGTCCCCGTCCCCCCCCTGCTCTTTCCCCGGCCTGTTATCTTTTTAAGTATTTATCCGATTCCCTTTTGAAAGTTACTATTGAATCTGCTTCCACCGCCCTTTCAGGCAGCGCGTTCCAGATCACAACAACTCGCTGCCGCAATTATCTTAAACCTGTGTCCTCTGGTTATCGATCCTAACGCCAGTTAGTCACCAGAAAGTCAAACTGTCATGAACAAAGTTGAATCAGACTGAAGTCGGGGCTTTTATCAGTCTCGTAGGAAACCCGATGGCATTTTTTTTACTTTGATACATACTGACCTTGACCCCAGTTACACTGTGCCGTTTGATTCGCCTGGATGCAGCTTTCACGCTGACGGTTTTTTGGCCCAACTACAATATGCCAAATGGATTTGCACACTGATCACTTGTGAGAAATTTCAGAGTCATTTCTCTGCCATGAGTACAGCTCCAGAGTGAAACAAAGTTTAGTAATAGAGGAGCCCACAGGCAGGGTGGGTGGGGGATACAGAGTGGCTTGTTGGGTCGAGGGTCAATCGGAGAGAGATCGGGGGCAGAGATCGGGGGGGGGTTGGTGATCGCCCGGGGTGGGGGGGGGGCTGTCCGATCACAGGGCTGGGGTTCTGATCGCGGGAGGGGTGTGTGGGTGGGGGGGGGGAAAGCAGGTTAGCTTGGAGGGCCGGTGGGGGGGGGGAAGCACTCATGCTCCTTCTGGCCCACAAGCAGTGCTGGAAAGGCACTTACCTCTTCCACACAGCAGTCCTCGCCTCCCTTTAGCTGCCGGGTTTCCCGAGGGTTAAACCAAGTGGGTTGGTTGCGCCCCCCCCCTCCCCCACCATCCCGCCTCCGTTAAACCCGGAAGTGGGTGGGTTCGAGGCGGGTTGGGTTCAGGTTTGAGGTTTTTAAATTTTTACATCCCACCCGACCCAAACCCACTCAACTTTGGGGGTTGAAAAGTTACCATTGAATCTGCCTCCACCGCCCTTTCAAGCAGCGCATTCCAGATCACAACAACTCGCCGCCTAAAAAAATAAATTCAAAAAACGTACACAGGTGCAGAGCTCTCTACCTGCACTGAGTTTTACACACACATCAGTATAACTCACGAGAGCTGTGTCAAACCAGGATCAGCAGTATAACTGAGACTTCTTATATTCTGATAACTTGCTGTGATAGAGCCAATATTACTGCTGGAAGTCGAGCAGTTTTCTTGTTGGTGATCACAGCAAAATTGGACAAGCTCCAGTTTCTTATATCTCTGAGTGCCAGTTGGAAGATCCAGTACTTCGTTCTGTTTTGTTTAGGCTGATAGAAAAAAAAAAGAAAGACTTGCATTTCTACAGCGCCTTTCACAACCTCAAGATGTCCCAAAGCGCTTTACAGCCAATTAAGTACTTTTGAAGTGTGGTCACTGTTGTAATGTAGGAAACGCAATGTGATAATGACCAGATAATCTGTTTTTAGTGACGTTTATTGAGGGATAAATATTGGCCCCAGGACACCGGGGAGAATTCCCCTACTCTTCTTCGAAATAGTGGCCATGGGATCTTTTACGTCCACCTGAGAGGGCAGACAGGGCCTCGGTTTAGCGTCTCTTCCGAAAGACAGCACCTCTGACAGGGCAGCACTCCCTCAGTACTGACACTGGGAGTGTCAGCCTAGATTTTGTGCTCAAGTCTCTGGAGTGGGACTTGAACCTACGACTTTCTGACTCAGAGGCGAGTGGGCTACCAGGGCGACAAAGCCACCAGGGCAACTTAAAGCATTCTGCCATCTCTCCACGCTCCATTCCCCTCTCCAGAAGTAGAGCACAATAATAAATGATAGAAGGCCTCACCAAAATTAAAACGTGCGTCAGTAAAAAAAAATCTTTTAATGACACTTATTCAGAAACTACCAGTTGCTGATGGCTTCAGTTGTGGGGAGAGACCAAAACTAGGGGCCCATAAATATAAGATAGTCACTGATAAATCCAATGGGGAATTCAGGAGAAACTTCTTCACCCAGAGAGTGGTGAGAATGTGAAACTCACTACCACAGGGAGTGGTTGAGGCGAATAGCACAGATGCATTTAAGGGGAAGCTAGATAAACACATGAGGGAGAAAGGAATAGAAGGTTATGCTGACAGGGTGAGATGAAGAGGGGTGGGAGGAGGCTCGTGTGTTGGGCTGAATGGCCTGTTGCTGTGCTGTACGGTCTATGTAATTCTAGGAGTGTTCTGGGATCATTGCATCCTGTCTGACTGTTGGATTGATAGTCTGCGTGCTTGGCTTAAATACCTTCCCGCCAAGACCATCTACAAGGCACAAGGCAGGAGTGTGATGGAATGCACTCCACTTGCCTGGACGAGTGTAGCTCGAACAACACTCAAGAAGCTCGACACCACCCAGGACAAAGCAGCCCGCTTGATCGGCACCCCATCCACCACCTTAAACATTCACTCCCTCCACTACCGGCGTCCCGTGGCTGGAGTGTGTGCCATCTACAAGATGCACTGCAGCAACTCGCCAAGGCTTCTTCGGCAGCACCTCCCAAACCCGCGACCTCTACCACCTAGAAGGACAAGGGCAGCAGGCGCATGGGAACACCACCACCTCCAAGTTCCCCTCCAAGTCACACACCATCCTGACTTAGAAGTTTATCGACCGTTCCTTCATCGTCACTGGGTCAAAATCCTGGAACTCCCTCCCTAACAGCACTGTGGGAGCACCTTCACCACACGGACTGCAGAAATGGTTAAAACCAGTTGTGTAGGGAATGCAAAAAAAAAAGAATAAAACCGGCTTTTATGACCTTTCGGAGTATGTCAGTGCCTGCCCGTGCGGGCAAAAGCAGCCAATCCCTGGTGGCTCTCTCCGGTGGAAACTCACAGAGCAGATAGCTGACCCTGAGAACCTTTCTGGGCTCAGCATTGTGGCATAGGGCGGGCGGGCGGGCGGGCGAGGCGGAACTGCACGTCTGCTGCCAATGGAGAGAAATGACAGGGAATCGATTCCTGGGATGAGAAGTTGTCCTTTTGAGGAGAGATTGAGTAGATTGGGCCTATACTCTCTGGAGTTTAGAAGAATGAGAGGTGATCTCATTGAAACATACAGGATTCTGAGGGGGATTGACAGGGTAGATGCTGAGAGGTTGTTTCCCCCTGGCTGGAGAGTCTAGAACTAGGAGGTCACAGTCTCAGGATAAGGGGTCGGCCATTTAGGACTGAGATGATGTGGAGATGCCGGTGTTGGACTGGGGTGGACAAATGTGAGAAGTCGCACAACACCAGGTTATAGTCCAACAGTTTTATTTGAAATCACAAACTTTCGGAGCGCTGCTCCTTCGTCAGGTGAAGTCTGACCTGACGAAGGAGCAGCGCTCTGAAAGCTTGTGATTTCAAATAAAACTGTTGGACTATAACCTGGTGTTGTGCGACTTCTCACATAGGACTGAGATGAGGAGGAATTTCTTCACTCAGAGGGTTGTGAATCTTTGGAATTCTCTACCCCAGAGAGCTGTGGATGCTCAGTCGTTGAGCACATTCAAGACAGAGATCAATAGAGTTTTGGACTCTCGGGGAATCAAGGGATATGGGGATCGGGTGGGGAAAGTGGAGTTGAGGTTGAAGATCAGCCATGATCTTATTGAATGGTGGGGCAGGCTCGAGGGGCTGTATGGCCGACTCCTGCTCCTCATTCTTATGTTCTTATGGAAATCAAGGCCGAGTTCTTTGGCAGCTATGCTGTCTAAAAATGCTGCATTTCCAATAGATGGAGCTCTTGCACTGTGCTGGAGTCAGTGATGCCTCTCCAGTATGTGAACCAGCTCTTTGACATCAAGCCATTTTCCCCCTTTTTCACCTGAAGCTCAAAAATAGCTGAAAAAGTAAAAGAATATTTAATCCTTTTCTGTTGTAGGACCACTTGTCTGCTAATCAACCCCGCAAGGTTCCAGTAGTTGTGTTTACTAACCTTTAGGCGCAGTTTTACACTACAAATGCATCTCACCGTCACTTTTAGCAGTAATTGGGGAGTCGTGAGGAATCGTGTTCAATGATTAATGAATAACCAGGTGTTTGAATTCATTTTACTTCTCTCCGCTCCAAAGATACAGATGTTATTGAATCATAGTTGATGTGACACATCTGTGTTTCAGCACATAAAAGCAGTGAGGAGTTTAACCGGCTCTCGCAGCACCTTACATTATAATCCCAAACTGCCATGTATAATAACTACCTGACTCTATTAACTAACTCGGTTCCCAAGCAGCTGAAACCTAAGATCCATGGTGAACATTTCTGCCTCATAATTACCCTAAATATAACAAGGCATGGATGAAAAGAAAAACTGCGTGACTTCTGCAAATCTGAAATAAAAAGTGAGGCTGGAAATGGGTCACTCAGGAAAGAGAGGGATTAACATTTTGAACGCGACCCTGTATTAGAATAATGATTGCAAGATACAGGTGACATTGGCCATTCAGTACATCCATCCTCCCCAAAAAAACTAGTTACCCCATGTCCAACTGTTCTCAAAATTATTCCCTGGTTTCATCTCCACTACGTTACCCAGAAGGTTGTGGGTTCGAGTCCCCACTCCAGAGACTTGAACACATAATCCAGGCTGACACTCCCAGGGCAGTACTGAGCCAGTGCTGCACTGTCGGAGGGTCAGTACTGAGGGAGCGCCGCACTGTCGGAGGGGCAGTACTGAGGGAGCGCCGCACTGTCGGAGGGGCAGTACTGAGGGAGTGCTGCACTGTCGGAGGGGGCAGTACTGAGGGAGCGCTGCACTGTCGGAGGGGCAGTACTGAGGGAGCGCTGCACTGTCGGAGGGGCAGTACTGAGGGAGTGCTGCACTGTCGGAGGGGCAGTACTGAGGGAGCGCTGCACTGTCGGAGGGGCAGTACTGAGGGAGCGCTGCACTGTCGGAGGGTCAGTACTGAAGGAGTGCCGCACTGTCGGAGAGACAGTACTGAGGGAGCGCCGCACTGTCGGAGGGGCAGTACTGAGGGAGCGCCGCACTGTCGGAGGGGCAGTACTGAGGGAGTGCTGCACTGTCGGAGGGGCAGTACTGAGGGAGCGCTGCACTGTCGGAGGGGCAGTACTGAGGGAGCGCCGCACTGTCGGAGGGTCAGTACTGAGGGAGCGCCGCACTGTCGGAGAGACAGTACTGAGGGAGCGCCACACTGTCGGAGGGGCAGTACTGAGGGAGCGCCGCACTGTTGGAGGGGCAGTACTGAGGGAGCGCTGCACTGTCGGAAAATCTATCCACAATAATCCTTTCACGGCATCTAAAATGAAACTATATTGTTTTACTCAACATGCAGATAAATAAGACACCTACTGACGGCTGAATTTATATTATTCATGTTCCAAATTATTGTTTAAATGAAACATATTCATTTATCTGACTTGCCATTCTGCTTGATTGAAAATCTGCGCTTGCTTACATTAGAGGTTACAGTCGCCCCGACTGACTGATAGACGATACTGTCAAAACATTAAATTAGAAGATGAAGTACCAGAACTCAAACCGTTTGTCTTACTAGTCTGGCAGCTTTAACATTTTTTTATGTAGTCTGTTAAAATAAAACTTAAAAGTCACTAATTTGATTATTTTTCCCACTGTACATCTGCCGCTTCTAATTTTAATATGTCAGACACGCCATTATTACCAGGGAATCACCCTCTTTTGATTTCTATTAATCCTTGGGGGTGCATTTCATTAAAATATATATTGGAGCAATAAAGGAAGGCACACGTGCAGTAAAGGCTGTCCCGCAGGGCAGGTTAAGCTGCCATTGGCTCTCCATATCAAGCAGGGGTCGAATACCATTTGGAAATCAATATTTCACTTTCTTCACTCACTTGTAATGATACAGCGAAATAAATCAAAGAGTTACAGCAATACCACGCCTAACCACACATTAAAGCACTGATGGGAGCTTTTGAAACGTTGAAGATCTGACGCTTTTTTTTTAAGTCAACGGCCGTGGCTGTCCAGCTGACCTGCTCTCCACCGTACAGCAACAGGTCATCTTAAGAACGTAAGAAATAGGAGCAGGAGTCGGCCACACGGCCCCTCGAGCCTGCTCCGCCATTCAATAAGATCGTGGCTGATCCTCGACCTCAACCCCACTTTCCCGCCCGCTCCCCATAACCCTTGACTCCCCTGTAGCTCAAATATCTGTCTATCTCCGCCTTGAATACATTCAATGACTCCGCCTCCACAGCTCTCTGGGGTAGAAAATTCCAAAGATTCACGACCCTCAGAGAGAAGAAATTCCTCCTCATCTCCGTTTTAAACGGGCGACCCTTTATCCTGAAACTATGCCCCCTAGTTCTACGTTCCCCCCACGAGGGGAAACATCCTCTCTGCATCTACCCTGTCAAGCCCCCTCAGAAAGGTCTTCGACCTGAAACGTTAACTCTGTTTCTCTCTCCACGGATGCTGCCTGGCCTGCTGAGTTTTTCCAGCGTTTTCTGTTGTTATTCCCTCAGAATCTTATATGTTTCAGTAAGATCACCTTTCATTCTCTATGAACATTCATTATGAACATATTAAGCTTTCATGCATTAATAACAGCACATCATTTCAAGGCTACAGGTTTCAGAATGTTCGAGAACGCGCATTTGCTTGTCTGGGTGTTCGCACCCCATTGAGATCAGTCGAGTCTGATGAGGTGAGGAGCTCAAATCAGAATCGGTGATTAACCAATTACCCCCACTCAGGATCAGCAGCAGCAGTGACGAGCACTCGCTACTACTTGAACCCAGTCAGTGATTTCTGAAAACCACTAAGGACTAGGAAAAGACAGCGGCTCAAACACAAAAATAAATTGTCTTTGAATAGTAATAATAGACTTGAAGCACATCAGATTCTGAGGGGGGGATTGACAGGGTAGATGCTGAGAGGTTGCTTCCCCTGGCTGGAGAGTCTAGAACCAGGGGTCACAGTCTCAGGATAAGGGGTCGGCCATTTAGGACTGAGATGAGGAGAAATTTCTTCACTCAGAGGGTGGTGAATCTTTGGAATTCTCTACCCCAGGGGGCTGTGGATGCTGAGTCTTTGAGTATATTCACGACAGAGATCGATAGATTTTTGGACTCTAGGGGAATCAAGGGATATGGAAGTCGGGCGGGAAAGTGGAGTTGAGGTCTATGATCGGCCATGATCTTATTGAATGGTGGAGCAGGCTCGAGGGGCCGAATGGCCTACTCCTGCTATAAGAACCTATTTCTTATGTTCATATAATGATGTTCCTATTATAGAGAAGTTAACCCACGTAAAACAAATGGGGGAAACAATGCCTGCATCGAACTAGTAGACAAGGTCACTCAGTAGAAAGATGCTGAAGGCTGTGGAGGGTTGCTTGACAGTGTAAGCTCAGGGAAATAAAAACACAAAGGCTGATTACATGTTGGATTTTGTAACAACAACAACTTGTATTCATACAGCGCCTTTAACCTAGTAAAACGTCCCAAGGCGCTTCAGAGGAGCGATTATCAAACAAAAACTGACACCGAGCCACATAAGGAGAAATTAGATAGAACATGCTGGAAATACTTAGCGGGTCAGGCAGCATCTGTAGAGAGAGAGAAACAGAGTCAACGTTTCAGGTCGATGACCCTTCGTCAGAAGTGGAAAAAGTTAGAGATGGAACAGGTTTTTAAGCAAGTGCAGGGGCAGGGAAAGAGGGGAGGGGAGGAAAGAACAAAAGGGAAGGTCTGTGATAGGATGGAAGGCAGGAGAGATTAAATGACAAAAGGGATGATGGTGCAAGGCAAAAGGGAGTGGTAATGGGACAAGTTAAGAGACAAAAGATGGGTCCAGAAGAGCTGATAATGACAAAAGCAGGATCATTACCAGCACCTGCTGTCCGAAAAAATGGGAGCAGTGGTTATGATCTGGAATTGTTGAACTCAATGTTGAGTCCGGAAGCCTGTAAAATGTCTAATCGAAAGCTGAGGTGCTGTTCCTCGAGCTTCCGTTGAGTTTCCTTAGAACAGTGGAGGAGGCCGAGGACAGAGAGGTCAGGGTGGGAGTAATGCTTGTCACTTTAATCCTCCGCCCCACCCCCACTCTGACCTCTCTGGCCTCGTATTTTCCTTTTGTGTTGTCAGGAGCTATCAGGGCAGGTGACCAAAAGCTTGGTCGAAGAGGTAGGTTTTAAGGAGCGTCTTAAAGGAGGAGAGAGAGATGGAGAGGCGGAGTGGTTTAGGGAGGGAATTCCAGAGCTCAGGGCCCGGGCGGCTGAAGGCACGGCCGCCAATGGTGGGGTTCGTGATGCTGACTCAAAAGCTCGATTGGGTACACAAGAATGGAAAGTTAGTATTATTTCCAATGAATACATCAAGAAAATAATCAATTATTTTCAGCTATTTTATCTTCTCAAACCTCATTGCCACTTTTCATTTTTACAGTTCTAACTTCCTTTCTATTCTTCGTCAGCTGTGGCTCAGTGGGCAGCACCCTCGCCTCTGAGTCAGAAGGTTGTGGGTTCAAGTCCCACTCCAGGGACTTTAGCACATAAAGCTAGGCTGACACTCCAGTGTAGTACTGAGGGAGCGCTGCACTGTCGGAGGTGCCGTCTTTCGGATGAGACGTTAAACCGAGGCCCCGTCTGCTCCCTCAGGTGGACGTAAAAAAATTACGCCACTATTTCGAAGAAGAGCAGGGGAGTTATCCCCTGGGGCCAAAATTTTTCCCTCAGCCAACATAACAAAAACAGATTATCTGGTCATTATCACACTGCTGTTTGTGGGAGCTTGCTGTGCGCAAATTGGCTGCTGCGTTTCCCACATTACAACAGTGACTACACTTCAAAAGTACTTCATTGGCTGTAAAGCGCTTTGAGACGTCCGGTGGTCGTGAAAGACGCTGTATAAATGCAAGTCTTTCTTTCTTCTTTCTTTAATTATGACACTGTAAAACATTTTTAACATTGGCCCGGATTTTGCAGTGGGTATGGCGGCGTACCAATGGGAACAGTTTCTCACTGTCTACTCTGTCTAGACCCCTCATGATTTTGAACACCTCTATCAAATCTCCTCTCAACCTTCTCTGCTCCAAGGAGAACAACCCCAGCTTCTCCAGTCTATCCACGTGCTGAAGCCATAACTTCAAAGGGGAGGGGGTGAGGTACAGTTGAACACTAATGACTCGGGGAAACCTTGAAGAAACAGTCGGTGCAATCTAACTGGAATCAATGCCAAACCATTCTCCCTCACACAACACAGCTGCCAAAGACACACAGGTGTCAACTTTGATTTTCCTAAATGTATTTATCGTTATTATTTTAACTAGACATATAATTGTGTTGCTGCATTGAATTGAATTGAAGCACAATTAAAAATTGCAAATTATTTTTCTTGCATGCTCATGAACTATGGACGCTTAAAAAATGTCATCACAGCTCTGAGACACGTCTGCTCGCTCCAGCCAGTGTCCACAAGTTGGTTTTCCTGTAAGATTTCTTTCTGCAAATAAAACTAATGTAATCTGCGGTGTTGTGAAGGCATTACCCTGGCACAAAGCGTTATCAGAGTACGCCGCCACACCTCCTTTGAAATCCACCGCGAATGTGGGATTTCCACGTGCGCTTGCATGGAATCCGGAACTTGCGGTCTGTCAACGTACGCGTTGACCGGCCATCCGCGCGGCCCACGGGAAAGCAATCGCTGGCGCAGAGTTGGACTATTTGCCCACCAACAATTGCATACGGAAATGTTAAGGGAAGGGGATACCTGAGGCAAGTTTTGAACATTTTCATCTCGGAAAGCATTTTGTTTAACTGTATCACATGAGTTTTTCTTGTTTATGCAAATATTAGAGTTTTAATGACGTCGATAAAGTTGTCAGCAAAATAAAATCTTTTAGTGAAGTTGGTGCAATGAAGAGAGAGGAATTGTTCCCATTGGCGGAAGGGTCGAGAACCAGAGGGCACAGATTCAAGGTGATTGGCAGGAGAACCAAAGGCGACATGAGTCATAGAGTCATAACGGCACAGAAGGAGGCCATTCGGCCCATCATGTCTGTGCCGGCCGACAAAGAGCTATCCAGCCTAATCCCACTTCCCAGCTCTTGGTCCGTAGCCCTGTAGGTTACGGCGCTTCAAGTGTATATCCAAGCACTTTTTAAATGTGATGAGGGTTTCTGCCTCTACCACCCTTTCAGGCAGAGTTCCAGACCCCTACCACCCTCTGGGTGAAAAGAGTTCTCCTCAACCCCCCTCTAATCCTTCTACCAATTACTTTAAATCTATGCCCCTGGCTATTGACCCTTCTGCTAAGGGAAACAGGTCCTTCCTATCCACTCTATTTCGGCCCCTCATAATTTTATACATGTCAATTAAATCTCCCCTCAGCCTCCTCTGTTCCAAAGAAAACCTATCCAGCCTATCCAATCTTTCCTCATAGCTAAAACTTTCCAGTCCTGGCAACATCCTCGTCAATCTCTTCTGTACCCTCTCTAGTGCAATCACATCTTTCCTGTAATGTGGTGACCAGAACTGCACGCAGTGCACGCAGTCCAAAAATGTGCGGGTTAGGTTGATTTGGCTATGATAAATTGACCCTTAGTGTTAGGGGGGGATTAAATATGTGGGGTTACGGGGATAGGATGGGATATGTTAGGGGGAATTAAATACGTGGGGTTACGGGGATAGGGTGGGATATGTGTCGGTGCAGGCTCGATGAAGATTCTGTGTGAGAAAGCAGGGACAGGGTACTGGATTTGGATGATCAGCCATGATCGTATTGAATGGTGGAGCAGGCTCGACGGGCCGAATGGCCTACTCCTGCTCCTAGTTTCGATGTTTCTATGTTTCTATCTATAGGGTTAGATAGAGAGAAACTATTTCTTGCTGGTTGGGGAGTCTAGGACTAGGGGACATAGCCTTAAAATTAGAGCCAGGCCTTTCAGGAATGAAGTTAGGTAACACTTCTACACACAAAGGGTGGTAGAAGTTTGGAACTCTCTTCCACAAACGGCAGTTGATGCTAGATCAGTTGTTAATTTTATATCTGAGATTGATCGATTTTTGTTAACCAAAGGTGTTGGGCCAGAAATTCGGGTCTCCACGGGTGAGTACGCGCTGTGTACTCACCCGTAGGCCCAACGGAAGTGCCGGTTTTGCGCACGCACTGCGCATGCACTGGAAACCGGAACTTCCGTTCCCTTGAAGGAAGGGGTTCACAGGTCAAACGCGTGCGCCGGAGAGGCAGCGCATACGCCTGGAACTTCAGCTTTTTTTACAGGTTTCTCCGTGCGGGTAAGTCCCTGGCAGCTGTGCGGGGAAAAAGCAGCCGCAAGGCCTGCTTTTAACAAGGTAAGTGGTGAATTAAGTAAAATTAAAACATTTTTTCCACAGGTTTATTATTTTTAAATACTTTAAAGAAAGGTAAGTTTATTTTTAGCCCCGTTAAAAACTGTAATTAATTTTTTCAAAAATTTAAATTATTCTTTAAAATAGTTATTTTATGTAATTTATAGTTATTTTAAAAATGTGATTTAAAAAAAAAATTATTTGAAGTTTTAGTGAGGTTTTGGGGCCGATCTCTATTCATAGATTTGACAGGTCTTCCTGTCAAATCTATGAATGGAGATTCCCTGCTCCGATTGGCTCCCCATGGCCCACGTGATCCCAGGGGATGCTTCGAACTAACTGCGCCCCTGGGATATGCGAGCACTGCACACCGGCAGCTGGAGGAGGCCCAGGATCGGAATTCCATGCGGGCCCACGGCACAACGGCAGGCGCCCTATGTAAGTGCAGGTCGGGGGCTTGCACCCGCGGGAAGCCTCCGACCCGAATTTCTGGCCCATTAAGGCCGCCCGTGTCCTAACTCGCACCAAGTCCTGTTCGCCCATCACCCCTGTGCTCGCTGACCTACACTGGCTCCCGGTTAAGCAGCGCCTCGATTTCAAAATTCTCATCCTTGTTTTCAAATCCCTCCACGGCCTCACCACTTCCTATCTCTGTAATCTCCTTCAGCCCCACAACCCTCCGAGATATCTGCGCTCCTCTAATTCTGCCTCCTTGAGCATCCCTGATTATAATCGCTCAACCATTGGTGGCCGTGCCTTCTGTTGCCTGGGCCCTAAGCTCTGGAATTCCCTCCCTAAACCTCTCCGCCTCGCTACCTCTCTTTCCTTCTTTAAGACGATCCTTAAAACCTACCTCTTTGACCAAGCTTTTGGTCACCTGTCCTAATTTATCCTTATGTGGATCGGTGTCAAATTTTTTTTTGCCTTAAAATACTCCTGTGCAGCGCCTTGGGACGTTTTACTACGCTAAAGGCGCTATATAAAAACAAGTTGTTGTTTTTGTTGATATGGGGAATAGGTGGGAATATGGAGTTAGGTCGCAGATCAGCCATGGTCTCATTGAATGGCGGAACAGGTTCGAGGGGCTGAATGGCCTCCTCCTGTCCTATGTTCCTATATGTGACGGAATGGAAGGCTGCTTTTGATGGGATTCTAACCAGTGTTACCAGTCCACTTCTAGACAATTTCACTTTGACAAACAAGGTTGTGTAGAGTTGCAAAACTGCATGGTGATATTTGGGTGAGAAGTTATCCTATGTTCTCCTTCACCACAGGTGCAAGACTGCCTCTGAAAGAAAGACCAAAATCAACAGATTCAGATGCACAATTAAGGCCCCGATTTTAACTCCAGCTGGATTCCCCGCTCAGGCCTGAGTTAAAATTACAACTGGTTCTCAATGATGTCATCGGGCCGTAACGCACATGTGTAAAGAAGGACCCTGTTGGCTCCGGGCGTGTGTCCTTGCCGCCTGCTCAGGAGAGCAGGTTAAAGTTGCAGATGTTGTGATCGTGGCGGCTTTCGGACAGGTAAGAGCCAGGGGCGATTTTAACTGCCCGCCCACCCGGTTTCTGCTGAGCGAGTAGGGTGTCTCTATTTATAATGCTCTGGGCCACTTAATTCTCCAAGTTAGTTCGTCAACGCTGTCATCAGTGCTCATATTTATGCACAAATATTAATAAGTCACAGTCATAGAGTTATACAGCACAGAAAGAGGCCCTTCGGCCCATCGTGTCCGCACCGGCCATCAAGCCCTGTCTATTCTAATCCCATTTTCCAGCACTTGGTCCGTAGCCTTGTATGCTATGGTGTTTCAAGTGCTCATCTGAATGCTTTTTGAATGTTGAGGGTTCCTGCCTCTACCACCCTTTCAGGCAGTGAGTTCCAGATTCCAACCACCCTCTGGGTGAAAAAGTTTTTCCTCAAGTCTAAATAAAAGTCTGTTGAATCAATGTCTTGTTTTTTTTAAATGGTTTGTCTAAAAGCCATGACGAGTTGACAGCAAACGAGAGCCGAAAAGTTTGTCTTTAATCGCTCATGCATGTCAGGTAGATTTAAGGAGAAACAGATTGAAACTGATGCCATGCAAATTGAATGTGGGCAAAATGGTGAATAACGTCACAGTCTACTTGGTCCATTCCAGCCCAGAGAACAGGTTCAGAAGATGCCTTGTGCGATCAGATTGATCATGTCCTGTGGGAACCTTTGATCATTTTTATTTTTCCTGCAGCAAATAACATTAAAAAAAACCCCCCCATTGTGCTCATTTCTACCACAGAGCTTGCTTGTTGAGTGCGGGTTAGATGAGATCAATTGGCTTAGTAAAGTGGGTAATAGTACACAGAGATAGACTATTTTTAATAAGCATAAATTTGAGATTCCCCTGCGTTCACACTTGAGCCGAAAGTCACTAGCAATAAATAATTGTGATCTCTTAGGATTTCAAACTTAAAAATTCTTATTTAGATTTGATGGCGGGGGTGGGGGCGATTTTTCGCTGAATTCTTTAGGTGCTAAAGCGGTGGCCAAGGTCTTGCGCTGAAACGCTGGTTTAGCCCACGTTTAGCGCAAGATGCCATCTTGGTAAAGGAGTTGAAGTCAGCGCTTGGAACGGCCGCCCCGAGGCTCGTTAAACAGCTGATTGCCTCTTAGAATGCCTGCTAGCGCTCATTAAAGAGGCTGCATGTCATTTAGTGGCTAGCGCTTCAACTAACGCCCTCTCCTAACAGCGACCAGCTGTTTGGGAGTAAACACAGCATTAATGTCGATTTCAAGCGCTACTTAAAGGGATACTCACCAAGGGATCATTGCTGCTGGAGCTGTGAAGAGGAGTCTGGAACCCAAGGGGAGACTTTCTGGGACGCTTTGTCAAGACTATGCCAACACTCGAGCAACATCTATTCCTGAAATTCTCTGAGGTCTTCACCTAAAAAGAGTACGTGCTGTGCTACTCCACCTTATTGGACATCCTCCAGGAGAACGGGAGTGGTTGGTTATGGGCATCTTGCTAGGGGGACCCCTTGGTCTGGACAAGGAGTGGGAGGAGGACATGAGGCCAGGCAGAGCAACTGCTGCAGGAGGGAGGGACAGGAGGGCGAGGTGGACTCCTTCCCTCCTCTGCGGGTACAGGACATCCCTCCTCCTCTGGCCCTCCTTCACCAGGACCTCCAGTGCCGCGTCCGAGAAACTGTGCGCCCTCGCCCTCGGTCCCTGAGCCATCCTGCTAGGTTTCGCTGTGTGCCAGCCAGTGCACTCCACACCTTCAGTGGAAGTGGGTGCGAGGAGCTCACATACACAACTCCACAAAAATTGCATCTGATCAGCGCTTGAGTGCTCAACCTGCAGGTGTCTGGTTAGCGCCTGCACGTATGTCCAAATCATGATAATCGTCAATTAGCCCGAAAATTGCGTCATAAATCCGGACTTTCAAACAGGCGTGTCTTATTAACACAGCACCCGTTTGGCACCTGTTTTCACCCTTTGGCCTGATATTTTCCCCACACAATGTTGTGAAGGATTACATAATGCCACTGAACTCCTGGCCCTGATTCATTCTGCTAATCAATTTATCCATTTGAAACAACACAGATGCTAAGGAGTTCCTGTCCAGAGTCTATTTAATTTCTGATCCAACGACTAATAATCATTTTGTTAAAGTCTAATTCCTCTGGCACTTCCCCAGACTATGTGAACAACACTCTGCAACTCCCACATAAATATCTATTAAAGACCAACTTTATATCCTTGCAATTAACATCAGATGCAAAGCACTCCCATTGTGCAGGTACCTAGAGTTTATAGAGGTACAATTTCTCGGCAATGTTTTTGTTAAGTAGAGTCGGAGCATTTGATGAAAACTAGTCATGGACTCATACAGCACAGGAGGAGGCCGTTCGGCTCATGGTGCTGGTGCCGGCTCTTTGAAAGAGCTCTCCAAACTTACAACGTCTTCAGCCTTGGCATGTTCTGAAAACTTTGCTCAAGATTGTTATAAGAATGAATCGAAAATGATGAGAATATAGTGAATGAAATGTGAGTCTAGGTTCCAATGCAATGGAAAGTGTCAATACATGTGGAATTTATAGCTGAAAATTGAAAATCAGCTTCTCCCAAATAAGCTAAATATATAGTACAGCACTCACTCGTGTCAGCCATGGCTCAGTGGGCAGCACTCTCATCTTTGAGTCAGAAGGTCGTGGGTTCAAGTCCCAAGCTTGGGACTTGAGCACAAAATCTAGGCTGACACTCCCAGTGCAGTACTGAGGGAGTGCCGCACTGTCGGAGGGGCAGTACTGAGGGAGCGCTGCACTGTCGGGGGGCAGTACTGAGGGAGCGCTGCACTGTCGGAGGGGCAGTACTGAGGGAGCGCCGCACTGTCGGAGGGGCAGTACTGAGGGAGCGCCGCACTGTCGGAGGGGCAGTACTGAGGGAGCGCCGCACTGTCGGAGGGGCAGTACTGAGGGAGCGCCGCACTGTCGGAGGGGCAGTACTGAGGGAGCGCCGCACTGTCGGAGGGGCAGTACTGAGGGAGCGCCGCACTGTCGGAGGGGCAGTACTGAGGGAGCGCCGCACTGTCGGAGGGGCAGTACTGAGGGAGCGCTGCACTTTTGGAGGGGCAGTACTGAGGAAGCACTGCACTGTCGGAGATTCAGTACTGAGGGAGCGCCGCATTGTCGGAGGGGCAGTACTGAGGGAGCGTGGCACTGTCGGAGGGGCAGTACTGAGGGAGCGCCGCACTTTTGGAGGGGCAGTACTGAGGGAGCGCCGCACTGTCGGAGGGGCAGTACTGAGGGAGTGCCGCACTGTCGGAGTGGCAGTGCTGAGGAAGCGCTGCACTGGCGGAGGGGCAGTACTGAGGGAGCGCCGCACTGTCACAGGTGCTGTCTTTCGGCTCGGACGTTAAACGGTATGTCTGCTCTCTCAGGCGGTCGTCAAAGATCCTGTGCTGCTATTTTGAAGAAGTGCAGGGGAGTTATCCCCAATATTTATCCCTCAACCAACCTCAGTGAAACAGATTATCTGGTCATTATCACATTGTTGTTTGTGTGGGAGCTTGCTGTGCGTAAATTGGCTGCCGCGTTTCCTACATTACAACAGTGACTACGCTTCAAAAAGTACTTCATTGGCTGTAAAGCGCTTCGGGACATCCTGAGGTCTTTTTTGTAATGATTTTTTTCTCTACCCTGAGAAGGTGGAACTCGCCACCAGAGGGAGTGGTTGAGGCGAACAGCATCGATGGATTTAAGGGGAAGCTGGATAAACACATGAGGGAGAAAGGAATAGAAGGTTATGTTGATGGGGTGAGATGAAGAGGGGTGGGAGGAGGCTCGTGTGGAGCATAAACACCGGCACGGACCAGATGGGCCGAATGGCCTGTTTCTGGGCTGCAAAATTCCAGGTAATTCCCGCCCATGCATTCTTCACAGCTGAAAGGATGGAATGGCCACCTACTCCCGGTCCTCCAGATACGTCACAGGGAAACAGTCAGCAACAGGTGTGCAGGAGCAGTCTGGAGAAGCCTCGTTCGCGAATTGTTCAACATTTCCCCAATCCTAACTCGCACCGAGTCCCGTTCACCCATCACCCCCTGTGCTCGCTGTGACCGACATTGGCTTCCGGCCTGGTAACGCCTTGATTTTAACTTGTTTCCTTGTGTTCAAATCCCTCCACGGCCTCGCCCCTCCCTATCTCTGTAACCTCCTCCAGCCCTACAACTTTCCGAGATCTCTCTGCGCTCCTCCGATTCTGGCCTCTTGCTCATTCCCGATTTTCAGCGCTCCAACGTTGGCGGCCGTGCCTTCAGCTGCCTGGGCCCTAAGCTCTGGAATTCCCTCCCTAAACCTCTCTACCTCTCTCTACCTCCTTTAAGACGCTCCTCAAAACCTGCCTCTTTGACCAAGCTTTCGGTCACCTGCCCTGATATCTCCTCATGTGGCTTGGTGTCAAATTTTGTCTGATAATCGCTCCTGTGAAACGTTTTTACTGCGTTAAAGACGCTCTACAAATGAAAGTTGTTGTTTCCTGAGGAAAAGTACCTAGCCTCCATTTGAGTATGGGGTACAGCAGCATAGTGGTTCTGTTACTGGACTCATAATCCTGAGGCCTGGACTAATGATCCGGAGACAGTGAGTTCAAATCCCACCACGGCAGCAGGGGAAATTCAGTTAATTAAATAAATCTGGAATAAAAAGCTGGTATCACTGATGGTGATATGAAACTACCGGATTGTCGTAAAAACCCAACTGATTCACTAATGTCCTTGAGGGAAGGAAATTTGCCGTCCTTACCCGGTCTGGCTTATATGTGACTCCAGACCCACAGCCATGTGGTTGACTCTTAACTGCTCCTCGAAATGGCCGAGCCAGCCAGTCAGTTGTACCAAACCGCTATGACAAAGTCGCCACTGTGGGAGTACCTTCACCACATAGACTGCAGCGGTTCAAGAAGGCAGCTCGCCACCACCTTCTCAAGGGCAATTGTGGGGATGGGCAATAAATGCCAGCCAGTGACGCCCACATCCCGTGAACATATATATATAAAAGAACAGGAGCACTGAAGACTGTGGGTGGTCGTGAGTACAACTTAATATTGCTTCAACACACTGCCCATCGAGTACTGTTTGATTGTATTCAGCCCATTATATAACATGAAGGATCTATTGATGAACCCTCCATTGAATATCTCTGCTATCAAGTGAAACTAATCTGATTCCGTTTTGTACAGTTAAGTTTTCAATCCCCTGGCTCTCATCATGCATTATTTATGTGCAAAATAACGCATAAAACCTTTCCACTGGTCACTTACTGTTATGAAATTTCTCATCTGAAAAGACTGTTATGGGATCTATCTACAAATGCCACACAGTATTGATAGCACAAAGAACTAAGGCAGTTCTGAGGCTGGAAGTCGCTGGGAGTCTTTAAATTTGGACCGTCTAAAATTGAATTTACACGCTTATCAAGCTGGGCAAGGAAAGCCCATTATGAAGCTATCACTGAGTCACGTTTAATCACTTTTTATTTGTCTGTAGACGCACTGCAATTCCACCACGTTGAGGCGTTAAGTTCTACGACAGTGAAATTTAGGTCATGCATATTCATTAAGCTTTGAATATTGGTGCAGTTTGCAAGGTGTACTGATCCTGATAAAGTAGTCACATTGAATTTAATTTCTCACATTGAACTGTGTTTTTCCATTGGAAACCGGTTTTCACCTCAGGAGGGATATATTGGGCTTGGAGGGGGCGAGGTGCAGATTCACCAGAACTAACCGGGGCTAAAAGGGTTAAATTACGAGGACAGATTGCATAGACTAGCGTTGGATTCCCTTGAGTATAGAAGATTAAGGGGTGATCTAATTGAGGTGTTTAAGATGATTAGAGGAGTTGATGGGGTAGAGAGAGAGAAACTATTTTCTCTGGTGGGGGGGAGTCCAGAACAAGGGGGCATCACCTTAAAATTAGAGCCAGGCCGTTCAGGGGTGATGTCAGGAAGCACTTCTTCACTCAAAGGGGAGTAGAAATCTGGAACTCTCTCCCCCAAAAAGGTGTAGAGGCTGGGGGTAGGGGGGGGGGGGGCGGGGTCAATTGAAAATTTCAAAGCTGAGATTGAGAGATTTTTGTTAGGCCAGGGTATTAAGGGTTCCGGAACCAAGGCGGGTAGATGGAGTTAAGATACAGATCAGCCATGATCTCATTGAATGGCGGAGCAGGCTCGACGGGCTGAATGGCCTCCTATTCCTATGTTCCACCGCCGAAGAATGTATTCCATATACAAAAGGCAGCCTTGTTTTGGTGTGGATACGTAACATGTTGGGGTAAATTTTCAGTTTGCTGCTGGGTGTTAATCTGTCTGAACAGATTGCTCGCCAGATATAGAATCTGCCTGATTACCTTCCGTTCATTGCGACGTGATCCTGCAAGCCACAATAAAAACTTTGTATTATTGTGTCAGCTGTGGCTCAGTGGGTTGCCCTCTTGCCTCTGAGTCAGAAGGTTGTGGGTTCATAGTCCCACTCCAGAGACTTTGAGCACATAAAGCTAGGCTGACACTCCAGTGCAGTGCTGAGGGAGTGCCGCACTGTCGGAGGTGCCGTCTTTCGGATGAGACGTTAAACCGAGGCCTCGTCTGCTCTCTCAGATGGACGTAAAAGATCACACGGCCACTATTTCGAAGAAGAGCAGGGGAGTTCTCCCAGGTGTCCTGGCCAATATTTATCCCTCAATCAACATCACTAAAAAAACAGATTATCTGGTCATTATCACATTGCTGTTTGTGGGATCTTGCTGTGCGCAAATTGGCTGCCGTGTTTCCCACATTACAACAGTGACCACACTTCAAATAGTACTTCATTGGCTGTAAAGTGCTTTGAGACGTCTGGTGGTCGTGAAAGGCGCTGTATAAATGCGAGTCTTTGTTTTTTCTTTTTTTAATCTGTAAGGTAATTTGAATCAATAACGTGCTGAAAAAAAAATATTTGGGTTCTGATTCGGGTTCCCAACTCTGGTTGGACGTATTCCTGGAACTTTCATCAATTGACCTCCTGCGTCCATCGACCCGCCCGGTCAAACAGCCTTTCCTCCCATAACGTCTCTCCAATGTTCTAATAACGAATAAACGAAAGTGTTCAAAGCAAAAAAAGAAAAGCACCCAAAATGTTTTTCTTTTATTGCCCTTGTGATTTTCCTCCCGGGTGATGCTGGCCGCAGTGTCCAGGTGATTAATCTTCAATTCCTGGAGACCCCAGGCGATGCTGGAGGGCTGGCGACCCGAGTTCCGATCCTCTCGAAGTCACGTACACATTCGTAGCACAGCTGTTTTTTTTTCTCTCCCATGATTAGAGTCGAAAACTCCAAACGAATTAGCTTGATGTATGTAGACCAACAACTAATGGAGCGTAGAGGGAGGGTAAATAATGAGGCAGTTTTTGCTGAGCGTAATCTCCAGGTGTATATAAAGCCCTCGGTGCTATCCAATCCTTTTTCATAATACTGTTGCCACTTTAATGTTCACCAGCAGGTACTTTGTCGGATGTGCAAAGAGACTAAGGGACCATATGGCCCACGGAAAAAGCTGTAAACCTTGAGGACTGTGGGATTTTGACTGAAAATTATATAGACTCACATCAGAAACAGGCTATTCGGCCCAACTGGTCCATGCCGGTGTTTATGCTCCACACAAGCCTCCTCCCACCCCTCTTCATCTCACCCTATAAACATAACCTCCTATTCCTTTCCCCCTCGTGTTCTTATCTAGTTTCCCCTTAAATGCATCTGTGCTCTTCGCCTCAACCACTCCCTGTGGTAGCGAGTTCCACATTCTCACCACTCTCTGGGTAAAGAAGTTTCTCCCGAATACTTTATTGGATTTATTAGTGACCAGCTTATATTTATGGCCCCCCATTTTGGATTAGAGATTTCCTTCATGAAGGAATGGGTGGGAAAAGGATTTCTGGCTCAAAACATGAGTGGGAAATGATCCCGAATTCAGGGAAAAGGTTGGATAGCAAGCAGAGAGTCGAACCCAATGGCTAAGAGTCGGGTATGGGGCGCAACTGATAAAGTTTTGGTACATATTCAGGCCAACGGATGAGTTTAGAGATGGTATGTAGACATGACACAGATTAATATGCATTAATTCATCGGACATTTTTGAACCACGTTGATTATCTCTGTAGCCTCCTACAGCCCTCCGTGTTCTCTGCGCTCCTCCAATTCTGGTCTCTTGCGCAACCACGATTTTCATCGCTCCACCATTGGCGGCCGTGCCTTCAGCCGCCTGGGCCCTGAGCTCTGGAATTCCCTCCCTCAATCTCTCCACCTCTCCACCTCTCTCTCCTCCTTTAAGATGCTCCTTAAAACCTACTTCTTTGACCAAGCATTTGGATGCCTGTCCTAATATCTCCTTATGTGGCTCGATGTCAAATTTTGTTTGATAATCGCTCCTGTGAAGCGCCCTGGGTAATTTTACTATGTTAAAGGCGCTATATAAATGCCAATTGTTGCTGGTTTTCTAAACTGCATTAAGCACAAGCATCAAAGGAAACGAAGGCAGTCGTACTAGACTCCTGCAGCGTCGTGCTGGGATCTTTGTACCGGCGATCATTTCATTTTGCTAACCTTGGTGTGAAAATATCACAAAATCTCTCAGAAGCTGTCCCCTCCCCACCTCCCCACCCCCACCCCCACCTCCATTGCTGCCTCCGACACACCAGTCTCTTCCTGGAGAGGTGAAGGCAAATCTATTGACGTCACAATTAATGCATTCCCGAGTTCCAAGCTCTTCTGTCCCTGCGATGAAACTCCCTGCCAACTGCACCACGCGCATTTTAATCCTGTACCCAGAGAGTGGTGAGAATGTGGAACTCGCTACCGCAGGGAGTGGTTGAGGTCAACAGTACAGATGCATTTCAGGTTGAAGCTGGATAAACACACGAGGGGGAAAGGAAGAGAAGGTTACGCTGAGAGGGTGAGATGAAGAGGGGTGGGAGGAGGCTGGTGTGGAGCATAAACACCGGCACAGACCAGTTGGGCTGAACGGCCTGTTTCTTAGCTGTTAATTCTATATAACGGCCTGGTTAACCCTAACAATAGCAGACAAAGTTTGAAGATCTGTCAAGGCAAGGGCCTCCAGTTCTCCCTTTTGTTTGGCCCCCCCCTTTTTTTTCCCTCCCAGAAGCTGGCAGCTGTCCTTCATTCTGCCAGTGCATTTCACACTTCTTTTAGCCTCAACCTGTCACATTAACACCTCCTCTTGCCTTGATCATCTCTTAATGTCTCTCAATGTCTCTTAATCTCTCCTTTTGTTCTTTCATCCCCTCCCCCTTTTCCCAGCTTTATACTTGCTTTAAATCTATTTCATTTCCTGCTTTTTTCCAGTTCTGACGAAAGGTCTTCGACCTGAAACGTTAACTCTGTTTCTCTCTCCACGGATGCTGCCTGGCCTGCTGAGTTTTTCCAGCGTTTTCTGTTGTTATTTCGGATTTCCAGCATCCGCAGTATTTTGCTATCGCCTCCAGTTCTCTCTTGCAAGGGGGCGGGGGGGGGCTGCTCCTCTGTGAGTAGGATCACTGGACCACCTAGTCTACATTTTTATAATGTGTGAAACCCTATTAAATATTGAAGTGGAAGATTTGCCACTGCGCGCTATTTATGCCTGTCAATGTGTTACTGTAAAATTATCGAAGTGTCTCCTCCGCTGTTAAAATGTCACCAAATGATAAAATGCAGTATTGAGATGCAATCACTTATCCTTTTATGAGTTAATGATTCTGCACCACTGAAATTTTACATAATGGCTTCCACAGACATTGGGTTCCTGGTTCTTTTGAGATGGAAATGAAGTCGCAGTCATTGTGGATTGAAAATATTTAGCAGCAGTTCAAGCATTTGAATTATTGATGCCTTTGCAGTTGATCAACCCTAAACATTGTGGCAGCCTGCCATCGGTTACACTTTCCTCACTGAGAGGCCGCATCAATAACATTTTGAAGAAGTAGTTGAATCTGCTAAAGAACATCTAAAGACAGTTTAATAAAAGTGACTTATCGGCGCTTGATGTAATGCAGTTATAATGCCAAAGGCACTGCAACCTAAATGTTAAATTCATAGTCGCTGCTTTAAATCAAAGTGTGAAGTGCAGTTTGCAATTGCATTTTCTCTGTAATGTGTCAGCTGTGCCTCAGTGGGTAGCGCTCTCGCCTCGCAGTCGGAAGGTTGTGGGTTTGAAGTCCCGCTCCGCAGACTTGAGCACAAAAACCCAGGTTGACGCTCCCAGTGCAGTGCTGAGGGAGCGCCGCACTGTCGGAGGGCCGCTACTGAGGGAGCGCCGCACTGTGGGAGGGGCAGTACTGAGGGAGCGCCGCACTGTCGGAGAGTCTGTACTGAGGGAGCGTCGCACTGTCGGAGGGGCAGTACTGAGGGAGCGCCGCAATGTCAGAGGGGCAGTACTGAGGGAGCGCCACACTGTCGGAGGGGCAGTACTGAGGGAGCGCCGCACTGCCGGAAGGGAAGTACTGAGGGTGAGCTGCACTGTCGGAGGGGCGGTACTGAGGGAGCGCCGCATTGTCGGAGGGGCGGTACTGAGGGAGCACCGCATTGTCGGAGGGGCGGTACTGAGGGAGCGCCGCACTGTCGGAGGGGCGGTACTGAGGGAGCGCCGCACAGTCGGAGGGGCAGTACTGAGGGAGCGCCACACTGTCGGAGATACAGTACTGAGGGAGTGCCGCACTGTTGGAGGGGCAGTACTGAGGGAGTGCCGCACTGTTGGAGGGGCAGTACTGAGGGAGTGCTGCACTGTCGGAGGGGCGGTACTGAGGGAGTGCTGCACTGTCAGAGGGGAAGTACTGAGGGAGTGCCACATTGTCGAAGGGGTGGTACTGAGGGAGTGCTGCACTGTCGGAGGGGCAGTACTGAGGGAGTGCTGCACTGTCAGAGGTGCCGTCTTTCGGATGAGACGTTAAACTGAGACCCCGTCTGCCCTCTCAGGTGGATATAAAAGATCCCATGGCACTATTTCGAAGAAGAGCAGGGGAGTTATCCCTGATGTCCTGGGGCCAATATTTATCCCTCAACCAACATAACAAAAACAGATGAGCTGGTCATTATCACATTGCTGTTTGTGGGAGCTTGCTGTGCGCAAATTGGCTGCCGCGTATCCCACATTTCAACTCCAAAAGTACTTCATTGTCTGTAAAGCGCTTTGAGACGTCCGGTGGTCGTGAAAGGCGCTGTAGAAATGCAAGTCTTTCAGCCTTTCACCTCTAAAGTTCGAATGTTGCTTCCAGATGCTACTTTCCAAGCTCATCTGGTAAACTTGAAAATGGTCCCGGATCTTTTGCGATGCCCCTTTTATTGGTCCTCTCCTCACTGAGTGCTTTGAGCTTCTTTCATCCACATCCTATTAAAAGTTTATGTTCTGCAGATTAAAATCATAAATTGGGAAAGCTTCTCTGCTGCAAACTTCAAGGTACACAAGGTTTGAAGGCAGCATGTGTGAGAGAACTTTCATAATACTGTCCATTTTCAGCAGATCATTAACAATCAGATTGCTAAGTACTTACCCGTGAGCTGTTTCTGCTAACTGGCAATTAGATTGACGGTTAATGCTGTAAATGACAGAATGTGATGGTTTGATTGGAAAAAAAAAGCTTCCGTTTACAATAATTTAATCTGCTTAACGGTGTTTGAAACTGTGTCATAGAATCATGGAAACTTGCAGCGCAGAAGGAGGCCATTCGGCCCGTCGTGCCTGAGCTGGCTCTTTGAAAGAGCAGTCGTGCTGAGTCCCACATCCCCCCGCTTCTTGTCCGTAACCCTGTGAGCTCCTCGTCCTCCAGAACCCGTCCGACCCCCTTTTAAAATTATTGATGGAATCAGCTTTTTAGGTCGAGCGTTCCAGATCCCGACAACTCGCTGAGTGAAAGAAATTCCCCACATCTCCCCTCTAGATCTTTTTGCAACGATTTTGAATCGATGGCCTCTGGTTATTGACCCGCTCCCTATTCACGCTAGCAAAACCTCTCAACATCTTCGACCTCTTAACCTTCTCTGTTCCAAGGAGGGCAAGGAGGGGCACGGTAGCATAGTGGTTATGTCACTGGACTAACAATCCAGAGGCCTGGACTTAATGATCCCTGAGGTGTGAGTTCAAATCCCACCATGGCAGCTGGAGAATTTAAGTTCAATTAAATAAATCTGGAATAAATAGCTTGTCTAGTATCAGTAATGGTGACCATGGAACTACCAGATTGTTGTAAAAACCCATCTGGTTCACTAATGTCCTTTAGGGAAGATGTTTCCACTTGTGGGGGAGACCAGAACAGGGACTGTAAATGTAAGATAGTCACTAATAAATTCAATAGGGAATTCAGGAGAAACTTCTTTACCCAGAGAGCAGTGAGAATGTGGAACTCGCTACCACAGGGAGTGGTTGAGGCGAACAGCACAGATGCATTTCAGGGGAGACTAGATAAAAAGCTAGTATCACTGATGGTGATATGAAACTACCGGATTGTCGTAAAAACCCAACTGATTCACTAATGTCCTTTAGGGAAGGAAATCTGCCGTCCTTACCCAGTCTGGCCTAGATGTGACTCCAGACCCACAGCAATGTGATTGACTCTTAACTGCCCTGAAATGGCCTAACAAGTCATTCAAGAAGGATGGTTCGCCGCCACCACCTTCTGGAGGGCAATAAATAAAAAGAATAGTCCTAACTTTTCCAACCTCTCCTCATAACTAAAGTCACATCCTGGTAAACCCTTTCCAATATCTGCATTTCTTAACATTTGGAACACTGCGCACAGGAACAGAGTAGGCTGCACGTAATGCATTGGAAAGAAGGCGTAAACCTAATGCCATGCAGTTAACAAAGCTTTTTGGTCAAAAACTTCGAATGTGGTTTGAAAGAAGGTCGTGTCAGCCTCAAAGGTCACACTGCGGTTCCATTAACGACCAGATACTGATGTAATCCACCTGAAGTTAAATGCAGCAGCTGAGCACACGGCCTTTCTGAGTGACGTGATTTTTATGAACTGTATTAGGAAAATCGACTTAGGGCATGAAGAAGACCTTCAGACTTCACTTAAGGTTTGTATAAGAAAAAAGAAACCCGTGCGAGTCTGGCGGTCTAATTTGAGGTGGCTGGAAGCAGAATGTGATTTCAGAAGAGCACAGCTGTTCAAGGTGGAAGCTATTCAGCAAAGAGGGGGCTAAAATGTAACTGGCGGGCACCCTTCTGCGCTGAAATGACTTAGTATCCTTTCTTGGTAATAGTGGCAGCTTCTAATGGTTCAATCTCCCCAAAGCAAAGAATAGGCTAACGGCAATAGTACATCCTTGTTCATAGCACAGATGCTAAATATATCTGTTCTGTGTATCACAACAAAATGGTTATTTAAGTAGAGTTTATTCCATCACTGTTGCATCAAGCAATCGGTAACTTTCCAATGCAGTTTTCCCTACAAGGTCTTTCATTTCCCTTGCATTGAATGATCCCACTGCCTATCTGAAAGGCACTTGCATTGGATATTGTGCACATTAATTTCAAGAGCTTCATGCATTAAATGCTTAGGATAACTTTCAGAAACTTAAGGGCTCAAATTGTGCTGTGATGTGTTAATAATGAGAACATTCCCATGAAATTCCTTTGTCTACTATTTCAACTAAGGCGTTAATATTGGGCCAGAAATTCGTCTCTCCACGGGTGAGTACGCGCTGTGTACTCACCCGTAAGGCCACCTGAAGTGCCGGTTTCCCGCATGCACTGCGCATGCGCGGGAAACCGGAACTTCCGTTCCCCTGAAGGAAGGGGTTCAGAAGTCGAACGCGTGCACAGGAGAGGCAGCGCGCACGCAGCGAACTTCGGTTTTTTTTCAGGTTTCTCCGGGAGGGTAAGTATGGAGAAGCTGCACTTTAAAAAGGAGGCGCAAGGCCTGTTTTTAACAAGGTAAGTGGTTAATTAATTACAATTAAAAAAATTTTTCAACAGGTTTATCATTATTACATACTTTAAAGAAAGGTAAGTTTATTTTTAGCACCGTTAAAAAGTACAATTAATTTTTTCAAAAATTTAAATTTTTGATTAAAGTACTTAATTTATGTAACTTATAGTTATTTTAAAAATGTGATGTTTTTTTAAAAAGGTCTTCCTGTCAAATCTATGAATGAAAATGCCGTGCTCCGATTGGCTCTCCATGGCCCACGTGATCCCAGGGGACGCTTCGAACTAACTGCGCCCCTGGGATACGCAAGCACTGCGCGCCGGCAGCTGCAGGAGGCCCAGGACCCGAAGTCCTCGTGGGCCTGAAGCACAACGGCAGGCGCGGTAGGTAAGTACGCGCACAATGCTTGCACCCGCAGGAAGCCGGAGAGCCAAATTTCTGGCCCAATATGTCCATTTCAAATTGCTTTAGTTGACATAGCAGAGAGAGAGAGGAATTAAAGTGTGGTCCGCATATCGCAAAGTGATTATGGTATTTAAATGCTTCAGAAACAAAAGTAATGGCTAATTATTTATGAACCAAAACACTGTTTTCTTATAAACTGGATGGTCAACAAGGGTATAGAGGCACTGGAGAAGGTGCAAAAAATATTGACAAGGATGATACCAGAACTGAGATGCTATAACTTATCAGGGAAGACTGAACAGGCTGGGGCTCTTTTCTCGAGAAAAGAGAAGGCTGAGGGGCGACCTGATAGAGGTCTTTAAGATTATTAAAGGGTTTGATAGGGTAGACGTAGAGAAGATGTTTCCACTTGTGGGGGAGACCAGAACTAGGGGTCGTAAATATAAGATAGCCACTAATAAATCCAATAGGGAATTCAGGAGAAACTTCTTTACCCAGAGAGCGGTGAGAATGTGGAACTCGCTACCACAGGGAGTGGTTGAGGCGAAGAGCATTGATGCATTTAAGGGGAGACTAGATAAGCCCATGAGGGAGAAAGGACCACCGGACGTCCCAAAGTGCTTTGCAGCCAATGAGGTACTTTTTGAAGTGTAGTCACTGTTGTAATGTAGGAAACACAGCAGCCAATATGTGGACAGCAAACTCCCACAAACAGCAATGTGATAATGACTAGATAATCTGTTTTTTAGTGATGTTGATTGAGGGATAAATATTGGCCAGGACACCGGGAGAACACCCCTGCTCTTCTTTGAAATAGTGCCATGAGATCTTTTACATCCACCTGAGAGAGCAGACAAGGCCTCAGTTTAACATCTCATGTGAAAAACAGCACATCTGACAGTGCAGCACACCCTCAGGAGTGTCAGCCTGGATTTTTGTGCTCAAGCCTCTGGAGTGGGACTATGAACCTGCAACCTTCTGACACAGAGGTGAGGATGCTAACCACTGAGCCACAGCTGACACAGCTTGATAGAGGGGTCTGCTGATGGGGGTGAGATGAAGTAGGATGGGAGGGGGTGTGGAGCACAAACACCAGCATGGACCTGTTGGGCCGAATGGCCTGTTTCTGTGCTGTGATTTCTATGTAACATACTGAGCTTTACCACTTCATGGATACATTGCAGTGACAATAAACTGCTTCTAATTCTTAAAAAAAAAAGCACCACCTCAAGTCTTGCTGCCAGAGCTGAGTGAGATGAACAAATGTGCTCCCGTTGGCTCTGAAACCCAGAATGCGACTGCAGGACAATTCGCACGGCGATGTTGCACAGACGCGCCTGCAAATGTGCTGTGGTGGTCGCAGGTTTGGAGGGAAACCAGATGTGCCAGAGTGTGTCACTCATTCTGCCCCCCCCCACCACCCCCCCCACTCCCACCAGTAACCTTGGCACAAGCCTACCAATCTGAAGACTACAACGTGTATTAGCGTCTGAGGCACTGGGTGGGGTGATTTTTAACCTAACTCGCGGGGCGATAAACCCACGGAATCGGGCGGAACTTCAATGGAAAGTACTTTCAGGTGGGGGTGCAAAACCAGCGTTGCACTCAATCCCGTCGGTCTCCCGCCCCGCGAGTTAGGTTAAAATTGCTCCCCCCCCCCCCACAACTGTGTCAGCTCCGGTTGTTACACTGGAGCTAACACTGTGCCTTTCTATCGCCAGGTCTGCTGATTTGGTGCATCTCAGTCGTGCCATGAATTTAGTCCCAAATCTATATCGACACTGGTGTAAATATGGCACCAATTTCTCACAATAACACCACGAGTTGAACCAACAGCAACAACAACTTGCATTTATATAGCGCCTTTAACGTAGCAGAAGGTCCCAAGGCGCTGCACAGGAGCGTTAACACACAAAATGTGTCACAGAAGGAGATATTGGGCCAGATGACCGTAAGCTTGGTCAAAGAGGTCAGTTTTAAGGAGCGTCTTAAAGGAGGAGAGAGAGGTAGAGAGGTGGAGAGGTTTAGGCAGGGAATTCCAGAGCTCAGGGCCCCAGGCAGCCGAAGGCACAGTCACCAATGGTGGAGCGATGGAAATCGGGGATGCTCAAGAGGCCAGAATTGGAGGAGCGCAGAGATCTCGGAGGGTTGTAGGGCTGGGGGAGGTTTACAGGGATAGGGAGTGGCGAGGAGGCCATGGAGGGATTTGAAAACAAGGATGAGAATTTTTAAATTGAGTGGTTGCCGGACCGGGAGCCAATGTCGGTCAGCGAGCACAGAGGGTGATGGGTGAACGGGACTTGGTGCGAGTTAGGACACTGTAAGGGTTTTTGTCTCTCAGCCTGTGAGATTCGTGCGGCTCTGTGCAGCCCGGGTGCTAGTGCGGGTTTAGGCCTTGTTGCCTGTTCTGGTCTCCAGCCAGTCTGGGAGCACTAGACACACCTGTGAGTGGTTCGACCCACTCGCCCTTACGGTTCTAGACACTGGACTTAGATGCGAGAGCAGTAATGGAGATGAAACTCAGGTAGACTCGGTTGAATGGTACGAAATGGAAAATCTTTATTGCATAATAATTAAGATTACGAAATACATGTCATAAGCACAGATTAATGACAGTACAATCTTACACGCAGTTATGTAACTAATTTCGGGGAAACGAGGAACGAACGACACATCGTAAATGGGGGCACACAATACTTAAAACCCTCCCCTATCAATATCTGTCCTAAGCTAGATTCGTAGGATTCGAGACTCATGCTCACCACTCGTGATAACTCGGAGAATTCCGAAAACTCTGATCGGATGTTTTTCACCGCAGCGCCCACGTGTCGATCAGGGGGTCTCCTGGCCCCACTTGTTTACTCGTTTCTGCTCCGGCTAGCAGGCTGGAACGCCTGCTGTCATGAAGATCTGTGTTGTCCTCGGAGTTCCGACTCTACTCAAAAAAAAAAAGTCTTCCTGTGCCCTCACACCGGTTCGATAAAACTCAAAGAAGCGTCTTCCTGGGCAAGGAAAATGTCTATTCGACCTACAGGCGCGGTTGGAGCTTACTGACCGTGGCGATAAGTATGGTCTTCTCTTCTCATCTCATCTCATCTCATCTCATCTCATCTCGGGCCTTCGGTTCCAACACCGTTTACCGACTTATCGGGATGGTGCGCCCGCTTCAAGGCTTCAGAGCCCAGTTCTACACAGGTCTTCGCGACACGACACGAGGTAGATTCGAGCGGATCGTAAAGTTCAACAGTTTTTTGAAAAGAGACACGAGGCAAGCAGGAACAAGACGGCGAGTCAAGAGCAGCCACGAGGATAAACACCAGCAAAATAAGAGTCAACCGAATAAGAGTCAAGAGTCAAGAGAAAGATGGACGGTTTGGAGCTTGTAATTATAGTGCAAAATCTTCCGTTTCCCGCCCAACCTTAATGTCTTTTCTTTTGTTAGGGTTTGGCACTCAAATGTCTTGTATAGGGTGATCTTCGTTTTAATGGGTTTCGGGGCTACTCGTAAATGTCTGAGTACCTGTTAATATTTCTCCCATTGTTTAATCGGTCGGTGTTCTCCCTGGAGGGGTTTTGGGCTTCCAAGTGTTTTCTGTAACTACCCGCTAACGGCTCTCTCATCGTAGGGTCGTTGGGATTTTACATATTAATGTCTTTGGATGGGTTCTTGATTACTTGGTACAACAGCCCTCATTCGCACCTGGGAGACCGATTTCAGTATTTATGTGTATACTGTGAACCCATGATGTCTCGTGTATTATCTTCAATGTGCTGAGTCTTAATCGATCTTGCACAAATGTTTACTGGAACGCCATCTTGTCTGCCTGTTGAAAAGTCTAGAATGTTCTGCCACGAGGCGCGGCGGCCATTTTACAAGCTGCTTGTGTCCACTTTGAAAACCTGACAGCATTCTGCTGAAATAAAAGCTGTTTGAACGAAACTATGTGTTCTTCTCCTTATTAATAAAATCGCGATATATTGCGAATTCTACAACACGGGGCAGCCGAGATTTGGATAAGCTCAAGTTTATGGAAGGTGGAAGGTGGGAGGCCGGCCAGGAGAGCGTTGGAATAGTCAGGTCTACAGATTGGAATCACTAGATTGGATTTTTCTTAAACCTCATCTTCAAACAATTCCAAAATTACACTAAAGTGGCCAAACCACTATAAGTGCCTTAATGTGTGTTTTTTTTTATTCGTTCCTGGGATGTGGGTGTCACTGGCAAGGCCAGCATTTATTGCCCATCCCTAGTTGCCCTTGAGAAGGTGGTGGTGAGCCGCCTTCTTGAACCGCTGCAGTCCGTGTGGTGAAGGTACTCCCACAGTGCTGTTAGGGAGGGAGTTCCAGGATTTTGACCCAGCGACGATGAAGGAACGGCCGATATATTTCTAACTCAGGATGGTGTGTGATTTGGAGGGGAACTTGGAGGTAGTGGTGTTCCCATGTGCCTGCTGACCTTGTCCTTCTAGGTGGGAGAGGTCGCGGGTTTGGGAGGTGCTGCCGAAGAAGCCTTTGCGAGTTGCTGCAGTGCATCTTATAGGTGGTGCACACTGCAGCCACGGTATGTTGGTGGTGGAGGGACTGAATGTTTGAGGTGGTGGATTGAGCGCCAATCTAGTGGGCTGCTTTGTCCTGCATGGTGTCGAACTTCTTCAGAACTAGTAAGGATGTCAGCCCCAGTTCAGCTTAATGAGAGCTGGATGAAGTGTAACCCATTGGATATGCAATCCAAAGGGTTTTTATTTCCAAGGACTGAGGGCAAAGCCCTGACTGCACAAATATTCCAACAAGCTGCTTTTAATTGGCAAAATGGGGATATGTTCTCTTGGAAAGGGAGATCTTTTATAATTTTTTGGTTTGTTTTCTTTTTTGGAAAGATTTTGTTCATAATCACTGTGTGCCACCTTGCATAATCCCCCTATAGTGTATCACCCGTTGCATAAAGTTTCTCTCTTCTCTTAGGCAGCCCCTCGGAACCGAGGATGACTTGCTTCCACATTAAAAATGAGTTCTCAGGTGGCTGATGAGTCCAATGCGGGACCTACAGTCTCTGTCACAGGTGGGGCAGACGGTGGTTGAAGGGGCGGGTGGGTGGGGTGCTTGGGTTGACGTGCGCTCCTTGCGCTTGGCTTCCGCTTGCTCCCGGCGAAGTGACTCGAGGTGCTCGGCGCCTTCCCGGATGCTTCTCCTCCACTTTGTGCGGTCTTGAGCCAGGGATTCCCAGGTGTCGGTGGGGATGTTGCACTTTTTCAAGGAGGCTTTGAGGGTGTCCTTGAAGCATTTCCTCTGCCCACCTGGGGCTCTCTTGCCGTGTCGGAGCTCCGAGTAGAGCGCTTGTTTTGGGAGTCTCGTATCGGGCATGCGGACGATGTGACCCGTCCATCGGAGCGATCGAGTGTGGTCAAAGCTTCGATGCTGCGGATGTTGGCCTGAGCGAGAACACTGACGTTGGTGCGCCTATCCTGCCAATGGATTTGCAGGATCTTGCGGAGGCAGCGTTGGTGGTACCTCTCCAGTGCTTTGAGGTACCTGCTGTACATGGTCCATGTCTCCGAGGCATACAGGAGGGCAGGTATCACTACTGCTCTGTAGACCATGAACTTAGTGCCGGGTTTGAGGTCCTGGTCTTCAAACACTCTCTTCTCAGGCGACCGAAGGCTGCACTGGCACACTGAAGGCGGTGTTGGATTTTGTCATCGACGTCTGCCCTTGTTGACAGTAGGCTCCCGAGGTATGGAAAGTGGTTCACGTTGTCCAAGGCCTTGTCGTGGATTTTGATAATTTGGGGGCAGTACTGTGTGGCTGGGGCAGGTTGGTAGAGGACCTTTGTCTTACGGATGTTTAGTATAAGGCCCATGCTCTCGTACGCTTCGGTGAAGGTGTTGACGATGGTTTGGAGTTCGACCTCCGAGTGAGCGCCGACGCAAGCGTCGTCTGCATACTGTAATTCGACGACAGAGGATGGGACGACCTTGGATCTGGACTGGAGGCAACAGAGGTTGAACAGTTTCCCGTTTGTTCTGTAAATTAGCTCTACTCCAGCGGGGAGCTTACTGAGGGTGAGATGGAGCATTGCAGCCAGGAAGATCGAGAAGAGCGTTGGTGCGATGACACAGTGATAATCACTGTGTGCCACCTTGCATAATCCCCCTATAATGTATCACCCATTGCATAAAGTAGAACTTCGAGGCGTCCCTTTTATTCAAAATACACCCCCAAGCCTATGCGTATAACCATATGCTTTAAATGAAAAAAAGAAATGGGTTGGCAATTTGAACGAAATGTACCCCTCTGGCCTTTCCTTCCCCTTTAATGCTGTTACAATGACCCAGCTGATAATTTAGGATAAAGAGGAGGTTTTACATGGAAGGCAAATGAGCTGCTATATTATGCAATGGTGAACAATCCATATTTATTACACATTAATAACACGGTACATCATTTGATTAAACATGCCTGTAATTTTCTGTTTACCATTTCACAGACATATTACTGATTAAATATATAAGCGGTATAATAGGATTTTAGTTAAACATGTGTTAATTATTTATACCAATCTTATTAAAGCTTTGTGAGACAACTACTTAAAATTTTGCTGTTGTCTTTTTTTTATTTGTTCCTGGGATCTGGGCGTTGTCGGCAAGGCCAGCATTTATTGCCCATCCCAAATTGCCCCTTGAGAAGGTGGTGGTGAAACGCCTTCTTGAACCGCTGCAGTCCGAGTGGTGAAGGTGCTCCCACAGTGCTGTTAGGGAGGGAGTTCCAGGATTTTGACCCAGCGACGATGAGGGGAACGGCTGATATATTTCCAAGTCAGGATAGTGTGTGACTTGGAGGGGAACTTGGAGGTGGTGGTGTTCCCATGCGCCTGCTGCCCTTGTCCTTCTAGGTGGTAGAGGTCGCGGGTTTGGGAGGTGCTGCCGAAGAAGCCTTGGCGAGTTTCTTGTTGTTTATCATTAAGTATCAGCTGATAGCAGAGACTTAAAGTGATGCTATTTGTCTTTTTGAACAAATGCACTGTGCTGCACTAATGAAGTTAAACATGTAGCACTCTACGAGCGCAGTAGTGTCTGTCTCAGACTATTTTCTAACAGTGTGATCAGCACGGTGCTAGAGCCCATATACTGACAATTACTCTTTCAGCATTGTTTAACTACCTTAAGAGAGTTGTATAACTAATAGAGTACAGGTAACATATTTGAATAAAGTCTTTGTTCTGTAATTGTTATTAAAAACCAGAGCGCTAAATGCTGACATTTGCTTGACTGACAATCTATGATGTTTGCTCCTTTGAAATAGCATGATTATGACCATTTCTCTATACAACATTAGAAAGGGTTCGATGGCCTGGCGTTTCCGCTCGGTTGCGCTGATTTTTTTTTCCACCCAAAATCGGCCAAACCGGAGCGAAAGATCGCGGAATTTTAAGCGCGGAATGCGTCCAGCGTAACTTGAGCTTCCGCCATCTTTCGCGCTGGTTTTAAAAACATCGCGCTGGAAGCCGGCCCCGCCCCCACAAAACCGGCCATGCCCCCCTCCGCCCCCCCCCAGATCGAATTCATCACCGCGGCCAGTTTCCGGTAATTGCGCCTGTCTGCGGGCCTTCGAGGAGGCTCTTAAAATTGAGCTTTTTTTTTTAGGTGCAAGGACACCAATAGGACACCTTTTAAAAGTTTATGGGGGAGAAATTCAGTATCACCCCATTTGGGGCGCAATTATCGGCCGGGCGCAAAGATTAGCGCCTGGCGCTAATTATCGCCACCGACTGCAAACTTGACTTTTATCGCCCCTGGAGGTGATTGCAGCGCTAAATCAGGCGCTTCACACCTGTCTTAAGGCGCAAAGGCCGAGGAGCGAGGCGCTACCTCAGAGCGCTGGCGAAGCTCATGTGATGTCAGTCAGCAATGGAACACACACACAATGGCACGGGCCAGTTCTTAAAGGGGATGGTTAATCTTGCTTTCCATCCACATCCTGCTCATTGCAGCCTTGAATTTCGGCCTGGAGAGACCTGCACATCAAATGTGCTGGAAAGAACAATGGAGAGTACCAGGCAAAGAGCTCAGAGTGATGCCCCCACAGTCTCTGCTAAATCGATACATGGAATGGCAAATCAAAATGAACCTGCAAAGTGCTGCTCAGTACCCAAAACTCCTTCACACAACGTTGAATCTCTCCAGAAGTCTCTCCCTCTCTCTCTCAGAATGCATAGTTCAAAAATGGCACAAACAATAAAAGGCAGGAAGCGGTCACCTTTAAATAGCGCTCCCCCTTTCCCTACATGACTGCAGAACGCTCCCCTCAATCTGTCGTTGCTAGCGTCAGGCGGTAAGGCAGGGGGCGCCACTCAATATCCGCTCTGGGGCGATACCGGGGCGTTGCGCACTCGAGTGACGTCACGATCTGCTGGCGCAGGAGATCGTGGCGGTAGTGTTTAGCGCCGCCGCAAAATGTCTAGTTAATTTCGCGAGCGGCGCAAACTTCGCCGCGCCTGGGCGCTAGATGCTTTGCGCCCCATTAGCGCCCTCTTAAGGCGCTAACGGGAGGCGCAACCAACTGAATTTTTCCCCCTATGAATGTATATTTTTTTAAATTTACTGAGAAACTGACTACTGTACACCAATGAAACTAACAGATGGTTCTGTGTAGTTTTTTTAAAGTCATTTTCAAATATTTAAAATCGGGTTACTCACAGGTGGTGGACTGGACACACTGATTAAAAATGTTTATTTTTTGGTGATAAACCCATTTTCAGCTGTATTAATAAAATTGCACCAGATTACCGCTCTTAAACACATCGAGGAATGTTTCTTAAAGCAAATTTTTAAAAAAATTACTTCTAAAGCGCGACCCGATTGCGCTGGTTCATGGCAGATTTTATGTTTGGCGATACGCAAATGAGATTGTGTAGAAACTTGAGCAAAAAACCCCACTTTTTTTTAATGCGCTCACAGGATGTGAGTATCGCTGGCAAGGCCGGCATTTATTGTCCATCCCTAATTGCCCTTGAGAAGGTGGTGGTGAGCCGCCATTTTGGAGGGCCAGTTAAGAGTCAACTACATTGCTGTGGGTCTGGAGTCACATCTCGGCCAGACCGGGTAAGGGCGGTAGATTTCCTTCCCTAAAGGACATTAGCGAACCAGATGGGCTTTTACAACAATCCGGTAGTTTCATGGTCACCATCACTGATACTAACTTTTTATTCCAGATTTATTTAATTAACTGAATTTAAATTCCCCAGCTGCCGTGGTGGGATTTGAACTCACGTCTCCGCGTCATTAGTCCAGGCCTCTGGATTACTAGTCCAGCGCATTTTACCGATTGCGCCCCGAGCGGAAAGCTCCACCCCTTTGGCGCGTATCTGAAGACCTAGTGATTTTTTTTTTCTTAAAGCGAGCACAATTTTCAAGCGCAATTTGCGCCCGGATCGTCGATTGTGCCCACAGTGGAAACTCTTGGCCTACTTCTTAAAGGGGCATTGCTAAAATTAAACTGAACAGTCTGCATGTATTTCTGGGTAGACACCAATCTTGTTCATCCAGTCACTTGCTAGCAGCATAATCTGGGCCGCATGGAGTGAGACAGCGCTAAAGATCGTGGAATTTTAAACATAAGCGAGCTGCCTCGTCCATAACCGCTTTACGCTGAATCTTTTACGCTGGGTCAGAAGTCTGTTCGCCGAAGGGGCAGCTCAAAAGACCACGGGTGTCTGGGCACCCGAAGGACTTCCCTCCCGCAAAACTGACCACCCCCACCCCCAGGTCGGAATGGAGAGTTTCCGCCAATTGTGCCCGTTCGGTGGGGTGTTTATCGCACTGCGCCCAGAATCGCGGGCACACAGGCTCCCGTGGTCACATGGATCCGGCATTAATCGCCGTTTCCCTGCTGCGACCCAGGTCTGACGGCCCCAGCAGCTGCTGCAATTACTTGAAATGAGTCTAAATTGAGTCAATTACCGAGCAGGACACGCCTGCGTGGCTTCAGCTGACTGATGGTCACCGCTCTCAGGGACCAAAGGCAGCTCAAAGCCGTCAATTGAAGCCCATTTAAAAGCCAGGACCAAGAGCATTAAAGCGGTCAGTTGAAGGGTGGGTCACTCCCTGGCTAATCCCACTCTGTGTAATGCTGGAGGATGCTCATGTTCCAGTCTCAAACCCATTGCGGTCGACTACGCTGCTCGATCGCTCAGGTTCCACGGGAGATTTAACGTTCGGGCTCACGCTAATGGGTTTCTGCAGAAACTTTGCCTCGCCAAAACCGCCGCAGTGACCAGCGCACTCTGGCCGCATTTTACCGATTGCACCCCGAGCGGAAACTCCACCCCTTGGAGGATATCTGAAGGCCCGGTGAGTGTTGTTTCTTAAAAAAAAATCAAAAAACAACAAGCACTTTTATAAGCGGTTGTCAGGAAAGCCGCCTTCTGCTGAAAGCCAGAAAGTAAAATCTTTGTCCACAAGATGGTACTGCAAGACTGGGTAATAAACAACGAGTCAGAGCGTCCTTGCAAAAATAAATTTGCACAGATATGTGACACTAAATTACATGAAATTAAGTGAAGGACAACTTCATTCACCTCAGTCAATGCTGATTTTTTTTATTCCCTCTCGACACAAAAGGTTTGAAACAGAGCAGAATGGGTGTCTCTTTCTACATTCTCCTGACAGCCTTTCCACCATCTACAAGGCACAAGTCAGGAGTGTGATGGAATACTCTCCACTTGCCTGGATGAGTGCAGCTCCAACAACACTCAAGAAGCTCGACACCATCCAGGCCAAAGCAGCCCGCTTGATTGGCACCCCATCCATCACCTTAAACATTCACTCCCTCCACCACCGGTGCACCGTGGCTGCAGTGTGTACCATCTACAAGATGCACCGCAGCAATTCGCCAAGGCTTCTTCGGCAGCACCTCCCAAACCCGCGACCTCTACCACCTAGAAGGACAAGAGCAGCAGGCGCATGGGAACACCACCACCTCCAAGTTCCCCTCCAAGTCACACACCACCCTGACTTAGAAGTATATCGGCCGTTCTTTCATCGTCGCTGGGTCAAAATCCTGGAACTCCCTCCCTAACAGCACTGTGGGAGCACCTTCACCGCACAGACAGTAGCGGTTCAAGAAGGCGGCTCACCACCACCTTCTCAAGGGCAATTGGGGATGGGCAATAAATGCTGGCCTTGCCAGCGACGCCCACATCCCATAAACGAATAAAAAAAGCTGGAATTTCACAGTTATTAGCACAGTGTAGAGAAACTTTATTCTAATTTCGTAGCATTGATGAGAGTGCCAAGAGGATTGCCTTCCTATTGTTCAATGGTGGAGGCATTCTCAGCCCTTTCTGTCCTTTGAGAGCCATAAATGTGTGGTTGTCTCTCCCATGCCCTCCCCCAATATATTTTTTTTAATTTATTCACAGGATGTGGGTACTGCCAGCAAGGCCAGCATTTATTGCCCGTCCCTATTTGCCCTTGATAAGGTGGTGGTGAGCCACCTTCTTGAATAAGTGGCTTGTGAGGCTATTTCAGAGGGGAGTTAAGAGTCAACCACATTACTGTGGGCGTGGAGTCACATATAGACCAGACCAGCGGATTTCCTTCCCTGAAGGAAATTAGTGAACTCGATGGGTTTTTACAAGAATCCATTAGTTTCATGGTCACCATTACTTATACTGGCTTTTTATTCCAGATTTATTTAATTCACTGAATTTAAATTCAGTGATGTGATTTGGCTGGATTACTAAACCAGTAACATAATCACTATGCTCCCGTACCCCGATGGAGAAGATGTGAAAAGATTTACTAGAATGATACCAGGACTGAGAGGTTATACCTATCAAAAAAGATTGAACAGGCGGGGACTATTTTCGCTAGAAAAGAGAAGACTGAGGGGTGACCTGATAGAGGTCTTCAAGATTATGAAAGGGTTTGATAGGGTAGACGTAGAGAAGATATTTCCACTTGTGGGGGAGACCAGAACTAGGGGCCATGATCTTATTGAATGGCGGAGCAGGCTCGAGGGGCCAAATGACCGACTCCTGCTCCTATTTCTTATGTTCTTATGTTACGTTCTTCTTCTTCTTCTTCTTAGGCAGTCCCTCGGAACCGAGGATTACTTTCTTCCACATGAAAAATGAGTTCGCAGGTGACTGATGAGTCCAATGCGGGACCTACAGTCTCTGTCACAGGTGGGGCAGACGGTGGTTGAAGGGGCGGGGGGGGTGCTTGGGTTGACGTGCGATCCTTCCGCTGTTTGCGCTTGCCTTCCGCTTGCTCCCGGCGAAGAGACTCGAGGTGTTCGGCACCTTCCCGGATGCTTCTCCTCCACTTTGTGCGGTCTTGGGCCAGGGATTCCCAGGTGTCGGTGGGGATGTTGCACTTTTTCAAGGAGGCTTTGAGGGTGTCCTTGAAGCGTTTCCTCTGCCCACCTGGGGCTCTCTTGCCGTGCCGGAGCTCCGAGTAGAGCGCTTGTTTTGGGAGTCTCGTATCGGGCATGCGGACAATGTGACCCGTCCATCGGAGCTGATCGAGCGTGGTCAAAACTTCGATGCCGGGGATGCTATTCTTATGCTAAAGGACTTGTATAGAAGTTCAAAACCAGAGGCCATCAATATAAGATAGTCACTAATAAATCCAATAGGGAATTCAGGAGAAACTTCTTTACCCAGAGAGTGGTGAGAATGGGGAACTCGCTACCACAGGGAGTGGTTGAGGCGAATAGCAGAGATGCATTTAAAGGGAAGCTAGATAAACACATGAGGGAGAAAGGAATAGAAGGATATGTTGATGGGGTGAGATGAAGAGGGGGGGGAGGAGGCTCGTGTGGAGCATAAACACCGGCACGGACTGGTTGGGCCGAATGGCCTGTTTCTGTGGTGTAAATACTTTGTAACACTTTGTAATATCTGATTTTCGTACCGATCATGCAAAACAAGGACAGCCTCCCTCCCATTCATTCCTCAAGATTATGGCCTGTTGTTCTTATCACACTTTTCCTTCCAAGTTTGATACCATGAAGATAAATTAAAGTGAAATATTGTCTTTTTCATCAGTACCTCTCCCTATTCATTACTCTCTTCAGGCCATCAGGTGCTGGGTCTCGTTTTAAGGTCTGAAAAATGAGTCCTGTTGAAATAAATGACCTAATTTTCATTAACTAAATTTCTGCCCCGATCATCAGTTCTGACCCTCACAATTTCTTGAGGAGTTTTGATTTCCCTAACGTCTACATTTTCCTTCATTCTGATCACATCACTGAGTTCATTTCCTCAGTTTGTCTATTTATCAGACGTAATAACCGGGAGCAGTTTCATCCTCTGTTAATTTCCTTTTTTAAAAGATTCCCTGCGTTTCTCTCACTGAAAAATAAAGCCATATTGTGCCTTACAGAAAGAGTCTTGTTTTTTTAACTTGGCTTGGCTCGATCAGAATGTAGCAAATGGAGTTTTATTTCCCTATAGATGTTCAGATGTTTCTTACCAGCAGAACACCCGTTAGCCACCACAGGAGTGACTTCCTCTCAGCTGTGGAAAGGGTGTCAGCTGTGACTCAGTGGGCAGCACCCTCACCTGAGTCAGAAGGTTGTGGGTTCAAGTCCCACTCCAGGGACTTGTGCACATAAAGCTAGGCTGACACTCCAGTGCAGTGCTGAGGGAGCGCTGCACTATTGGAGGTGCCGTCTTTCGGATGAGACGTTAAACCGAGGCCACGTCTGCTCTCTCAGGTGGACGTAAAAGATCCCATGGCCACTATTTTGAAGAAGAGCAGGTGAGTTATCCCCGGTGTCCTGGGCCAATATTTATCCCTCAACCAACATAACAAAAACAGATTCTTTGGGCTTTTTCACATTGCTGTGTGTGGGAGCTTACTGTGTGCAAATTGGCTGCCGCGTTTCCTACATTACAACAGTGACTCCACTTCAAAAATACTTCATTGGCTGTAAAGCGCTTTGAGACGTCTGGTGGTCGTGAAAGGCGCCGTAGAAATGCAAGTCTTTCTTTTCTTTTCTCTCAAATTCAAAAGCAATCACAATTGGCTGAAGATTAGAAGAGGAGTAGAATTTGCTGAACGGAGTGAATATTGATACCACGGTGTCCGCCAGTGAGTTGGAGGCCGAGCAGGACTTGTGGTTTTCATTTACTCAACGACAGCAAACAGAGTCTATTTACTCCGCAAACAGAGCCTCCTGAGTACCGCAGGATTATTTCTCCAGCAGAAGGCAGTGAGTGGAGGATAGTTACATCATTCAAATGATGAGCGTAAAATCAATGCCAGTCACTTACAGCAGTGCGATCTCCAGGCGTGATTGAGATAAGAGCATAAGAACATAAGAAATAGGAGCAGTAGTCGGCCATATGGCCCCTCGAGCCTGCTCCGCCATTCAATGAGATCCTGGCTGATCATCGACCTCAACTCCACTTTCTCGCCCGATCCCCATATCCCTTGACTCCCCTAGAGTCCAAAAATCCATCCATCTCAGCCTTGAATAGACTCAACGACTGAGCATCCACGGCCCTCTGGGACAGAGAATTCCAAAGATTCACCACCCTACTGAGTGAAGAAATTCCTCCTCATCTCGACGGGGGAATTACCCAGTCATCTCCGTTGTTCTGGCCGGGACTTGTGGTGTCACTCCGTGCAGCCTTAGTTTAATGGGAACCCATGTGTCTGATTGAGGGCAGATTGTCTGCCAGCCGTTCATTTATTCTTTCATCAGATTTTGCTGTTGTCATATTTTGCTGTGACAGAAGATGATTAGTTGAGCTCCAAAACCCTCGAAGGAGTTCAAGCTGGATACCGTATTATCCATCCTTTTGCTGCCTGCAGAGTCCTATTAATGTTGAAAGTGTGGGTTCGGTAGTGCTGCTACTCTTATAATGTTTGTAAGTTAATTTGCAATAGTTATTGTGTTAGAGCAATGAAGTACTTATCGACTTAAAGAAAGACTTGCATCGATATAGCACCTTTCACGCCCTCGGTGTTGAATTAGGTGTGAGCCTTGGACGCTAGAGTTTCCTTGCTTCGCCTTTATTCAGCTCGGCGTGCAGAGAAGTTACACAAGCAGAGCACAATCAAGCGTAGTCTCGCGCTCTTTAGATTCGGATACCCTTCCGGTATTATAACCAGGCACCTCTTCGGGTATAGCACTGCAAAAAGCTAAACATCGCAGCCTATTTACGCCTTAATGAGTTCCGCCCAAGTCCCGTGTTCTCCCCATTGGCTCCCTTTTGCCGAATGACCTCATATGGTGCTTCCCCTTTTGGAGCTTCTCACCATGCTTTGACTTGCTTTGCATCTTGAGCGACTTCCCATCTTTGTCCCGCAGTTAATCCAATCAACTCTTGGCTCGGCTGGGCACATCTGTTTCGCTCACGTTACATATGTTTTAATTTCCTTGTTGCTGGGCTAACTCTCTCGAACCTTCTTCCCACCTTCCACATCCAATGAAGTATAATCACTGCTGTAACGTCGGAAGTGTGCAGCCAGCGTGCACACAGCAAGATCCCACAAACAACAATGAAATAAATGACCAGCTAATCTGATTTTAGTGATGTTGGTTGAGAGATAAATATTGACCAAGACACCGGGGATAACTCCCCTGCTCTTCTTCGAAAATAGTGGCCGTGGGATCTTTTACGTCCACCTGAGAGAGCAGACGGGGCCTCGGTTTAACGTCTCATCCGAAAGTGCGGCACTCCCTCAGCACTGCACCGGGAGTGTCAGCCTAGATTTTGTGCTCAAGTCCCTGGAGTGGGTCATCATAGAATCATAGAAATTTACAGCACAGAAGGAGGCCATTCGGCCCATCTTGTCCGTGCCGGCCGACAAGGAGCTATTCACCCTAATCCCACTTTCCAGCTCTTGGTCCGTAGCCCTGTAGGTTATGGCACTTCAAGTGCACATCCAAGTACTTTTTAAATGTGATGAGGGTTTCTGCCTCTACCACCCTTTCAGGCAGTAAGTTCCAGACCCCCACCGCCCTCTGGGTGAAAGAAATTCTCCTCAAATCCCCTCTAAACCTCTGACCAATTACTTTAAATCTAGGCCCCCTGGTTATTGACCCTTCTGCTAAGGGAAATAGGTCCTTCCTATCCACTCTATCTCGGCCCCTCATAACTTTATACACCTCAATTAGGTCCCCCCTCAGCCTCCTCTGTTCCAAAGAAAACAACCCCAGCCTATCCAATCTTTCCTCATAGCTAAAATTCCCCAGCCCAGGCAACATCCTTGTAAATCTCCACTGGACCCCCTCTAGTGCAATCACATCCTTCCTGTAATGTGGTGACCAGAACTGCACGCAGTATTCTAGCTGCGGTCTAACTAGTGTTTTATACAGTTCAAGCATAACCTCCCTGCTCTTCTATTCTATACCTCGGCTAATAAAGGCAAGTATCCCATATGCCTTCTTAACCACCTTATCTACCTGTCCTGCTACCTTCAGGGATCTGTGGACATGCACTCCAAGGTTCCTCTGATCTTCTGCACTTCTCAGTGTCCTACCATTTATAGTGTATTCCCTTGCCTTGTTAGCCCTCCCCAAATGCATTACCTCACACTTCTCCAGATTGAATTCCATTTGCCACTGTTCAGCCCGCCTGACCAGTTCATTGATATCTTCCTGCAGTCTACAGCTTTCTTCCTCATTATCAACCACATGGCCAATTTTTGTATCATCTGCAAACTTCTTAATCATGCTTCCTACATTCAAGTCCAAATCATTGATATATACCACAAAAAGCAAAAAGCAAAGGACCCAGTACTGAGCCCTGCAGAACCCCACTGGAAACAGCCTTCCAGTCACAAAAACACCCTTCAACCATTACCCTTTGTTTCCTGCCTCTGAGCCAATTTTGGATCCAACTTGCCACTTTGCCTTGGATCCCATGGGCTTTTACTTTTGTGGCCAGTCTGCCATGCGGGACCTTATCAAAAGCCTAGCTAAAATCCATTTAGACTACATCAAATGCACTACCCTCATCAACCCTCCTTGTTACCGCCTCAAAAAATTCAATCAAATTAGTCAGACACGACCTTCCCTTAACAAATCCATGCTGACTGTTCCTGATTAATCCGTGTCCTTCTAAATGAAGATTTATCCTGTCCCTCAGAATTTTTTCCAATAATTTTCCCACCACCGAGGTTAGGCCTGTAATTACTCGGTCTATCCCTTTCTCCCTTTTTAAACAAAGGTACCACGTTAGCAGTCCTCCAGTCCCCTGGCACCACACCTGTCGCCAGAGAGGATTGGAAAATGATGGTCAGAGCCTCTGCTATTTCCTCTCTTACTTCTCTTAACAGTCTGGGATACATTTCATCATTTTAGCAAGGCTTTGGATAAGGTCCCGCGTGGCAGACGGGTCACGAACTCACACAAACATCCCAACCCAGAGGTGAGAGTGCTACCCACTGAGCCACAGCTGAGTGAACGCGTCCTCCCTCATCTTTGCTGACCAGAAATTTGCCGCCCTCAATCACTGCCCACAGCAGGAACTTTAGAGCAACGAATTACTCCTTATACAAAAGCGAAATACGGCGGATGCTGGAAATCTGAAATAAAAACAGAAAATGCTGGAAACGCTCAGCGGGTCAGGGCAGCGTCTGCGGAGAGAGAAACAGAGAGTTAAACGTTTCAGGTCGGTGACCCTTTAGGTCAGAACTGGAAAAAGTTAGAGATGTAACAGGTTTTAAGGCAGGGAAAGAGGGGAGGGGAAGGAAAGAAAAGAACAAAAGGGAAGGTCTGTGATAGGGTGGAAGGCAGGAGAGATTAAATGACAAAAGGGATGATGGTGCGAGGCCAAAAGGAGATGGTAATGGGACAAGTAAAGAAACAAAAGGTGGGTCTAGAGGAGGTGTAAATGGAAATGGCAGAATCATCAACAGCTGCCAAGGAATTGCAATTACTTTTTATTGCAATTGTTGTGTATTTAATATTACGTCAATGGCTTCAATAAAATGTGTCTTTCTCCACAAATGATTTCAAATATTCCAGCAATATCAAATATGACTTCCCTTTCAGTTAAAACCATAACCTCGTGGCTAATGGATAGCTATTTTATTACAAATTATACCACTTATGTAGAGAAATGACCTCCCAGTTAAAAGACAAAGCAAACTGATAATGAGAATATATGTTTAAAGGGAACATTTACTCAAACACTGATTAATTTCCCCATCTAGTCCATAACGTTTGTTTAATAGGAATGATTGGCTGAAGGGAATTCTATTCTCACTACAGGGGTCTTCCCATTAACAAGCTGCTACTGCGCTGGATAAATCATATCCTGGACCGCTAGTTACACCATTTACTCTGGCAGTTTAAGGAATTGCTGTTAGTTTGGGATGGCAAGAATCAGGCCGACTTGGTGAACGCGAAGAACAGTCTTGTTCCTTTCTGTGTCCAAAACTGTCTAAATTGTGCCCCGAACCTCTACCACCAAAGTACCGGATCTCCTGCCCGTTATATCAGCGCAATCCGGGCGGAACCGGCGCAACCGGCGCAAAACATAGAAACATAGAAGATAGGAGCAGGAGTAGGCCATTCGGCCCCTCGAACCTGCTCCGCCATTCAATGCGATCATGGCTGATCATCCAAATTCAGTACCCTGTCCCTGCTTTCTCCCCATATCCCTTGATCCCCTTAGCCTTAAGAAATATATCTAACTCCTTCTTGAATATATTTAATGAATTGGACTCAACTGTCTTCAGTGGTAGAGAATTCCACAGGTTCACCACTCTCTGGGTGAAGAAATTCCTCCTCATCTCAGTCCTAAATGGCTTACCCCTTATCTTTAGACTGTGACCCCTGGTTCTGGACTGCCCCGACCATCGGGAACATCCTTCCTGCATCTAGTCTGTCTAGTCCTGTTAGAATTTTATAAGTTTCAATGAGATCCCCTCTCATTCTTCTAAACTCTAGCGAATACAAGCCCAATCGACCCAATCTCTCTTCATACGTTATTCCTGCCATCCCAGGTATCAGTCTGGTAAATCTTCGCTGCACTCCCTCCATGGCAAGAACATCCATCCTCAGATAAGGCGACCAAAACTGCACACAATACTCAAGCTGTGCACACAATACTCAAGGTGTGCACACAATACTCAAGACCGTGGAATTTTAAAAGTAGGTGAGTTACGCCCCCAAAACCACTCACGCTCGTGTTTTCCCCGATCTTTTACGTTGGTTCGAGATTTGATTCGTGCCGAATCAGGCCCCGCCCGCCAGGTCGACATTGCGAGATTCCGCTGGTTCAGGAAGGCTCTTCAAATCGCGCTCATCGTCTGAGGTGCACAGGCACCAGTCGGCACCTTTTAAACGTTTTTTTTTCCATGTCAAAAAATATCTAATTTACGAAGAAACTGACTAGTGTACACCAATAAAGCTGTTCTGATGAAGGGTCATCGACCCGAACCGTTAACTCGGTTTCTCTCTCCACAGATGCTGCCTGACCAACTGAGTGTTTTCCAGCATTTTCTGTTGTTATTTCAGATTTCCAGCATCCGCAGTGTTTTGCTATTGCACAAGCTATGAAATGGTTCAGTATAGTTTTTTTTAAGAGACATTTTCAGTAATTTTAAATTGGGTTACTTACAGGCGGAGGACTGGAGACTCTGATTAAAAACGTTGTCAGCTGTATTATTAATAAAACTGCACCAGGTTACCGCTCTTAGAATACATCAAGGAAGACTTGTGTGATAGAATACTCTCCACTTGCCTGGATGAGTGCAGCTCCAACAACACTCAAGAAGCTCGACACCATCCAGGACAAAGCAGCCCGCTCGATCAGCACCCCATCCACCACCTTAAACATTCACTCCCTCCACCACCGGCGTACCGTGGCTGCAGTGTGTACCATCTACAAGATGCACTGCAGCAACTCGCCAAGGCTTCCTCGGCAGCACCTCCCAAACCCGTGACCTCTTCCACCTAGAAGGACAAGGGCAGCAGGTGCATGGGAAGACCACCACCTCCAGGTTCCCCTCCAAGTCACACACCATCCTGACTTGGAAGTATATCGCCATTCCTTCATCGTCGCTGGGTCAAAATCCTGGAACTCCCTCCCTAACAGCACTGTGGGAGCACCTTCACCACACAGACTGCAGCGGTTGAAGAAGGCGGCTCACCACCACCTTCTCAAGGGGCAATTAGGGATGGGCAATAAACGCCGGCCTTGCCAGCGACACCCACATCCCAGGAACGAATAAAAAAGAAAGCTGTGGTTCAGTTGGTAGCACGCTCACCTCTGAGTCAGAAGGTTCCGCCGCCTCCGCCTGGATTGCACTGATGTAACGGACAGGAGCTCTGGTACTTTGGTGGAAGAGGTTAGGGGCACAATTTAGACAGTTTTGGACACAGAAAGGAACAAGACTTTTCTTCGCGTTCACCAAGTCGCCCTGCTCCTTGCCATCCCAAACTAACAGCAATTCCTTAAACTGCCAGAGTAAATGGCTTAATATACCGCCGAACATAAAACCTGCCAAGAACCAGCGCAATGGGGCAGCATTTTAGAATGTAATTAAAAAAAAATGTTTGCATGAAAAAATATTCCTTGATGTATTTAAGAGCGGTAACCTGGTGCAGTTTGATTAACACAGCTGAAAAGGGGATTATCACCAAAAATAAGCATTTTTAATCAGAGTGTCTGGTCCACCACCTGTGAATAACCTGATTTTAAATAACTGAAAATGACTTAAAAGAAAAAGATACAGAACCATTTACTAGTTACAGTGGTGTACAGTACTCAGTTTAAGAGCATAAGAAATAGGAGCAGGAGTAGGCCATATGGCCCCTCGAGCCTGCTCCGCCATTTAATAAGATCACAGCTGATCTTCAACCTCAACTCCACTTTCCCGCTCGATCTCCAGATCCCTTGATTCCCCAAGAGTCCAAAAATCTATCTATTTCAGCCTTGAATATACTCAAAGATTCAGCATGCACAGCCCTCTGGGGCAGAGAATTCCAAAGATTCACAACCCTCTGAGTGAAGAAATTCCTCCTCATCTCAGTCTTAAATGGCCGACCCCTTATCCTGAGACTATGCCCCCTAGCTCTAGACACTCCAGCCAGGGGAAACAACCTCTCAGCATCTACCCTGTCAATCCACCTCAAAATCTTGTATGTTTCAATGAGATCACCTCTCATTCTTCTAAACTCCAGAGAGTATCGGTCCATTCTACACAATCTCTCATCATAGGACAGCCCTCTCATCCCAGGAATCAATCTCGTGAATCCTCGTTGCACCGCCTCCAAGGCAAGTATATCCTTTATTAGATAAGGAGACCAAAACTGTGCATAGTACTCCAGGTGTGGTCTCACCAACGCCCTGTACAATTGTAGCAAGACTTCCTTACTCTTAGACTCCAACCCCCTTGCAATAAAGGCCAACATGCCATTTTCCTTCTTTATTGTTAGCTGTACCTGCATGCTAGCTTTCTGTGTTTCTTGTACGAGGACACCCAAATCTCTCTCAACACCAACATTTGAAAGTTTCTCACCGTTTAAAAAATATTCTGTTTTTCTATTCTTCTTACCAAAGTGAATAACCTCACATTTCCCTACATTATACTCCATCTGCCACCTTACTGCCCACTCACTCAGTCTATCTATATCCCTTTGCAGACTCTTTGTGTTCTCCTCACAACTGACTGTCCCACCTAGCTTTGTATCATCAGCAAACTTGGATACATTACACTCGGTCCCTTCATTCAGGTCATTAATATTGATTGTAAATAGCTGAGGACCCAACACTGATCCTTGCGGCACCCCACTAGTTACAGCCTGCCAACCTGAAAAAGATCCGTTTATCCCTACTCTCTGTTTTCTGTCCGTTAACCAATCCTCTATCCATGCTATTATATTACCCCCAACCCATGAGCCCCAATCTTGTGTAATAACCTTTTATGTGGCACCTTATCGAATGCCTTTTGGAAATCCAAATATACTACATCCACTGGTTCCCCTTTATCTACCCTACTAGTTACATCCTCAAAAAACTCTAATAAATTTGTTAAACACCATTTCCCTTTCATAAATCCATGTTAACTCTGCCTAATCATGTCATGATTTTCTAAGTGCCCTGATACCACTTCCTTAACAATGGATTCCAGCATTTTCCTGATGACTGATGTCAGGCTAACTGGCCTGTAGGTCCCTGTTTTCTCTCTCCCTCCTTTCTTGAATAGCGGTGTTACATTTGCGACCTTCCAATCTGCTGGGACCATTCTAGAATCTAGGGAATTTTGGAAGATCACAACCAATGCATCCACTATCTCTGCAACCACTTCTTTTAGAACCCTAGGATGTAGGCCATCAGGTCCAAGGGATTTGTTGGCTTTTAGTTTGTCCCATTAGTTTCTCTAGTACTTTTTCTCTACTTATATTAATTACGTTAAGTTCCTCACCCTCATTAGACCCTTGGTTACCCACCATTTTTGGTATGCTTTTTGTGTCTTCTACTGTGAAGACAGATACAAAATATTTTCTTATTAAATTAAAAAAAATATATGTTTAGAAGCTTTTAAAACAAGCCTATTCGTGTCCTTGCCCCTAAAAAAAAGCTTAATTTTAAGAGCCTCCTTGAAGGCTTGCAAATGGGAGCAATTAGCGGAAACTCGCCCTGGTGATTAATTCGATCTGGGGGCGGGGCCAATTTTGTGGGGGCGGGGCCGGCTTCTAGCGCAATGTTTTTTAAAAAATGGCACAAAAAATTTTGGACAGTTGATTTGCACCGGATGTATTTTGCGCTTGAAATTCCTCGATCTTTTGCGCTGGTTTGGCTGATTTTGGAGTAGGCTATTGAGTAGACTAGGCCTGTAATTGAGTAGACTAGGCCTATATTCTCTAGAGTTTAGAAGAATGAGAGGTGATCTCATTGAAACGTACAAAATTCTTACAGGGCTTGACAGGGTAGATGCAGGGAGGATGTTTCCCCTGGCTGGGGAGTCTAGAACCAGGGGTCACAGTCTCAGAATAAAGGGTCGGCCATTTAGGACTGAGATGAGGAGAAATTTCTTCACTCAGAGGGTGGTGAATCTTTGGAATTCTCTACCCCAGAGGGCAGTGGAGGCTCAGTCATTGAGTATATTCAAGACAGAGATCGATAGATTTTTGAATATTAAGGGAATCAAGGGATATGGGGATAGTGCGGGAAAGTGGAGTTGAGGTAGAAGATCAGCCATGATCTTATTGAATGGCGGAGCAGGCTCGAGGGGCCGAATGGCCGACTCCTGCTCCTATTTCTTATGTTCTTATGTTTGGGTGAATTGCGGTGAAAAAAAGCGCGCAAGCGAGCGGAAACTCCCGGCCATAATGTGGAAAGTTTCCAGATGGGCAGCTACTTGAAAATTCCAGGTCAGAGAAACCAGCATGAAATGACTGGCTTTCTATCTCTTTTTTTTTGTTGACAATTTGAAGTGTGATGTCAGAAATGTGACCATGAGAAGCGTGACAGTCATGTGCCAGACCCGAGGCTATACAGTAGTTGGTCCCCTTAAACAACAACAACAATTTACATTCATATAGCCCCTTCAACGTAACAAAAAGTCTCAAGAAGCTTCACAGGAGCGTTATCAATAACAAAATTTGACACCGGAGCCACATAAGGAGATATTAGGGCAGATGAGGTAGGTTTTAAGGAGCATCTTAAAGGAGGAGAGAGAGGTGGAGAGGCGGAGAGGTTTAGGGAGGGAATTCCAGAGCTTAGGGCCGAGGAAGCTGAAGACACGGCCGCCAATGGTGGAGCGATTATAATCAAGGATGCTCAAGAGGGCAGAATTAGAGGAGCGCAGATATCTCCGGGGGGTTGTGGGGCTGAGGAGATTACAGAGATAGAGAGGGAGCGAGTCTATGGAGGGATTTGAAAACAAGGATGAGAATTTTGAAATCGAGGCGTTGCTTAACCGGGAGCCAATGTAGGTCAGCGAGCACAGGGGTGATGGGTGAACGGGACTTGGTGCGAGTTAGGACACGGGCAGCCGAGTTTTGGATGACCTCAAGTTTACGTCAGGTAGAACGTGGGAGGCCAGCCAGGAGTGCGTTGGAATAGTCAAGTCTAGAGGTAACAAAGGCATGGATGAGAGTTTCAGCAGTGGATGAGCTGAGGCAGGGATGGAGGCGAGCGAAGTTGCGGAGGTGGAAATAGGCACGGATATGTGGTCGGAAGTTCATCTTGGGGTCTAATATAACACCAAAGTTGCGAACAGTGTGGTTCAGCCTCAGACAGTTGCCAGGGAGAGGGATGGAGTCAGTATCTAGGGAACAGAGTTTGTGGCGGGAACCGAAGACAACAGCTTCGGTCTTCCCAATATTTAGTTGGAGGAAATTTCTGCTAATCCAGAACTGGATGTCGGACAAGTAGTGTGACAATTTAGTGGCAGTGGAGGGGTCGAGAGAAGAGATAGTGAGGTAGAGCTGGGTGTCGTCAGCGTACATGTGGAAACTGACGCTGTGTTTTCGGATGATGTCGCCAAGGGGCAACATGTAGATGAGAAATAGGAGGGGGCCAAGGATAGATCCTTGGGGACACCAGAAGGTAATGGTGCAGGAGCAGGAAGAGAAGCTGTTGCAGGTGATTCTCTGGCTACGATTAGATAGATAAGAATGGAACTAGGCGAGTGCAGTCCCACCCAGCTGGACGACGGTGGAGAGGCATTGGAGGAAGATGGTGTAGTCAACCGTGTCAAAGGCTGCAAACAAGTCAAAAAGGATGAGGAGGGATAGTTTACCTTTGTCACAGTCACAAAGGATGTCATTTGTGAGTTTGATGAGAGCCGTTTCGGTACTGTGGCAGGGGCGGAAACCTGATTGGAGGGATTCAAACATGGAGTTCCGGGAAAGATGGGCACGGATTTGGGAGGCGACAACACGTTCAAGAACTTTGGAGAGGAAAGGAAGGTTGAAGATGGGGCAGTAGTTTGCAAGGAGGGAGGAGTCAAGGGTTGTTTTTTTGAGGAGAGGGGTGATGACGGCAGATTTGAGGGAGAGGGGGACAGTACCTGAGGAGAGAGAACTGTTAACAATATCAGCTAACTTGGGAACCAGAAAAGGAAGTTGGGTGGTCAGCAGTTTGGTGGGAATAGGGCCGAGGGAGCAGGAGGTGGGAAGTGCTAAGATAAGTAGAGGTGTGTTAACGGGAAGGAGAACAATATGCAGAAATGTTTAACTCTTCCTGCCAGACGGGAAGCGGGCAGCAGTTGATCAGCCACCTGTTTGACACCTGACTTGATTTTTTACATAGGATTACACAGGATATACGGCACAGAAACAGGCCATTCGGCCCAACCAGTCCATGCCGGAGTTTATGCTCCTCTCGAGCCTCCTCCCGTCTTTCCTCATCTAACTCTATCAGCATAACCCTCTATTCCCTTCTCCCTCATATGCTTGTCTAGCCTCCCTTAATTGCATCCATACTATTCGCTTCAACCACTCCCTGTGGTAGCGAGTTCCACATTCTCACCACTCCCTGGGTAAAGAAGTTCCTTCTGAATTCCCTATTGGATTTTTTGGTGACTATCTTATATTGATGGCTTCTAGTTTTGCTCTTCCCAACAAGTGGAAACATTTTCTCTGTATCCACTCTATCAAAACCTTTCATAATTTTAAAGACCTCTATTAGGTCATCCCTCAGCCTTCTCTTTTCAAGAGAAAGAGACCCAGCCTGTTTATCCTCTCCTGATATATCTAACCTCGCATTTCTGGTATCATCTTGTAAATCTTCTCTGCACCCTCTCCAGTGCCTCTATATCTTTTTATAACATGGCGACCAGAACTGCACGCAATACTTTAAGTGTGGTCTAACCAAGGTTCGATACAGGTTGAGTATAACTTCCCTACTTTTCAATTCTATCCCTCTAGAAATAAACCCTAGTGCTTGGTTTGCATTTTTAATAGCCTTGCTAACCTGTCCACTTTTAATGTCGCAACTTTTAGTGATTTGTGTATTTGTACTCCGAGATCCCTTTGTGCCTCTACCCCACCGAGACTCGCACCCTCCAAGTAATATGTGACCTCCCTATTCTTCCTACCAAAATGTAATACCTCACAGTTATCTGTGTTGAACTTCATTTGCCAATTATTTGCCATTCTACAAGTTTATTAATGTCCTCCTGTAACTTGTTGCAGTCCTCCTCAGTATTGACTATCCCCCTCCTTAATTTGGTGTCATCCGCAAATTTAGAAATTGTGTTTTTGATTCCAAGGTCTAAATCGTTAATATAAATTGTGAACAGCAGTGGTTCCAGCACTGATCCTTGTGGAATACCACTGATTTTACTTTCCATTGAAGCCAAAGGAGAGGAAAAATCGGACGGAGTCCAAACGCTTTCCTACCTCTCGGGAAAAGTAAAGATCGACCACGATATATTAAAACCTATTGTCTGTAAAAAAATGATTGAATGTCCTTTTAAGGAATTGATGAAGGCAATGGGCCGTATTTTCCGATCGGAGGCTTCCCGCGTGCGGAGGCCTCCGATCTGGAAAAAATCTACGGACTTACCTGAGGGCTCCCGCGGTGTGTACAGTTCCGATGCTGGGCCTCTCCAACTCCAAGTGCGCAGGGCCCACGTATCCCAGGGGGCGCAGGCAGTTCGCAAGCGTCCCTGGGAATCACGTGGGCCATGGGGAGCCAATCAAAGAAGGGAATCTCCCTTCATACACTTGACAGATAGACCCGTCAAATATATGAATGGAGATCACCCCAAAAACAGAGTAAAACTTTAAACCAAGCGTAAGATTTCTAAGGGTTTTCTGCGGGCGGAGAGTCTCCAGAAAGCGGAACTCTCCCCCCGCAGAGGCCCTTCTCCAGGGCAGGCGTCCGATCTGTCAAGAGCATTCTTGACAGATAGGAAATGCCGGTTTTCAGCGCATGCGCTATGCACGCCTGAAACCGGCACTTCCGATGTTCCTACGGGTGGGTACACAGCGCGTACACACCCGTAGGGATCGGAATATCCGGGCCATAGAGTCCAAGATCTTAGAGAAGATAGAGATAAACAGCGATAGAGCCATTAAAAAGAAAACTGGATTACTTACACGTAGAAGGAAATTGGACCAGATGGAATGTATCCAAGAACACTGAAGAAATTAAAGTAGAAATAATGAGAGCTGTGGGTGATGTATTTCACAGTTCATTAAGTACAGCGGAAATGCCACCAGATTGGAAAATGAAAATGTTGATCTAATTCCTTTTTTAAAAAAGGTCAGGAGCATAATCCTGGGAATTATAACTCAGTTAACTTGAGATCTTTAGTCTGTTATAAAGAAAGAAAGAAAGACTTGCATTTATATAGCGCCTTTCACAATCTCAGGACGTCCCAAAGCGCTTTACAGCCAATGAAGTACTTTTTGAAGTGTAGTCGCTGTTGTAATGTAAAGGAATTCATTCAACCATTTTTAACAAGCGTAAAGGTAGTAATCCAGATCAATGTGGATTTATTAAAGACTTGCCATACCTGTCAAATTATGGGGAATTACTCGAATATAGAACAGAATTGCAGATGATAGGATAATGGATGAAATATATCTTGACTTGACAGATGAAATTCAAAGTAGAGAAGTGCAAAGAGCTTCACATAGAGATGGAAAATCCAGGAAGGGACTTTTACTTAAATTGGAAGAAAATAATGTGCATGGAAAATTAAAGAGATCTGGGGGGAAAAATTCAGTATCGCCCTGTTTGGGGCGCAATTATCGGCCAGGCGCAAAGATTAGCGCCTGGCGCTAATTATCGCCTCCGACTGCAAACTTGACTTTTATCGCCCCTGGAGGTGATTGGAGCGCTAAATCAAGTGCTACACATCTGTCTTAAGGCGCAAAGGCCGAGGAGCGAGGCGCTAACTCAGAGCACTGGCGAAGCTCATGTGATGTCAGTCAGCAATGGAACACAGACACAATGGCCCCGGCCAGTTCTTAAAGGGGAGGGTTGATCTTGCTTTCCATCCACATCCTGCTCATTGCAGCCTTGAATCTCGGCCTGGAGAGACCTCGACATCAAATGTGCTGGAAAGAACAATGGAAAGAGCTCAGAGTGCAGCCCCCACAGTCTCTTCTAAATCGATACAAGGAAGGGCAAATCAAAATGAACCTGCAAAGTGCTGCTCAGTACCCAAAACTCCTTCACACAGCGTTGAATCTCTCCAGAAGTCTCTCTCTCTCTCTCTCTCTCAGAATGCGTGGTTCAAAAATGTCGCCAACAAAAAAAGGCAGGAAGCGGTCGCCTTTAAATAGCGCTCCCCCAGTCCCTTCCTGACTGCAAAACGCTCCCCTCAACCTGTCGTTGCTAGCGGCAGGCGGTAAGGCAGGGAGCGCCACTCAATATCCGCTCCGGGGCGCTACCGGGGCATTGCGCACTCGACTGACGTCACGATCTGCCGGCGCAGGAGTTCGTGGCGGTAGTGTTTAGCGCCACCGCAAAATGTCTAGTTAATTTTGCGAGTGGCGCAAACATTGCCGCGCCCGGGCGCTAGTTGCTTTGCGCCCCATTAGCGCCCTCTTAAGGCGCTTACGGGAGGCGCAACCAACTGAATTTTCCCCCCCCTGATGTCCTGATTGACAATAAATTGAAGCTATCGCAGCAATGCTCAGTGGCAGTGAGTAAAGCAAATCAAATGATGGGATGTAACAAAAGGTCAATATTGAGCCAAAATAGTAAGGTAATCCTGCCACTTTATAAATCATTGGTGCGACCCCACTTCGAATACTGTGTACAGTTCCGGTCACCTTACTACAGAAAGGATATTGCAACTATTTGAAAGGATACAGAAAAGAGCAACCAGAATGATTGAGGGGATGGAAGGATTGGATTATCAGGAGCGATTGTGTAAATTGTGCTTGTTCTCACTGGAAAAGAGAAGGTTGAGAGGTGATATGATTTTTAGGATTCTAAAGGGACGAGATAATGTTGACCACGACAAGCTGTCTCACCTTGTCCAGAACAGTAGAACCAGAGGACACGACCTGTGCTTGAAGGGGTTAAATTCAACAACCACTTGTATTTATATAGCGCCTTTAATGTAGTAAAAACATTCCAAAATAACAACAGAAAACGCTGGAAAAACTCAGCAGGCCAGGCAACATCCGTGGAGAGAGAAAGAGAGTTAACGTTTCAGGTCGAAACCCTTCGTCGGAAACATTCCAAGGCGCTTCACAGGAGCGATTATCAGACAAAATGTGACACCGAGTCACATAAGGAGATATTAGGACAGGTGACCAAAAAGCTTGGTCAAAGAGGTAGGTTTATCCTTCCATTCCAGGATGTTCCTGGATGTTAGAAGCACATCGCCAAAGACAAATCAAAATATCTGGGTAGATTTGCAATCCCATTATATGTTTCCCATTGTAGGTTTCTTCACGTGTCCGCAGACCCACTTGCAAAAACAACACATTATCGAATGAAAGAGTACAATTGGCCGCATGTTCCGGTCAAAACTAATCTGCGGAAACAATGGGCCGTATTTCCGATCGGAGGCTTCCCGCGTGTGGAAGGTCTCCGATCTGGAAAAATCTACGGACTTACCTGAGGGCTCCCGGGACGCACACACTTCCGCTCCTGGGCCTCTCCAAACTCCAAGTGCGCAGGGCCCAGGTATCCCAGGGGCGCAGGCAGTTCGCAGCGTCCCTGGGATCACGTGGGCCATGGAGAGCCAATAGGAGAAGGGAATCTCCCTTCATACATTTGACAGGAAGACCTGTCAAATATATGAATGGAGATCACCCCCAAAACATAGTAAAACATTAAATAAATTTAAAAAAAGACCATCACCTTTTAAAATTAGTTGAAATTACAATAAATTAAATATTTTAAACAAAAATTTAATTTTTTGAAAAATATAATTAAAGTTTTTACGGGGCTAAAAATAAATTTACCTTTTTTAAAGTATTTTTAAATGATAAATGAGTGGGAAAAAAATTCTTTTTTACTTTTTTCAACTCTTATCCAGGCGTAAGATTTGTAAGGGTTTTCTGCGAGCGGAGGTTCTCCAGAAAGTGGAACACTCCACCCACAGAGGCCCTTCTCCGGGGCAGGCGTCCGATCGGCCAAGAGCATTTTCTGTCAAGAGCCGGTTTTCAGCGCATGCCCTGTGCACGCCTGAAACTGGCATTTCCGATGTCCCTACGGGTGCGTACACAGCTCGTACACACCCGTAGGGATCGGAATATCCGGCCCAATGTTTCAGTAAGTGGTCAATCTGTGGAACAAACTCCCTCGGGGCAGTTAGCGTTGATTCATTCAAATGGGAATTGGATAGATTTCTCTCAGAAAATAACATTTTCAGATATTTTCTTTGCCCAAAGTTGGTTCACACTTGCAGAATTTGGATTCCAACTTGGCTGTAAGAATCCAAATCCTGTATTCTCATTTTGTCGTGTTTTTCAGTTATTTTTTGTCTTGGGTTGTCCATCCTGACTTTATTTTTCTCCACTGTTAACTCTTCTCTCTGTACATATAGAGAGAGATGGTATCCTGTAGCTTATCATTCTAATTTACCCTTGGACTCAGTGGTAATGTTACCAGACTGCACAAATGTGCATTGTTATTATATTTGTTAAGCAGGGAGATCTATTGCGGTAGGACAGGCTCATTTTGCTTGCAGGTAACAGTTGGGTTACATTTTTTTACAGTTGTACTGTTCCTTCATCATCGCTGGGTCAAAATCCTGGAACTCCCTCCCTAACATCACTGTGGGAGTACCTTCACCACACGGACTGCAGCGGTTCAAGAAGGCGGTTCACCACCACCTTCTCAAGGGGCAACTAGGGATGGGCAATAAATACTGGCCTAGCCAGCGACGCCCACATCCCGTTAATGAATTAAAAAATCCTCTTTCTTTCTATAATGTGTTGTTCTGTAGACGGGTCATTGAATATGTGAAGGAAACTACAATGGAAACATATGATAAGGTTTGCAAACCTACCCCGATATGTGATTTGTCTTTGGCCGAGTGCTCCTACAAGCTGTTACCTTGGGAAAACTTTTCAAGTGTCAGCTGTGGCTCAGTGGGTCGCCCTCTCGCCTATTGAGTCAGAAGGTTGTGGGTTCACAATCCCACTCCATGGGACTTGAGCACATAAAGCTAGGCTGACACTCCAGTGCAGTGCTGAGGGAGTGCTGCACTGTCGGAGGTGCCGTCTTTCAGATGAGACGTTAAACCGAGGCCCCGTCTGCTCTCTCAAGTGGATGTAAAAGATCCCATGGCACTATTTCGAAGAGCAGCAGGGGAGTTAGCCCCAGTGTCCTGGATCCAATATTTATCCCTCAATATATATCACTAAAGCAGATTATCTGGTCATTATCACATTGCTGTGTGGGAGCTTGCTGTGCGCAAATTGGCTGCTGCGTTTCCTACATTACAACAGTGACTGCACTTTAAAAAAAGTACTTCATTGGCCATAAATCGCTTTGGGACGTCCGGTGGTCCTGAAAGGCGTGATAGAAATGCAAGTCTTTCTTTCTTTCATGTCCCCCCCCCACCACCCCAAATAAAATTGCCTTTAAATTATCATAGAATCGTGCAGCACGGAAGGAGGCCATAGATAACATAAAAGCTGCAAAGAATATACACAGATATCAGTAAGAAAAGTTCTGTTGCTACCCATGCAGAGCTGGGTTTACTGAGGGCACCTGTAGTTCAGGTCCACAGTCAGATTGGGTGTTTTGAACTTGGTCGTTTGACTCAGTTACAAACCGTGTTTCAGTGCTTCCAGGCTCCACTTTCATGTCTGGGAGCTCTGTGACATTAAGCTCCATTTTGACTTCTTGACTCTGGGCTCTGTGAAGGAGCTATCCAATTAGTCCCACTCCCCCTGCTTGTTCCCCCTAGCCCTGCAAATCTCTTTTCGCTTACTTCCTTTATTCTCTCTCCACCAGTTCTGGGGATTAGGAACAAGTTCGGAATGATAATTTCCGTTGGCTGCGAACCAGGGAGGTCACTTCCTCAGCATTTCAGCCGTTGGCACAGAGAACAAATGGAAGCATTTCTCTTTAATTAACGGGCCTGCTAATGAAGTCGCACAAACGCACAGCTTGAAATGTACGATTTGCTGAGAATCAGATCCTCTTACCAGGTCGCTAATTACAGAGGGAAACAGACAGCCTCCTGGTTTTATTTTTTGCGTGAAAAGAGCTGTTTCACCCCCATGGGGTCTTCTCGAAGCTCAGTTTTACACCTTCTACTGATCTCGTACAGAACTTCTCTCATTATTCTGCAAGTAAAACATGCAGTTCAATGGAACTGGAAAATAGGGGCATAATCGGAATCATATACACCAATATGATACTGCGCTCAAATTAACCCTCTGGGGTCCACTTTGGTTCACCAGCACATTGTGCTCTCATATTCATTTCTGTTACTTGATTCCAAAAGCTCTGTATACATTTTGCAGAAGAACCCCTGTATACAAATGAACTCTCCACCAGCATGGCTGTGGGAATAAATAAGTGTGTAACGCATATTGTTCAGTAAAAGGCATAATTAAACCAGGGTTTGCAATTGACTATTTTAATGTTGAACTTTAGTTACATTGCAATGATCATTTTTATTTATGATGTGGAGATGCCGGTGTTGGACTGGGGTGGACAAATGTGAGAAGTCGCACAACACCAGGTTATAGTCCAACAGCTTTATTTGAAATCACAAGCTTTCGGAGCGGCTGCTCCTTCGTCAGGTGAAGTGCTGACGAAGGAGCAGCCGCTCCGAAAGCTTGTGATTTCAAATAAAGCTGTTGGACTATAACCTGGTGTTGTGCGACTTCTCACATTTTTATTTAGATCCAGGAATCTATTTTTGTAAGCAGTCTTACTTTTATGGGTGTTGACTCACACTGCGCTATATTTACTTGTGCGGGGTGTAACAATATCAACATTGAGTTCAACAATTTCAGATCACAACCTCTGCCCCCATTTTCTCAGACAGCAGGTGCTGGCAGTGATTCTGCTGTTGCCATTTACACCTCCTCTAGACCCATCTTTTGTTTCTTTACTTGTCCCATTACCGCCCCCTTTTGCCTCGCACCATCATCCCTTTTGTCTCTTAATCTCTCCTGCCTTCCATCCTATCACAGACCTTCCCTTTTGTTCTTTCCTCCCCTCTCCCCTTTCCCGCCCTCTGCACTTGCTTAAAAACCTGTTACATCTCTCACTTCTTCCAGTTCTGACGAAAGGGCATCGACCTGAAACGTTGACTCTGTTTCTCTCTCTCCGCAGATGCTGCCTGACCCGCCGAGCGTTTCCAGCATTTTCTGTTCTTATTTGTAACAATGATATCCTCGTGTGACCTGAACTGGATATTGGTGTCTTTCACACTGTGCGTTTCTTCAATTACTCTAAAGGCGGACCAAGTTCACACTTGGTGAGATGAGGTCTGATATGAATTTATGAGCTAATTCATAGGAACACAGGAACAGGAGGAGGCCATTCAGCCCCTCGAGCCTGTTCCGACATTCAATGAGCTCATGGCTGATCTGTATCCTAACTCCATTTGGGGGGAGAAATTCAGTATCGCCCCATTTGGGGCGCAAATATCGGCCGGGCGCAAAGATTAGCGCCTGGCGCTAATTATCGCCTCCGACTGCAAACTTGACTTTTATCGCCCCTGGAGGTGATTGGGGCGCTAAATCAGGCTCGACTCATCTGTCTTAAGGCGCAAAGGCCGAGGAGCGAGGCGCTAACTCAGAGCGCTGGCGAAGCTCATGTGATGTCAATCAGCAATGGAACACAGACACAATGGCCCCGGCCAGTTCTTAAAGGGGAGGGTTGATCTTGCTTTCCATCCACATCCTGCTCATTGCAGCCTTGAATCTTGGCATGGAGAGACCTGTACAACAAATCTGCTGGAAAGAACAATGGAGAGACCCAGGGAAAGAGCTCAGAGTGCAGCCCCCATAGTCTCTTCTAAATCGATACAAGGAAGGGCAAATCAAAATGAACCTGCAAAGTGCTGCTCAATACTCAAAACTCCTTCACACAGCGTTGAATCTCTCCAGAAGTCTCTCTCTCTCTCTCTCTCTCTCAGAATGCATGGTTCAAAAATGTCACCAACAATAAAAGGCAGGAAGCGGTCGCCTTTAAATAGCGCTCCCCCAGTCCCTTCCTGACTGCAAAACGCTCCCCTCAACCTGTCGTTGCTAGCGGCAGGCGGTAAGGCAGGGGGCACCACTCAATATCCACTCCGGGGCGCTACCGGGGCATTGCGCACTCGACTGACGTCACGATCTGCCGGCGCAAGAGATCGTGGCGGTAGTGTTTAGTGCCGCCGCAAAATGTCTAGTTAATTTCACGAGCGGCGCAAACATCGCCGCGCACAGGCGCTAGTTGCTTTGCGCCCCATTAGCGCCCTCTTAAGGCGCTAACGGGAGGCGCAACCAACTGAATTTCCCCCCCCATATCCCTTAATACCCTTGGCTAGCAAAAATCTATCGATCTCAGATTTAAAATGATTAATTGAGTTAGCAACTACTGCTTTTTGTAGGAGTGAGTTCTACACTTCTATCACCCTTTGCGGGAAAAAGTGTTTCCTAATTTCTTTCCTGAATGGCCTGCCTCTGATTTTAAGGTCATGCCCCCTTGTCCTGGACTCCCCCACCAGTGGAAAAAGTTTCTCTCCATCTACCCTATCAATTCCTTTCAAAATCCTAAACGCCTCAATTAAATCACCTCTTAACCTTCCATATTCAAGCGACTACAGGCATAAGTGTCAGCCGTGGCTCAGTTTGTAGCACCCTCACCTCTGACTCAAGAAGGTTGTGGGTTCAAGTCCCACTCCAGAGACTTGAGCACACAAATCTTGGCTGACACGCAAGTGCATAGTACTGCGGGAGTGCTGCACTGTCGGAGGTGCCGTCATTCGGATGAGATGTTAAACTGAGGCTCCGTCTGCTCTCTCGGGTAGATGTAAAAGATCCTATGGTGCTATTTCAAAAAAGATCAGGGGAGTTCTCCCTGGTGACCTGGGCCAATATTTATCCCTAAACCAACATCACTAAAGGATGTGATCTGGTCATTATCACATTGCTGTTTGTGGGAGCTTGCTGTGTGCAAAATTGTCCACTGTGTTTCCTACATTACAACAGTGACTACACTTCAAAAGTACTTCATTGGCTGTAAAGTGCTTTGGGATGTCCTGAGGTCATGCAAGTCTTTCTTTCTTTCAATGCTCTGGTCTAAACTGCCCCCAGTGCTTGAGTCCAGGTGACAATATTCAGTTTGGTTCACGACTTGTTCTGCCCGTGTCCTATCTCGCACCAAGTCCCGTTCACCCATCACCTCAGTGCTCGCTGACCTACATTGGCTCCCGGTTAAGCAGCGCCTCGATTTCAAAATTTTCATCCTTGTTTTCAATTCCCTCCATGGCCTCGCCCCTCCCTATCTCTGTAATCTCCTTCAGCCCCACAACCGCCCCCCCCCAGAGATATCTGCACTCCTCTAATTCTGCCCTCTTGAGCATCCCTGATTATAATCGCTCAACCATTGGTGGCCGTGCCTTCTGTTGCCTAGGCCCTAAGCTCTGGAATTCCCTCTCTACCTCTTTTTCCTCCTTTAAGACGCTCCTTAAAACCTACCTCTTTGACCAAGCTTTTGGTCACCTGCCCTAATTTATCCTTATGTGGCTTGGTGTCAAATTTTTTGTCTTAAAATACGCCTGTGTAGCAACTTGGGACGTTTTACTACGTTAAAGGCGCTATATAAATACAAGTTGTTGTTGTTGTAGTGCTCGACTGTTCTGGCAGTCGAAAGGAAATTGGAACAATCCTTGATACAGTAAGGAACAAATGGACACGGGGTTCGGGACAGGAAGAAAGATGAAAATGGTTGGAACAAGCTGGATTGACTGAACAGCTCTTTTCTCCTCATGACAACACATCTAGTCTATCAATCGCATTTTTAAATAAGTTTTGATCCAAATTAGACTGCCCATTAAAAAGTTAAGACTCTTCAAAACTTGTTGTATTCAATAAATCTTAATGGCCCATATTTTCCGACCCCCACGGGTGCGTGCGAGGTGTGGACGCGCCCGTAGGGGCCGTGCAAGTGCCGGGTTTAGACATGTGAAGCGCACGCGCTGAAACCTGGAACTTGCGATCTGTCGAGAGAAGTCTTGACAGATCCTCGCATGCCCAAGATAGGGCCTCCGCAGGTGGAGAGTTGCGCTATTTGCTCAACCTCCGCCCGCTGAAAGGCCGTGGAATTCTTACAACTGGTAAAAGCTGGCATAAGGCCTGCTTCTACCAGCAAAAGAGTTTTAAAAAATAGAAAAGTAAGATTTTATCACTCACTTATAAATTAAAAATCCTGTTCAATAAGGTAAGTTTATATTAAGCCCTGTTAAAGCATATGAATTTTTTTTCCCAAAATTAAATTTTTGTTTAACATATTTAATTAAATGCCATTTTAATTAATTTTATCTATGTAATGGTTTTTCTTTATTTAGTTCAGTGTGTTGGTGCATTTTTGCAGTCATCCCCATTCCTAGTTTTGACAGGTCTGTGCATATGGTACTGTCAAAAGTGTGAAGGGGGATTCCCTTCTTCCATTGGTTTGCCTGGCCCACGTGATCCCAGGGGGGGCTTGCGAACCGCCTGCGCCCCTGGGATACGCGGGCCTCTGCGCATTTCCAAGAGGAGAGGCCCCAGGATCAGAAGCCTCCGTATCTCCGGGACCAGCTGGTAGGTTCGTAGATTTTTTTGCCGATCGGAGACATCCGCCCGCAGGGAGCCTCCGATCGGAAATTCAGGGGCCATTGCAAATGAAATGCTTGCGAATTTTAGCACATCAACAGTTGGGGAAAAAAAATCTTGCGTACAGAGGAATCTCTTTAAAGGTCACGTTCGCCCTCTTTACCTTACACTTTATTGTATTTGCGACACAACTTTAAGAACAAATAGTTCCCACAAGATATGTCTCATTAAATGTACCTCCAGGAATTGATCTATTGCGCAAAAGACTAAGTGGTAAGTATTGAATGAATGTTTACTGGTTATTACAATAATGATCACACATTCTGCAGTTAAAGCAGTTATGCGAAAGAACTGTAAATTTATTTCAAGAAGGTACAGTTTTAGAATCAACAGGCGGTGGGTCTCAAAGTGCCAAGAGGTGTCACGCTTCGATTAATCAGCCACTACACTATTTCAAAACTTTATTTTTGGTGCCATCTCTAATTATATGTGAAGCAGACTTGCAAAGGAAATTAATTAAACACAAGATCATTTAATACTTTAATACATTAACTTCATTAAATGTCAGCTATAGGGCACTGGCAGTCAGGCAGATTACTGCTGATTCAATCCAGTTGCGCAACCGAACTATTGCTCCTTAGAGATTAACAGCAAATGTCATGAGGAAAAAGCAAAAAGCCTTCCGTGGCAGAAAGGATTACCACAATGAAAAAAAAATCCCTCACCACCACCCCTTTGACCTCAAGTAGGCACATAGCCTCCGGAGAATCAGCAGATTAGAAGAGCTTTTTTTTTTCTCCCCGGGACTAAACAGGTAAAGGTTTAACAGATCCTGAACACTTAATGCTGCGTAGACAGGGATTGCAAACCGCTCCTTCACTAGATAATCAAAATGGAATTATCGTACAGGGAACGGTTGGATCATTCTTCACTTAGGGTAGCTTGTCTCACTTGTGTCTGCTGTGGCTCAGTGGGTAGTCACTCTCGCCTCAGAGTCAGAAGGTTGTGGGTTCAGAGTCCCACTCCAGGGCATTGTGCACATAAAGCTAGGAGTGCTGCACTGTCGGAGGTGCCGTCTTTCGGATGAGACGTTAAACCGAGGCCCTGTCTGCTCTCTCAGGTGGACGTAAAAGATCCCGTGGCACTATATCGAAGAAGAGTAGGGGAGTTATCCCTGGTGTCCTGGCCAATATTTAACCCTTAACCAACATAAAAAACCCCAGATTATCTGGTCATTTATCTCATTGCTGTTTGTGGGGCCTTGCTGTGCGCAAATTGACTGCCGCATTTCCGACATTACAACAGTGACTACACTCTCTCACATGGCAGCTGTCGATCATTCTGCCATTGTCATTTAGAGTCATCTTTTGTTTCTTAACTTGTCCCATTACCATCTCCTTTTGCCTTGCACCATCATCCCTTTTGTCTCTTAATCTATCCTGCCTTCCATCCTATCACAGACCTTCCCTTTTGTTCTTTCCTCCCCTCCCCACTTTCCCTGTCCCTACACTTGCTTAAAAACCTGTTCCATCTCCAGCTTTTTCCAGTTCTGACGAAGGGTCATCGACCTGAAACGTTAACTCTGTTTCTCTCTCCACAGATGCTGCCTGACCTGCTGAGTATTTCCAGCATTTTCTGTTTTTATTTACTCCAAAAGTACTTCATTGGCTGGAAAGCGCTTTGAGACGTCCAGTGGTCGTGAAAGACGCTATATAAATGCAAGTCTTTCTTTAAATTATCACTGGTTCTTTGCATCTTTAGCTGCCCCGTTCCTACATGGCCCAGTTGATGACCCGGATTTTTGCGGTGGTAATGACGGCGAAACTGCCAGCGTTCGCCGTCATTACTCCCCTGAAACTGATCGCAACTTCTGGATTCAGCGCACGTACAGATAAACGCGGAAATGCTGAAGTTGCGGTCCGTCATTCCCTGCTCCACCACAGGTTGCGCTGTGGAACTCCCCGGAGCCGACAATCAATTCAAATCACAGTTCCTGACAAAAACTTCCCCTATTACGCTGGAATGTTGCTGTTAGACTCCCCCGGAAAAGTTAAGCGTTGTTGAAAGAGGTGTAACTGGATTTATAATGGCATAGTGACTGCTGAACAACCGTTCTGGCCCTGAAAAACTAATTTTATATTTGTGGAAAGCTAAATTTTTCCATTAATATGATTAAGAATTATATTGTTTTTAAAATAATACATTTTTAAAAAGTTTGTTTATTATATTTCAGCTACTACCTTAATCCTATGTGCATGTCCCAATCTTTAATTCGCTCTCTGGAGCATTTATAAAAAGTAAATTAGAATCTGTGCATTTTACTTCCTGGTTTGCTGTCTGTGAGAATTCTTCAATGTGATTGGCTGCTCAGCCTACTTGATGACATCACTGTCGCTGGATGCTGGGGATTCGCTTGATTTGGCGCCAGATTCAAACTAAGTTCGGGAGAGCTGAAATTCACGCCACAGAAATCGTTAGATCTTTGTGGGCAGCTTTCTTCGAGATCAGCGGCGTGCGCCATCGCTTCGCCGCTGACCGCAAATTCCGTGGCCTGTGTCTCTAGTCATTGTTCTTCTTCAGGCTGCATCCGCCTCGGAAAGGCTTTTGTGAATTCACTAATGACAAGTGCAAATATTTAGGGAGCTTTATTCCTTAGAAAAAACGTGTACTGCCAGAATGATGTGAACTTAAATTGCTATTTTAAAAACAATCTGGCTAACCTAAAAAAAACAGACTGAGAAGCTGAGGAACACAAGTTTAAAGTACTACAAGTACTAAATGGAGCAAAGTGCTCATACTGTATGTTACTGTTGAACAAATGGTTTTTCAATGATACAAATGAGTCGTAATGAATTACCTTTGCATATTGCTGATGCCGTGCCAGGGGTATATTTTCCTCTGGTTGGTTAATTTGAATGAAGAAAGTAGACGTGACTAAAACTGATTAAGGTCGATAGATCATATTAATCATAGATGCCAAGGGCTGGATTTTGATACTGAGGCGGGTTGGGGTTGTGTCATCCACTTTTCGTGTTATTCACCCGACTGCAATTGGATGTGGGAGATTGATGCAATTTTCACCTAATTGGGCAATTGAGTTCCAGCATGTGGGAACCCATGAACCAATTAATGTTTTCAGTCTGAAAGTCGCCTCTGATGATGTCATCATTGCTGCTACTGTAGAATTCGCAAAATTATCGCGATTTTATAAAATAAGAAGGAGACATAAAGTTTCGTACAAACAGCTTTATTTCAGCAGAATGCTGTCAGGTTTCAAAACGGACACAAACAGCCTGCAAAATGGCCGCCACGCCTCGTGGCAGAAAGTTCTAGACTTTCAGTGGGCAGACAAGATGGCGTTCCAATAAACATTTGTGCAAGATCGTACAGGACTCAGCACATTTGAGATAATTGACAAGACATGATGGGTTTGCATTTTAAACATAAATACTGGAATCGGTCTCCCAGGTGCAAATAAGGGCTATTGTACCGAGCGATCAAGGACCCATCCAAAGACATTAATATGCAAAATCCCCACGACTCTACGATGAGAGAGCCGTTTGCGGGTACTTACAGCAAGCATTTGGAAGCCCCAAAACCCCTCCAGGGAGACTACTAGCCGGTTCCACAATGGGAGAAGTATTAACGGGTACTCAGACAGTCACAAGTATCACCGAAACCCATTAAAGACGGAGATCACCCTATACAAGAAGTTTGAGCGCCAAAACCCTGACAAAAGATAGACATTAAGATTGGGCGGGAAAAGAGGAATTCCAGCACTATAACTGTCAGGTACAACCGTCCATCTTTCTCTCTTCTTCTTGCGCTTGCTGCTTTGACTCGCTGGAAGGCTGCTGAACTTTTATTCTCTTGCCTGATGGCTCTGGACTCTGATCCGCTAGGATCAACCTCGTGGCTTGCCGCGAAGATCTGTGGAGAACTGGGCTGTGAGGCCTAGAAGCGGGCGCACCATCCCGAGAAGTCGGTAAACGGTGTTGGAACCGAAGCCCCGAAAGGAGATGAGATGAGATGAGATGAGATGAGAAGAGAAGAAGACGACAATACGCATTGCCACGGTCAGTAAGCCCCGACCGCGCCTGTAAGTCGAATAAACACTTCTTTGAATTTTATCGGCTACTCCACAACTGGCCTAGGAAGACCCTTCTTTGAGTTCTACAGACAACTGGTGTAGGGCACAGGAAGACTCTTTTTCGAGTAGTATCAGAACTCCGAGGGCAACACAGATCTTCATGACAGCAGACGGTCCAGCCTGCTAGCCGGAGCAGAAACGAGTAAACAAGTGGGGTACAGAGACCCCTGATCAACACGTGGATAGTCAGGTGCTGCGGTAAAAACATCCGAGCAGAGTTTCGGAATTCTCCGAGTTATCACGAGTGGTGAGCATGAGTCTCGATCCTACAAATCTAGATTAGGACAGGTATTGATAGGGGAGGGTTTAAGTTTTAAGGATAATTATAATGTGTGTCCCCTTTTACGATGTGTCATGCGCTCCTCGTTTCCCTAAAATTAGTTTCATAACTGTGTGTAAGATTGTACTGTCGTTAATCTGTGCTTATGACATGTATCTCGTAATCTTGAATAATATGCAATAAAGATTTTCCATTTCGCACTATTCTACCGGGTCTACCTGAGTCTTTCTCTGCATTATTGCTCTCGCACCTAAGTCCAGTGTCAGAACCGTAAGGGCGAGTGGGTCGAACCACTCACAGGTGTCTAGTGTTACCAGGCTGGCTGGAGACCAGAACAGGCAACAAGGCCTAACCCCGCACTAGCACCCAGGCTAAGCACAGAGCTGCAGGTCACCCCTTACACTGCATTGAAGGTCTTCAGAGACTGCCTGGCCTTTGCTGTGAGAGGACCTGGATGCAAAATGAGCAGCAGCAGTCCTAAGTCTGCTCCCCACTCACAGAGAGAGAGAGAGAGAGAGAGAGAGATCTCCAGCCAGCCAGCCAAATGTGCTCCCGCCAGCTTTCACAATCGTGGTTCGGAACAGGCGTGCTTCACGTACAACAAGGGTTAAAATCACAAAGGCCTTTCAAAATGGCATTATAGAGCCAATTTAGTGCTTGTTAAGGGCCTTGACAGCCTATCCCGTCTCTTAAAGGCGGGACGCAGGCAGGACGAGCAGACACAATTTCATCAAAATTGCGTGGAGGCGGGATGGAGGCGGACTTGTGCCCGCCCGCCAGTTTTTGCAATTTTAACCCCCCACATGCCTCCAAACCCGCCTCCACGGGTCAATGAAAATCTAGCCCCAAGTGTCCACGTTTTGCATAGACAGTGAGGGGGCGATTTTGCCAGCACTGGGGAGGCGGGTTTGGAGGCGGGATTGCCGGGAAAATGGCAGAATCTGGGAGCGGGTACCCATCCCGCCCCCAACCCGCCTCCGTGCCATCTTCCCAGGAGGCGGGTCCCCGACCCGCGCCGGGTCCCGTCTCCTCAAGGCGGGAAGGGGATTAGTGCCAATTAACTGCCTGTTAACAGATAGTTAACAGGCAGTTTTTTGGCTAATCCCTATCTTGAGCCCTAAAGTGTGGGCTTCCCGACGGCTCCGAACCTCGCCAGGGTCAGCGAGGCGAGCTGTAGGTCCGCGGGGGTCGGAGGGGCCGAAATGTCCGGTGTGCAGGTGAGTGATGAGTGCAAGTGTGGAGAGGTAAGTGTGTGAGGTGAGTCTAAAGTGTTTTAATAAGATTACTCACCTTTGCTTCTTCCTCCAGGCTTCATCCCTTTAGGCTGCGGAGCTGCCTCATCTCACTGGCAGAGAAAGCAGAATGGCCGCTGCATTCTTAAATGCAGCAGCCTTCTGTTTTCTGCTCTGGAAAGCTTTCTAAGTGAGTCTTGAATACAAGGACTCACCAAAGAACAGAGATTGTCAGTGTTTGAGAGCTTCTCAAAGCTGTCAAACGATGACAATTCATCTGTCAAAAATTTTTGACAGATGAAACGTCATACGCTGACGTCCTCTGTCACCGGCTTTCCCTTAATTGGCCGGCTAAGCCTGCAGGGCGGGCTTGACAAGGTCAATCAAGGGAAAGTAGCGTGGGTTGGCCAGACGTCGATGGAGGCGGGACTAAAACCCGACAAGCAGCTTTCCCGCCTCCATCACGTCCCCATTGATAAAATCACCCCCTAAGTGTTTCGGGCACATATTTGTGCGTCCAATTTTTGCATCTAAAAATCCACAGAATTTAACATTCCTGCACTGTTGCCTGGATTGACCAATAATACACCCTACACTCTAGGGTTGTCTCTGTGGCTCACTCACTTGTTGGAGCTGGTGGCACTTTGAGCGCAAAGCAGAAGGTGATGATAGTCAATGCTGATCAACAGAAGCTGAGCAACTTTTCTGTAGCTTAGTTTGCATTAACGCGACAGACATTGAGGGAATTGGATGAATACTTAAAGGATAAAAAATTGCAGGGTAACGGGGAAAGAGCAGGGGGGAGTGGAGCTAATTGGAGAGCTCTTTCAAAGAGACGACACAGGTGCGATGGGCCGAATGGCCTCCTTCTGTGCTGTATCATTCAATGATTCTATAAGGCTGAAGCCAGGCTGGAGTCCCTAGCACACAATGCAGGTGCATGACTCTATGTATAGGAGTACCAGGTAGAATAGCTATAGTAAGCTTTTAAAATATTTATCCACATATTGGTACTCGTTCTGCAATGATTATACAAGGTCAGGTTTGGAGCATTACCTTATTAACCATCTAGGAGAAGAGATTAATAGTAGGCATTTAGCTGCGAGGAAAGATTGGATAGGCTGGAATTGTTTTCTTTGGAACAGAGGAGGCTGAGGGGAGAATTGATTGAGGTGTATGAAATTATGAGGGGCCTAGATAGAGTGGATAGGAAGGACCTATTTCCCTTAGCAGAGAGGTCAATAACCAGGGGGGCATAGATTTAAAGTAATTGGTAGAAGGATTAGAGGGGAGTTGAGGAGAACTTTTTTCACCCAGAGGGTGGTGGGGGGTCTGGAACTCACTGCCTAAAAGGGTGGGAGAGGCAGAAACCCTCATCACATTTAAAAAGTACTTGGATATGCACTTGAAGTGCCGTAACCTACAGGGCTACGGACCAAGAGCTGGAAAGTGGGATTAGGCTGGATAGCTCTTTGTCGGCCAGCACAGACACGATGGGTCAAATGGCCTCCTTCTGTGCCGTAAATTTCTATGATTCTATAATAGATCAGCCTGTAGGGAGGTAATCTGGCATGAATGTACTGGGGAGAGATAAGGAGAAGGCCATAACGGTTTCTCATTAGTGATTAAACAGATGTTGTTGCGCAGACTCGTTGAAGGGAAACTTACCAGACGTAGTTAGAACGCGTTGACATGATGGCACTACATTAGGAGGACGTCATTAAACATCTAAAGACATAGACCCTGGGGACTTTTTGATCTAGTCTTGCTAAGGCTAGTGTAAGCAGGCAAGGTGACATGCTTTCGATCTCCTGAAGGAGTCCCTGATACGTGAGTTATAATGTTACAATCGGTACCTATTATCTCATATGCACTGCATATGAGGGGTTTTGTTTTATTATCTTATTCACTGGATTTAATAAAGTGTATTAACCAGATGTTTCAATGTTTCCTAGTCCTCAAACTTGTATTAGTGGTAAAGGATATATGGCAATATCCTATAATACCCCACATAAGGACAATGGGGATATATGGCAATATCCTGTAATACCCCACATAAGGACAATGGGGATATTTGGCAATATCCTGTAATACCCCACATAAGGACAATGGGGATATATGGCAATATCCTGTAATACCCCACATAAGGACATAGATACATAGAAGATAGGAGCAGGAGTAGGCCATCCGGCCCTTCGAGCCTGCTCCGCCATTTAATGAGATCATGGCTGATCCTCCAATTCAGTATCCCGTCCCCGCCTTCTCTCCGTAACCCTTAACCCCTTTTGCCTGTAGAAATATATCTAATTCCCTCTTAAATATATTTAATGAGCTGGCGTACACTGCCCTCTGTGGCAATGAGTTCCACAGGTTCACCACCCTCTGAGTGAAGAAATTCCCCCTCATTTCTGTCCTAAATGGTTTAGCCCTTATCCTTAAATTATGTCCTCTAGTTCTGTTCTCACCCGCCAAGGGAAACATTCCTTCTGCATCTAGTCTGTCTAGACCTGTCAGAATTTTATACACTTCTATGAGGTCCCCTCTCAATCTTCTAAACTCCAGTGTGTACATCCCTAAACTACATAGTCTCTCCTCATAGGTCAATCCCGCCATTCCTGGTATCAGCCTGGTGAATCGCCGCTGCACCCCCTCCATGGCAAGAACATCTTTCCTCAGATGAGGCGACCAAAACTGTACACAGTACTCGAGGTGTGGTCTCACCAGTGCCCTGTACAGCTGCAGCAAGGTATCCCTGTTCCTGTATTCCAACCCTTTTGCTATGAAGGCCAGCATACCGTTTGCCTTCTTGACCGCCTGTTGCACCTGCATGCTCGCCTTCAGTGACTGGTGTACAAGAACACCCAGGTCTCTCTGTACTTCCCCCTCTCCCAATTTATTGCCATTTAAATAATAATTTGCCCTCCCGTTCCTGCACCCAAGGTGGATAACTTCGCACTTGTCCACATTATAGTGCATCTGCCATTTATCCGCCCAATCACCCAGTCTGTCCAAATCGCTCTGGAGCTTCCTGGTCTCCTCCTCTGAGCCCACCCCCCCTCCTAGTTTAGTGTCGTCTGCAAATTTGGAAATGCTGCATCCGACTCCCTGATCCAGGTCATTAATGTAAATTGTGAACAGCTGGGGACCCAGGACAGATCCCTGTGGTACCCCACTTGTTACTGCCTGCCATTCAGAAAATGAGCCGTTTATTCCAACTCTCTGTTTTCTATCTGACAAAATTGAGAGGTCGCACAACACCAGGTTATAGTCCAACAGTTTTATTTGAAATCACAAGCTTTCGGAGCTATCACTCCTTCCTCAGGTGAAGTAAATTGGATACAGAATCGCCAGAGCATATATAGATGGAAAAAAAAGCATGTGTACTTTACAATTGCAGACCAATAAATTAAATCATCCTGACTATCTGCCGAGGTGTGATAAAGTTAATTAAGTCAGCCAGGAAGGTACCACATCAAAAGACATAGCAAGATACAACTGAGACAATGAGGTGTAGTCGCAGGGGTTCCAACGTGTCAAAAGCTGCTGTCTGTATGTAAAACGAAAAGCTTTAAAAAAAAATTTACTTTTTTACTGGGAAAATTTTTACTTTTTTACTGGGAATCACATCTGTGAACAAGCTAACGACGACTCGAGTCCGGATCACGTCATGTATCGTGACATAAACCCAAGATCCCGATTGAGACCGTCTTCATGAGTTCGGAACTTGGCTATCAGTTTCTGCTCGATGATTTTGCGTTGTCGTGTGTTTCTAAGGTTGCCTTGGAGAACGCTTACCCGCAGATCCGAGGCTGAATGTCCTTGACTGCTGAAGTGTTCCCCGACTGGGAGGTAACAATCCTGCCTGGCGATTGTTGCGCGGTGCTCGTTCATACGTTGTCTCAGTGTCTGCATGGTCTCGCCGATGTACCATGCCGCGGTGCATTCTTTCCTGCAACGTATGAGGTAGACAACGTTGGCCGAGTCACATGAGTATGTACCATGTACCTGGTGGGTAGTGTCCTCACGTGTGATGGTGGTATCTGTGTTGATGATCTGGCATGTCTTGCAGAGTTTGCCATGGCAGGGTTGTGTGGTGTCGTGGTCGCTGTTATCCTGAAAGCTGGGTAATTTGCTGCGAACGATGGTACTTCTGAGGTTAGGCGGCTGTTTGAAGGCAAGTAGTGGAGGCGTGGGGATGGCCTTAGCGAGGTGTTTGTCGTCATCGATGACATGTTGAAGGCTGCGAAGAACATGTCGTAGTTTCTCCGCTCCGGGGAAGTACTGGACGACGTAGGGTACCCTGTTGGTTGTGTCCCGTGTTTGCCTTCTGAGGAGGTCTATGCGATTTTTCGCTGTGGCCCGTCGGAACTGTCGATCGATGAGTCGAGCGTCATATCCCGTTCTTACGAGGGCGTTTTTCAGCGTCCGTAGGTGTCCATCGCGTTCCTCCTCGTCTGAGCAGATCCTGTGTATTCGCAGGGCTTGTCCATAGGGGATGGCTTCTTTAACATGGTTAGGGTGGAAGCTGGAGAAGTGGAGCATCGTGAGGTTGTCCGTGGGCTTGCGGTAGAGTGAAGTGCTGAGGTGTCCGTCTTTGATGGAGATTCGTGTGTCCAGGAATGAGACCGATTCTGAGGAGTAGTCCATGGTGAGTTTGATGGTGGGATGGAACTTGTTTATGTTATCGTGTAGTCTTTTCAGTGATCCTTCGCCATGGGTCCAAAGGAAGAAAATGTCGTCGATGTATCTGGTGTACAGCGTTGGCTGGAGGTCCTGTGCAGCGAAGAAGTCTTGCTCGAACTTGTGCATGAAGATGTTGGCGTATTGGGGTGCGAATTTGGTCCCCATGGCTGTTCCGTGTGTTTGGGTAAAAAAATGGTTGTCGAAGGTGAAGACATTATGGTCAAGGATGAAGCGGATGAGTTGTAGGATGGCGTCTGGAGATTGGCTGTTGTTGATGTTGAGTACTGAGGCTGTTGCAGCGATGCCGTCATCGTGGGGGATACTGGTGTAGAGTGCCGATACGTCCATCGTGGCAAGGAGTGTTCCTGGTTCAACTGGTCCGTGGGTGCTGAGTTTCTGTAAGAAGTCTGTAGTGTCGCGACAGAAGCTGGGGGTTCCCTGTACGATGGGTTTCAGAATGCCCTCGACGTATCCAGAGAGGTTCTCACACAGGGTTCCATTGCCTGATACGATAGGACGTCCGGGTGTGTTGGCTTTGTGTATCTTTGGGAGGCAGTAGAAGTCTCCCACGCGGGGAGTACGTGGGATGAGAGCGCGTAGGATGTTTTGAAGGTCTGGATCGAAGGTCTTGATCAGTCTATTGAGTTGGCGGGTGTGTTCTTTGGTCGGATCTGCGGGTAGCTGTCTGTAGTGTTCCTGGTTGTCCAGTTGTCGGTATGCTTCTTTACAATAGTCCGTTCTGTTCTGTATGACGATGGCTCCTCCTTTGTCCGCTGGTTTGATGACAATGTTGCGGTTGGTCTTGAGAGCGTGGATGGCGTTGCGTTGTGCTCGGGTGACATTCTGGACTGTCTTGTGAGTGCGGCTGATGAATCTGGCGTTGATGCATTTCCTGACAGCTTGAGCATACATGTCAAGCTTGGGGCAGCGACCCTCCGGAGGGGTCCAGTTTGACTCTTTTTTCTTCGGTTGCTGCACTGCGAGTCCCTCTGTCTGCTGTTCTGGATCATTGATTGTCTCATTGGGTTTGTTGCTGACATCTTGGGATTTGTGGAAGTATTCCCGGAGCCTCATTCTCCTGATGAATTCCTCCGTGTCTGCCGCGAGACCGATGGGGTCCATTTTGGTGGTTGGGCAGAACTTGAGCCCTAGGGCGAGAACTTCGATTTCGTCTGGTTGAAGGGTGTGGTCCGACAGGTTGACGATGGACTTCCCTGTGGTTGCAACCATGGTACCGGGGGAGGCTTGGTTGCTGCTGGTGGTGATGCCGAGTTTCTCAAGCTTCCTGTTCTTGATGCGCATGTAGGCAGCGTAGTTCCGTTGCCTCGTCTGTTTGGTGGTGTCTCGTAACTGGTCTGCTGTGTCCTGAGCACAGGCTGAGAGCATGGACTCTATCTTGGTTTCGAGGTTGTGGCGTTTGCTGTAGAGCTGGTGTACGAGATGGTTGAGGAGTGTGCGAGAGGTACGACGGCAGAGTCTCTCAGCGTAGTCTGTGTTGTATGTCGACTTGAGTGGGTTCGTGATCTGTAGTCCTTTCGGGATCTTGTCTGCTTTCTTGCATCTCTGTAGATACTTGATGTCGGTGTCGATATGCGCGATCTTCTTGGCGATTCTCTCCACTTTGAGCCGGCAGTTTGTGGTGTCGATAGTGGTCATGATGCGGAGATGCCGGTGTTGGACTGGGGTGGACAAAATTGAGAGGTCGCACAACACCAGGTTATAGTCCAACAGTTTTATTTGAAATCACAAGCTTTCGGAGCTATCACTCCTTCCTCAGGTGAAGTAAATTGGATACAGAATCGCCAGAGCATATATAGATGGAAAAAAAAGCATGTGTACTTTACAATTGCAGACCAATAAATTAAATCATCCTGACTATCTGCCGAGGTGTGATAAAGTTAATTAAGTCAGCCAGGAAGGTACCACATCAAAAGACATAGCAAGATACAACTGAGACAATGAGGTGTAGTCGCAGGGGTTCCAACGTGTCAAAAGCTGCCGTCTGTATGTAAAACGAAAAGCTTTAAAAAAAAATTTACTTTTTTACTGGGAAAATTTTTACTTTTTTACTGGGAATCACATCTGTGAACAAGCTAACGACGACTCGAGTCCGGATCACGTCATGTATCGTGACATAAACCCAAGATCCCGATTGAGACCGTCTTCATGAGTTCGGAACTTGGCTATCAGTTTCTGCTCGATGATTTTGCGTTGTCGTGTGTTTCTAAGGTTGCCTTGGAGAACGCTTACCCGCAGATCCGAGGCTGAATGTCCTTGACTGCTGAAGTGTTCCCCGACTGGGAGGTAACAATCCTGCCTGGCGATTGTTGCGCGGTGCTCGTTCATACGTTGTCTCAGTGTCTGCATGGTCTCGCCGATGTACCATGCCGCGGTGCATTCTTTCCTGCAACGTATGAGGTAGACAACGTTGGCCGAGTCACATGAGTATGTACCATGTACCTGGTGGGTAGTGTCCTCACGTGTGATGGTGGTATCTGTGTTGATGATCTGGCATGTCTTGCAGAGTTTGCCATGGCAGGGTTGTGTGGTGTCGTGGTCGCTGTTATCCTGAAAGCTGGGTAATTTGCTGCGAACGATGGTACTTCTGAGGTTAGGCGGCTGTTTGAAGGCAAGTAGTGGAGGCGTGGGGATGGCCTTAGCGAGGTGTTTGTCGTCATCGATGACATGTTGAAGGCTGCGAAGAACATAACCTGGACTATAACCTGGTGTTGTGCGACCTTTCTATCTGACAGCCAGTTCTCTATCCACGTCAATACTTTCCCCTTTATCCCATGAGCTTCAATTTTCCATGCTAATCTTTTATGTGGGACCTTATCGAAGGCCTTTTGGAAGTCCAGGTACACCACATCTACTGGCTCTCCCCCATCTATTTTACCAGTTACTCCCTCAAAAAATTCCAATAGATTAGTCAAGCACGATTTACCCTTTGTAAATCCATGTTGACTCTGTCCTATCCTGTCCCCATTTGCTAAGTGCTCCGCTATTTCATCCTTAATGATGGACTCCAGCATTTTGCCCACAACTGATGTAAGGCTTACAGGTCTGTAATTACCTGCTTTTTCCCTACCCCCCTTTTTTGAATAGTGGGGTAACGTTAGCTACCCTCCAATCCATGGGCACTGTTCCCGAGTCTAATGAATTCTGAAAAATCATACTTAGTGCATCCGCTATCTCTAGGGCCACCTCCTTCAGTACCCTAGGATGCATGTTATCAGGCCCTGGGGATTTGTCCGCCTTCAATCCCTTTAGCTTCCTTAACACCATATCCTTAGAGATATTGATTTGCGTCAGTTCCTCCTTTGCCAATGTCCCTATTTTTCCCGATATCCCAGGGAGGTTTTTTGTGTCTTCCTTCGTAAAGACTGACCCAAAGTATGCATTTAGTTGGTCTGCCATTTCCTTATTTCCCGTTATATATTCCCCCGTATCTGACTGCAATGGACCAACTTTGGTTTTCACCAGTCTTTTCCTCTTGATATACTTATAAAAGCTTTTGGAGTTAGTTTTTATATTTTCCGCCAGCTTGCTTTCGTAAGCTATTTTGCCCCTCTTGATTAAGCCCTTTGTCCTCCTTTGCTCTATCTTAAACTGTTCCCAATCTTCCGCTCTGGCGCTTTTTTTGGCTATTTTATATGCCCTATCTTTGGATTTTATGCTGTCTCTAATTTCCCCTGTTATCCACGGTTGAGTCACCTTTTTAGATTTCCTTTTATGCCAGATTGGTATAAACAATTTTTGCAATTTTGTCATTCTATCTTTAAATGCTTGCCATTGTTTATCTACCTCCAGTCCTCCCAGGAACGTTGTCCAATCAGACCTACTCAGTTCCCGTCTAATGGCATCATAATTCCCCTTGTTTAAATTCAGGACCTTAGTCTCTGAGTCAATTTCTTCGTTCTCCATTTCGAGTGAGAAATCGATCATGTTATGATCGCTCTGACCCAAGGGTCCCCGTACAACAAGATTACTAATTAGTCCCTTCTCATTGCACAGTACCCAGTCCAATATAGCCTGTTCCCGAGTTGGTTCCTCGACATATTGATCCAGATAACCATCCCTTAAACACTCAATGGGGATATTTGGCAATATCCTGTAATACCCCACATAAGGACAATGGGGATGTATGGCAATATCCTGTAATACCCCTGTAAGAATAAGACATTTGCTGTAAGAATTTGCTGTAACTTGACCAAACTTAAAAAGTTGACCGAATTTAATATACCAGCATGCTTCGGGCGGTTGAGAGGTTGGTTCCTGTGGGAACTTTGTACGAAAGCTGTTCATCAGATATGGAAGCGACAGACCCTGAGCAGGAACAAACAGCTGGGCGTTACAAAGACCGGAACATCTTCAGGCAACCTGTGTGAACGGCTTTGGGGCCCACTGATAAGAAGAGGAAAACAACTGCCGACCATTTGTCACACAGTTTGGGACACACACGCATTGAGGAGCCTGCCCAGGTTTGTAGGGTATAAGAGATGCTGTTTTAAGACACTCGGGGCTGCTCCAGTCAGGGGGAGCAACTTGGCCAGTTGCCTGTTGAAGTCGTACGTCTAGTCACTGCCAAACTGACCACTCGCTGGTGTTAGTACGTACGTAGTGTTGGCTTATAATCGTTTGAGCTTAAAGTAAAGGAATAAACCTGTGTTTGCTCAGATATAATCGGGAGTTATATATGCAACAGTTTTGTGTGAGCTTACTTGTAACCTCTTGCTGATTTTAAGTAACTTATTTTCGCTTGATCTTAAAGTAAGAGAATAAATCTTGTGTCTGCTTAGATATAATCAGGAGTATTATATCCAAAGGGTTTGTGTGAGCTCACTTGTAACCTCTTGCTGATTTTAATAAAAAGAAAGTTATTCTCGAATCTTTGTGTTTTGTGTTGTCTGTTCCACGAGTCTGAACTTTGGAAACTGTTGGACGGATTAAAGGACAAGGGCGAATTTAAACATCTTACACCCCACATAAGGTCAATGGGGATATATGGCAATATCCTATAATACCCCACATAAGGTCAATGGGGATATATGGCAATATCCTATAATACCCCACATAAGGTCAATGGGGATATATGGCAATATCCTGTAATTCCCCACATAAGGACAATGGGGATATATGGCAATATCCTGTAATTCCCCACATAAGGACAATGGGGATATTTGGCAATATCCTGTAATACCCCACATAAGGGCAATGGGGATATATGGCAATATCCTATAATACCCCACATAAGGTCAATGGGGATATATGGCAATATTCTAGTTAAATTCGACAATGACCAGACCATCTAGGGAGTTGAGTGACTACTTGGATCTCAACCCTTTTGGTCTCCAGCTGGCAATCTAAAGATGTCGGTCATTCCCTAGACCAGTACTAGCGGAGCACACAGCAGTGGTCTCCCAGAATGTAGCTGTTCCCTCAGGGGCCCAGACTGAATCATGTGATCATCATGTGTCTTTCATAGAATCCTAGAATCTTATGGCGCAGAAGGAGGACATTCGGCCCGTCGTGGATGTGCCGGCTCTTTGAAAGAGCTATCCAAGGGAATCAAGGGATATTGGGATCGGGCGGGAAAGTGGAGTTGAGGTTGAAGGTCAGCCATGATCTTATTGAATGGTGGAGCAGGTTCGAGGGGCCATATGGCCTACTCCTGCTCTTATTTCTTATGCTCTTAGTCCCACTCCCCCTGCTCTTTCACCATAGCCCAGCAAATTTTCTCCCCTTCAAATATTTCTGAAATTTTTAATATTTGGGTGACAGTTCCATCCTCAGTTGTAAAATTTTTTTTGACTTGATTGAAGTGGAAACTGCTCTTGCACCTCAACACAAATTGTGCTAACCCAGAGGAATGAAACGTTTGAGTCAGGACATTGGAGGTTAAGTTGTGACCCAGGAACTTTCATACATAGTCTATGCTGACACACTTGGTAGAAAACTCACTATTGAAACTAAAACTAGAAGTATTTTTGTGCAGCGAGTGATGTGGGCATTACAGGAGGAGTGCTTTGTTTATCGAGAGAGGACTTTCAACTCTCTTATCCGATTCCTTTTAAAAGACAATGGAAGCACTTGAATAGCACAGAGACTACGAGGTTTTCAAATTGAAGTGTATTGTTGTCCAGTCAACCAGACCCATAAATCCCTTGATCCAGTGATGGCTTTTGAAATTGAAATCAGATAATATGACTGTAGGATAAAACCAGGAAAAGAAAGTTTTGCAGATATTTCCGGGGTTTAGCAACTCAATTAGTGCCTAAAAAGTGGGCACTATACACAAGAAGATTGGGCGCTAATCTTTTGCCCCCATTCAGGCTGGTCTTGTCAAGAAAAGTCTTTACATTTGGCTCTTTTGATTAGAAATGGTTTCGCTACTTCATGATGTAGCTGCAGAATGTTGTAATTCTTTTTCATCACTGATGGATACCGCAGTTGTTACCATGGTTCCCCGCCGCCCCCCCTCCACCCCCCACCATTTGGCAAAACGGCTTATTTAGAGACAGACGTGAAGCAACAGGCACAATTATTTATTATGCCAACAAGGTGATTGGCAAAAGAGCCAGAGGGGAGATGAGGAAACATTTTTTTTAATGCAGAGAGTTGTTGTGATCTGGAACGTGCTGCCTGAAAGGGCGGTGGAAGCAGATTCAATAGTAACTTTCAAAAGGGAATCGGATAAATACTTGCAGGGAAAAAAATTACAGGGCTCTGGGGAAAGAGCAAGAGGCGTGGGACTAATTGGAGAGCTCTTTCAAAGAGCCGGCACAGGCACGATGGGCCGAATGGCCACCTTCTGAGCTGTATGATTCTATGATTCTTGATGAGTTTAACAGAAAGATGTGGGTTATTGTGATCAATATGAAATTGATGGCATGCTGCCGATCTATTACATTTGGTGCTACTTTTTGTCAAAAGCACCTTTTAAAATCGCAAACAGTATCCATAAACCTCTGCATGATTTCTACATTACCTATAATAGGAGAGTCAATAAAATTCCCAAGTATTTGTTCGAAGGGTAATATGGCTGCAAAATCCCAGACGTCGGTTGTTCCATGACCCTTTAATCAGCTTTGGGTCTGTAAAGCCTGTCAGCCGGGATGAAGTTATACTGACGAGGGTCAGCAGGAGGTCCCAGCTCCAATTCGTTGCTGGTACGTCACACGCCCCCAGGGAGTGACCACCCAGGAAAATCACACCAAATTGTGGTGGTGGTGATAGTCAATACTGAGGAGGACTGCAACAAATTACAAAAAAGACATTAATAAACTTGCAGAATGGGCATATAATTGGCAAATGAATTTCAACACAGATAAATGTGAGGTATTACATTTTGGTAAGAAAATTAAGGAGGTCACATATTACTTGGAAAATAAATAACTAAATAGGGTAGAGGAGCAAAGGGATCTCGGAGTACAAATACACAAATTATTAAAAGTAGCGACGCAGGTTAATAAAGCCATAAAAAAACCAAACCAAGCACTAGGGTTTATTTCTAGAGGGATAGAATTGAAAAGTAGTGAAGTTATGCTAAACCTGTATCGAACCTTGGTTAGACCACACTTGGGGTACTGCCTACAATTCTGGTCGCTGTATTATAAAAAGGATATAGAGGCACTGGAGAGGGTGCAGAGAAGATTTACAAGGATGATACCAGAAATGCGAAGGTATACATATCCGGAAAGGATGAACAGGCTGGGTCTCTTTTCTCTTGGAAAGGAAAGGCTGAGGGATGACCTAATAGAGGTCTTTAAAATTATGAAAGATTTTGATAGAGTGGATACAGAGAGAATGTTTCCACTTGTGGGGAAGAGCATAACTAGAGGCCATCAATATAAGATAGTCACCAAGAAATCCAATAGGGAATTCAGAAGGAACTTCTTTACCCAGAGAGTGGTGAGAATGTGGAACTCGCTACCACAGGGAGTGGTTGAGGCAAATAGTATAGATGCATTTAAGGGGAGGCTAGACAAGCATATGAGGGAGAAAGGAATAGAGGGTTATGCTGATAGATTTAGATGAGGAAAGACGGGAGGAGGCTCGAGTGGAGCATAAACGCTGGCATGGACTGGTTGGGCCGAGTGGCCTGTTTCTGTGTCGTATATCCGATGTAATCCTGTGTAATCAGCTCTATCATGCCGTGACACCCAAACGCAGACTCTCTGTGGGAGCTGCTGTTCAAAACTGGCTGTAGAGCTTATCAGTTTCATTGCATGGTTTGTGACTCCAAAAGGTGTTTATGATTGATGATGTCGAACAAGAAATGATGATACTTTGCTACACGTTGTGATACGGATAACGCTTTGTGCCAGGGTAATGCCTTCACAACACCGCAGATTACGTTAGTTTTATTTGCAGAAAGAAATCTTACAGGAAAACCAACTTGTGGACACTGGCTGGAGCGAGTGGACGTGTCTCAGAGCTGTGATGACATTTTTTAAGCGTCCATAGTTCATGAGCATGCAAGAAAAATAATTTGCAATTTTTAATTGTGCTTCAATTCAATTCAATGCAGCAACACAATTATATGTCTAGTTAAAATAATAACGATAAATACATTTAGGAAAATCAAAGTTAACACCCCTGTGTCTTTGGCAGCTGTGTTGTGTGAGGGAGAATGGTCTGGCATTGATTCCAGTTAGATTGCACCGACTGTTTCTTCAAGGTTTCCCGAGTCATTAGTGTTCAACTGTACCTCACCCCCTCCCCTTTGAAGTTATGGCTTTAGCACGTGGATAGACTGGAGAAGCTGGGGTTGTTCTCTTTAGAGCAGAAAAGGTTGAGAGGAGATTTGATAGAGGTGTTCAAAATCATGAGGGGTCTAGACAGAGTAGACAGTGAGAAACTGTTCCCATTGGCGGAAGGGTCGAGAACCAGAGGACACAGATTTAAAGATGATTCGAAAAAGAACCAAAAGGCGACACGAGGAAAAGCTTTTTTTATGCAGCGAGTGGTTGGGATCTGGAATGCGCTGCCTGAAAGGGTGCTGGAGGAAGACTCAATCACGGCTCTCAAAAAGGAATTGGATAAGTACCTGAAGGAAAAAATTTGCAGGGCTACGGGGAAAGGGCGGGGGAGTGGGACTAGCTGAGGTGCTCTTGCAGAGAGCCGGCACGGGCTCGACGGGCCGAATGGCCTCCTTCTGTGCTGTAACCATTCTATGATTCTAGTACGAATTTCATTCCCTCACCTTCTAAGTGGCATAAATTGTTAAGTGCAATAATTTGTTTGCCAGGACACTGCAGTTTGAAAGTTTCCGCATTTTCCTTGAAACCAGTGGAAATTCACAAATATCACACAGCATTTCTGTAAGCCATGGCAATGGTAGAAAAAACAACCCCTTGGTGTTAATGCATGTGCCTAGTCAACAGAGGAGTGTGGGTTCTACTGCAAAGATCAGTGAAAGTCTACTATTTGAACGTTTGGAGGTAGACCCTATCAAGAATGGGAACGAACCGTCTAAGATGTTTTAGGATCCCCCCCCTCCCAATATTATTTTTAGAAAGTTCCCTGTCGATACAGGTATAACTGCAGGGACAGTAATTCTGCAGGTTACATTCATCCCCAGGATAAGATTTATGCAGTAATCTTTTAGTCTTTATTATTAATAATAATTAAAGAAAGACTTGCATTTATATAGTGCCTTTCACAATCACCAGTCATCTCAAAGCGCTTTACAGCCAATGAAGTACTTTTTGAAGTGGAATCACTGTTGTAATGTGGGCCAACACAGCAGCCAATTTGCGCACAGCAAGCTCCCACAAACAGCAATGTGATAATGACCAGATCATCTGTTTTAGTGATGTTGGTTGAGAGATAAATATTGGCCAGGACACTGGGGATAACTCCCCTGCTCTTCTTCGAAATAGTGCCATGGGATCTTTTACGTCCACCTGAGAGAGCAGACGGAGCCTCGGTTTAACGTCTCATCCAAAAGACGGCACCTCCGACAGTGCAGCACTCCTCAGTACTGCACTGGAGTGTCAGCCTAGCTTTATGTGCTCAAGTCCCTGGAGTGGGACCTGAACCCACAACCTTCGGACTCAGAGGCGAGTGTGCTACCCACTGAGCCACAGCTGACACTGATTTAATCTAATTCTGAAAGCAATACTGTATTATATAAAAACAGGCGTTTCCATCATCTGACAGTTATGGAAATAATCACTGATTATAACTCCAAACATTGCCATAGTTTTTGGGTGAAAAGCCGATCTTGGAATTGCCCCTTTCCAGTTTGGTACCTTGGCAAAATACAGAAAGTAGTATCTAGTTACACGAGACAAAACGTGACATACCGTGAATTATTACACCAGAGTTTTGTCCACTGATAACCGATAGGTATAACCTCTCAGTTCTGGTATCATCCTTGTCAATCTTTTTTGCACCTTCTCCGCGGAGTGCCTCTCTAACATGGAGACCAGAGCTGTGCACTGTGCTCCCAACTGTGGTCTAACCATGGTTCGAGACAAGTTTGAGAGGGGTTAACGGGGCGCTGAGACTACTGACCCTATTTTGAGGCCGTTACCGCCCCATTAACACCAGCCGAAGAATCGTCAGAATCAACCCTCTTAGCAATTGTATAAAAAGCTGATGAGTCGATATATATTTTTTTACCCATTTGAATAGAAGTGTAAACAGATCGAAAAGTTAAAATCAAGTGGCAGTAAATGCCAAAATACTTTACAAAAATGTGTTCACAAAGTACCATTGACTTCAGAGTGGGTAGGGTGACAAATTTGATCATTGAGTTAGGAAATGGCTGCTTTGCAATGATACTGAAAATGAACACATCAGTGCAAGCTTCTTGAGTAAAATTCACAAAAAACTCTCTTGTTTGCAGCGATAGCAGCAGGCAGGCTTTGCATTGATTTTTTTTTGAAATTACCATTCCCTTTTTTTGTGAAGTGCAGATTTTCACTTCTAATTCCCTCACCTCTTCATCATTCAGTTCTCACACAGGGCGCTACGCCAACACCACGGTTCAGCTAGTTTCTGCTGACTGGTGGATTGATCTGAGCTCAATTGAAATGTTCTCCTATTCATAGATTCTTATTGCATCTTCAAAAAAAAAACACCACGACCCATAGAGACGAGAAAGATACACCCTTAGCTTTGAGATGCATGTAAACATAGGAACACATAAAAGAGATGATTCGGGGCCACAAAGGAATATAACTTTAGTGTACGGGCTGATGAATTAGTCATACGTAGAACGATTAACAAAAGGGGAGACCAAAAGAGGGACCCATCTTTATATGTATTATATGAACTGGAAATAACTTGGATCCAACAATGTTTCAGGAAAAAAGATTTTCATTATCGAATCATAAAGAAAGACTTGCATTTCTATAGCGCCTCTCACGACCACCAGACGTCTCAAAGCACTTTACAGCCAATGAAGTACTTTTTTGAAGTGTAGTCACTGTTGTAATGTGGGAAACGCGGCAGCCAATTCACACACAGCAAGATCCCACAAACAGCAAGACAATAATGACCAGATAATCTGTTTTAGTGATGTTGATTGAGGGATAAATATTGGCCAGGACACCGGGGATAACTCCCCTGCTCTTCTTTGAGCAGCCGAGGAGGAGCGGACCGAGCCGGGAACCGGAGCAGAGAGGAAAAAAGTCCAGGAGTCCAAAAAATAAGGAGTGACGTCACAGGAAAACAGGGAAGTGATTGGTTGGTGAGTATTTCTCTCTTTACCTTGGGCATTGGTTTAAATTAAGAGCCGGGATTAAAAACTAAACGTTCAAAAAGTGGGAGCTGATTGGTGAGTACCTGGTACGTGTTTTTATTTGGCTTTCTTAAAGTTTTAAGTTTATTCCAGCTAGGTTAGTAAATAGTCTGTTAATTAGAGGTATGGCAGGGCAGCTCACACCCGTGGAATGCACATCCTGTGCCATGTGGGAAGTCCTGGACACCTCCCGTGGTCTGGACGACCACATGTGCGGGAAGTGTCGCCAGCTACAGCAGCTCGAGCACCGGGTTACGGAGCTTGAGCGACAGCTGGAGTCACTGCTGTGCATCCGCGAGGCTGAGAGCTACGTGGATAGCACCTTTCGGGAGCTGGTCACCCCGCAGCTTAAGAGTGTGCAGGCAGAGAGGGAATGGGTGACCGTCAGACAGAAGAGGAGGACCAGGCAGGTAGTGCAGGAGTCCCCTGAGCCCATCTTGCTCACCAACCAGTATTCGGTGCTGAGTACTGGTGAGGGCGTTGGTTCCTCTGGGGAGTGCAGCCAGAGCCAAGTCCACAGTACCATGGAAGGCTCAGCTGCACAGGCGGGGGGGGAAGAGGAGAGGGAGAGCAATAGTGATAGGGGATTCAATAGTTAGGGGAGCAGACAGGCGTTACTGCGGCCGCAGACGTGACTCCAGGATGGTATGTTGCCTCCCTGGTTCCAGGGTCAAGGATGTCACTGAATGGCTGCAGGGCATTCTGAGGGGGGAGGGTGAACAGCCAGAGGTCGTGGTCCATATTGGTACCAACGACATAGGTAGGAAGAGGGATGAGGTCCTGCAGGCCGAGTTGAGGGAGCTAGGGAAGAGGTTAACATGCAGGACCTCAAAGGTAGTAATCTCCGGATTACTACCAGTGCCACGTGCTAGTGAGTACAGAAATAGGAAGATAGAGCAGATGAATGCGTGGCTGGAGAGATGGTGTAGGAGGGAGGGCTTTAGATTCCTGAGGAATTGGAACCGTTTCTGGGGGAGGTGGGACCTCTACAAGACGGGTTGCACCTCAATGGGAACGGGACCAATATCCTCGCGGGAGGGTTTGCTCGTGCTGTTGGGGAGGGTTTAAACTAGCTTGGCAGGGGAATGGGAACCTAAGTATAGAGTCAATAGGGAGGGAAGAAAAACTGGAATTGGAAAACAAAAACGTAGAAAGTAAATTGGAAGGACAGAGGAATCAAGGACTAGATAGTAGTCAACAAGGAGGTTTGCCTGTACTAAATGGTATATACTTCAATGCAAGGAGTATAGCAAACAAGGCAGATGAGCTGAGGGCACAGGTAGATACTTGGGACTATGATATTATAGCTATTACAGAGACGTGGCTGAAAGAGGGGCAGGTATGGCAGCTCAACATTCCTGGTTACAGGATTTTCAGACGGGACAGAGAGGGAGGTATAAAGCGGGGTGGGGGGGGATCATGGTATTGATTAAAGAAACTATTACAGCTGTGAGGAGGGATGATATGTTGGAGGGATCATCAAACGAGGCCATATGGGTCGAATTGAAAAATAAAAAAGGGGCGATCACACTGCTGGGAGTGTACTACAGACCCCCAAACAGTGAGAGGAAGATAGAAGAGCAAATATGTAGACAAATTTCTGAGAAGTGCAAAAACTATACGGCAGTAATAGTAGGGGATTTCAACTACCTCAATATTGGCCCAGAAATTTGACTCGGAGGCTTGCCGCGGGGGTAAGGATCGCGCGCGATATCACACACCGCGCCGGCCGTTGTGTTTTGGGCCCACAGGAACTTCAGGTCCTGGGCCTCTCCCTAGTGCCGGCGCGCAGTGTGTGCGTGTCCCAGGGGCGCAGTTAGTGCGATGCGACCTCTGGGATCACGTGGGCCATGGAGAGCCAATGGCAGCAGACCATCTTTCATTCATAGATTTGACAGGAGACCCCAAAAGAACAGCTAAACCTCAAATAAATTTAAAAAAAACCCATCACATTAATAAAATTACTATAGTTAAATAAATTAACCACTTTAAACAAAAATTTAAATTTTTGAAAAAATTAATTTTTTTAAAAAAAGTTATAAAAATAAACTTACCTTTCTTTAAAGTCTCTAAAAAAGATAAACCTGTTGAAAAAAATTAAAAATTATACTTAATTAACTACTTACCTTGTTCAAAAGGGGTTTTACGCCTCCTTTTTACTTGTGTAGAATCTTCCATACTTACCCTCGCGTTGAAACCTGAAAAAAACCTAAGTGTGCTGCGTGCGCGCAGCCTCTAGTGCGCACGCGGTTCACCTAGGAACCGCCCCCTTCACCATACCAGAAGTGCCGGTTTCCCGCGCATGCGCAGTGCATGCAGGAAACCGGCACTTCGGGACCGAATACGGGTGAGTACACAGTGCGTACTCACCTGTTCTCGGACGAATTTTTGGGCCATTAACTGGGATAAAATTAGTGTGATGGGTATAGAGGGTGCGGAATTCCGAAAATGCATCCAGAACTTTTTTAGCCAGTATGTAGCAAGCCCAAAAAGGGAGGGGGCGGTTCCGGACTTAGTTTTAGGGAATGAAGCTGGGCAGGTAGAAGGCGTATCAGTGGGGGAGCATTTTGGTGCTAGTGACCATAATTCTGTTAGATTTAAGGTAGTTATGGAAAAGGACAAGGATAGACCAGGAATAAAAATTCTAAATTGGGGAAAAGCAAATTTTGCTAAGCTCAGAGGGGATTTAGCCATAGTGGACTGGAAACAGCTACTTGAAGGTAAATCAGTGTCAGAGCAGTGGGAGGCATTCAAGGAGGAGATCCGGAGGGTTCAGACCAAATATGTGCCCTTAAAGAAAAAAGGTGGGACTGTAGGCTTCGCAAAATCCCCCAGAAACTCGAACAGAACCCTAACCCATGCGAATTTGGGATGATGGGGCCTAAGTGAAGTGATTTGAGGTAAAAACCTCAGTTTTGGACATTTTAAAGATTAGGGAAGAAAAACCCTGAGGAAAATGACTTTTGAATCTTACTGTTGGGAAAGACACCTTTCACAGACACAAGACAGGCTGCGGAGGGGTGTGGCAAGGCAGTGGACAGCTTTTGAGTATTGGGGCCCAGTCAAGCTGTCTGGGAATTGTTTACACTGCAATCCAACCAAGGAGGAAGAGACAAACCCAAAACCTCACACACACATCCAAATATGAATAATCCAAGACCCCTTTTGAAATTCCCAGGCCCAAACAGGATACCAGAAGCCTGAAAACAATAAAACATCTAGTACACCCATTACTTCATCAAAAACCAATCAACCAAGTATCTACAGGGACAGATTTACAAGCCCGCCAAAAACCTAAGACAATAGGGACAAGATTTGGCATGTAGATAAAGGCCCTGCCTAAATGGGAGACATCGGAAGCCATCAGGACAATTTAACACCAAGTTAAAGTCATCGAAACTTAACAAGCCCGCCAAAACTAAGACAATGGAATGAACAGGCCTCAACTGAAACCTAAAGGAAACTGATTTAGTAAAGGGGTTTTGGGCGGGAAAAAGACAAAGGGCCTGAACAGTATAATTGGGGGCCTAGTCCCCCAAGAAAGTCTCAGTTCCAGTTCCAGCAAGACACTACAAGCCACACGACACGAGCAGGAGGAGGAGAGGAGCAGCAAGGCCACGAGGCAGACCCGGGGCGAGATCGGAGGCAAGGACAGACAAGGCCAGGCAAAGGCTAGAGTTGAGACCACTGGGAGCGAGTCGGCATCGCTCAGCACACGGTCCAGCACTAACAGCCACTAGCCAAGGTCACTGGAGGCTGGGAGCGAGTCGGCATTGCTCAATCCACGGTCCAGCTCCAGGAGGTACCACCCCGACAGGCCTCCAACGCAACAAACCAACAACCAGAGCCACCAAGGGCTCCACGAGGTGAACCGACACTCGAAAGTCCCGCGGAAACCAAGGCCCCGCGCAACAACCAACCATCAGGCAACCACGACCAAGAACCAGACCAACACCAGGGAAAAACCGAAGACACTCTACAAACTATTCCTGACTTACCCCTGGGTAAGATTTTCCCTTAAAAAACTCTAAACCCTACTTCTAGGGAAGAAAATTGGGTACTCACCTGATAGAATCCAAAACGCACCTTACCGCATCAGCGGACAAACCCAAACTGACCTGGAGTGCAGCTGGAGTCTTCAACCACATCCGGGGTACGGCAGGTCCCAACAACCAAAAACTTTAGTGAACCCCGAAATCGCGAAATACCTCAACTGTCAAGAACTGTCATTGGTGAGCATTATCTCTGATCCTTTGAAATTGAAACCTAGCTAGACAGTGGGATTGGGAGGGATAAGGGTTTTGGTATATTGTCATTCTCCCTCGCCTGTACCGTGTGTTCCCCAACCTGTGTGTAAGCATCTAAGTGTGTTTTAAGTTTGTTACCTTTTTCTTTTAATAAAGTCAAAATTCTTTCGTCAGAACCTGCTGTCTACTGCATCTTTGTTCACAACCCCTAAATAAGTCCAAAGTCTAGAACCAGGGGCGTGGGAGCGATTCGAACCGCTCACTGAGTCAGAGGTGAAGGCTGACCCCACACATCACCCCCTACAGGACTAACAAATCTAGAGCCCCCTGGATGTCTAGGGACGTACAGGGTAGGATAAAGAAAAAAAGGGAGGCGTATGACAGATACTGAGGGCTAAATACTCCAGAATCTTTAGAGGAGTACAGAAAGTGCAGGGGTGCAATTAAAAAGGATATTAGGAAAGCAAAGAGAGAGCATGAAAAATTCTTGGCAAGTAACATCAAGGAAAATCCAAAGATGTTTTATAAATATATTAAGAGTAAGAGGATAACAAAAGAAAGGATAGGGCCTATTAGAGATCATGAGGGTAATCTGTGTGTGGAGGCGGGAGACGTCGGCAGGGTTCTTAATGAATACTTTGTGTCTGTTTTCACAAAGGAGAGGGGCGAAGCAGACATTGCTATCAGAGGGGAGGAGTGTGAAATATTAGATGAAATAAACATAGTGAGAGGAAGTATTAAGGGGTTTAGCAGCTTTAAAAATGGATAAATCCCCAGGCCCGGATGAAATGTATCCCAGCCTGTTAAGCGAAGCAAAAGAGGAAATAGCAGAGGCCCTGACCATCATTTTTCAATCTTCTCTGGCTTCAGGTGTGGTGCCGGAGGACTGGAGGACTGCTAATGTGGAACCCTTGTTTAAAAAGGGAGAAAAGGATAGACCGAGTAATTACAGGCCAGTCAGCCTAACCTTGGTGGTGGGAAAATTATTGGAATGAATTCTGAAGGACAGGATAAATCTTCATTTAGAAAGACACAGTTTAATCAAGGATAGTCAGCACGGATTTGTTAAGGGAAGGTCGTGTCTGACAAACTTGATTGAATTTTTTGAGGAGGTAACAAGGAGGGTAGATGAGGGTAGTGCGTTTGATGTAGTGTATATGGACTTTAGCAAGGCTTTTGATAAGGTTTCACATGGCAGACTGGTCACGAAGTTAAAAGCCCATGGGATCCAGGGCAAAGTGTCAAGTTGGATTCAAAAGTGGCTCGGAGACAGGAAGCAGAGGATAATGGTTGATGGGTGTTTTTGTGACTGGAAGGCTGTTTCCAGTGGGGTTCCACAGGGCTCAGTACTAAGTCCCTTGCTTTTTGTGGTATATATCAATGATCTAGACTTGAATATAGTGGGTATGATTAAGAAGTTTGCAGATGATACTAAAATCGGCTGTGTGGTTGATACTGAAGAAGGAAGCTGTAGACTGCAGGAAGATATCAATAAATTGGTCAGGTGGGCAGAACAGTGGCAAATGGAATTCAATCTGGAGAAGTGTGAGCTAATACATTTGGGGAGGGCTAACAAGGAAAGCGAATACATATTAAGTGGTAGGACACTGAGTAGTGTAGAGGAACAAAGGGACTTTGAAGTGCATGTCCACAGATCCCTGAAGGTAGCAGGCCAGGTAGATAAGGTGGTTAAGAAGGCATACGGAATGCTTGCCTTTATTAGCCGTGGCATAGAATACAAGAGCAGGGGGATTATGCTTCAACTGTATAAAACACTAGTTAAGCCTCAGCTAGAGTACTGCGTGCAGTTCTGGTCACCACATTACAGGAAAGATGTGATTGCACTAGAGAGGGTACAGAGGAGATTTACAAGGATGTTGCTGGGAGTAGAGAATCTGAGCTATGAGGAAAGACTGGATAGGCTGGGTCTGTTTTCCTTGGAACAGAGGAGGCTGAGGGGAGACCTTATTGAGGTGTATAAAATTATGAGGGGCCTAAATAAAGTGGATAGAAAGGACCTATTTCCCTTAGCAGAGGGGTCAAAAACCAGGGGGCACAGATTTAAAGTAATTGGTGGAAGGTTTAGAGGAGATTTGAGGGGAATTTCTTCACCCAGAGGGTTGTGGGGGTCTGGAACTCACTGCCTGAAAGGATGGTAGAGGCAGGAACCCTAACCTCATTTAAAAAGTACTTGGATGTGCACTTGGGATGCTGTAACCTGCAGGGCTACGGACCAAGAGCTGGGAAGTGGGATTAGACTGGATAGCTCTTTGTTGGCCGGCGCGGACACGATGGGCCAAAATGGCCTCCTTCCGTGCTGTAACTTTCTATGATTCTATGGGATCTTTTACATCCACCTGAAAGAGGGCCGACGGGACATCCGAAAGACGGCACCTCTGACAGTGCAGCGCTCCCTCAGCACTGCACTGGGGAGTGTCAGCCTAGCTTTATGTGCTCAAGTCACTGGAGTGGGACTTGAACCCACCAACCTTCTGACTCAGAAGGTGAGAGTGCTGCCCACTGAGCCACAGCTGACACATGAATCATAGAATGATACAGCACAGAAGGAGGCCACTCGGCCCATCGTGCCTGTGCCAGAGCTCGCCAATTAGCCTCGCTCTCCTGCTCTTTCCCCGTAGCCCTGCAAATGTTTCCCCTTCAAGTATTTATCCTTTGGAAAGTGATTATTGAATTTGCTTCTACCACCCTTGCAGGCAGTGCATTTCATTGATCTAGTCAGATTCAGGATGTAGCCGTCTCTGACGGTGATGTCGATGTTTGAATTCACAGCAAGTATGGTGACGGGTGCCTTTGCTTTTGTGCCATTCCATGGGTATTTTAATGAGTTCCAATAGTCACAGGGCTGACAGCGTTTGTAGAACAAAGGTAAATCTTTGAAGCTCAGGCCACTTCATCATTTCAATGCTTTAACATGTAAGGATCCAATCTCCAGAGACAGCTGGTGATTCATTCCTTGGTGCATCGCCTGGTCTCTATGGGCTAAGAGCATGTAACTTAATTCAAGTGTTTTAGGAGCTGAGCTGACAAGTGATAACACCTCGAGGAATGCTAGGATCAGAACAATAGCAGCCCCATCCTTCAATCGCCGATGGAAAATCTGGCAAGGCAGCAACATAGGCATGAACCGTCCTTTGTTAACAGTGCTGATCCTACATAAGAACATAAGAATTAGGAGCAGGAGTAGGCCATTCGGCCCCTCGAGCCTGCTCCACCATTCAATAAGATCATGGCTGATCTGATCTTGGCCTCAACTCCACTTTCCTGCCCGCTCCTCATAACCCTTGACTCCCCTGTAGCTCAAATATTTGTCTATCTCCACCTAGAATATATTCACTGACTCAGCCTCCACAGCTCTCTGTGGAAGAGAATTCCAAAGATTCACGACCCTCAGAAAGAAGAAATTCCTCCACATCTCCATCTTAAATGGGCGAACCCTTATCCTGAAACTATGCCCCCTAGTTCTAGATTCCCCCACGAGGGGAAACAACCTCTCAGCGTCTACCCTGTCAAGCCCCCTCAGAATCTTATATGTTACAATGAAATCACCTCTCATTCTTCTAAACTCCAATGAGTATAGGCCCAACCTGCTCAACCTTTCTTCATAAGACAACCCCTTCATCTCAGGAATCAAACTGGTGAACCTTCTCTGAACTGCCTCCAATGCAAATATATCCCTCCTTAAATAAGGAGACCAAAATTGTACCTATTGTAAGGTATAACTGTGAGACAAGGACTTAAGAAAAATGGTGATAATGTAATGGAATAAGCCATATTCCAAGAAATACATCATCCTATGAACAGATTTTGATAACATTAATACATGACATACTGGGTTTAAAAGTCTGGAAAGCCTCGGCGACACAGGCTTCAAACCCAACACAGGCTTCTGAGATAAGATGGTTTGTTAACACAAAGCTGTGAAAACAAGCTTTGAAATGGGAATTGGTTTATAAGTACAGAGACAAAGCCCCCTATTGAAGCAAACCATTGGTGCTTCCAGAATGTCTAGAGTTTGGAACAAAACAATAGCAATGCCCAAGTAAAGTGTCAAAATCTAACACGTCGAACAGGTGCACAGAACATTAAAAAAACCAAGTGCCTTTGAAAAAATGACATCAAGTAAAAGAAATACCTGCCGTAAAATAGTTTTATGTTAAACTTAGAAACAGGAAACACGATTAAATATGCAACCAATTGAAATAGCTAAGAAATGCAAAAAACACCCTGGTTGAAGTGTTTTTGATTTACAAGTTGTAAAAGGTACAAATAGGAAGGCTTTGAAAATATAATATCAATAGATGACACCAAGCAATTACATTGTGTTTGTATTGAACTTGGAACACCACGGAGTCACGACGCCTGGCTCACAAGCAGTTAAGTGATATTAAGAATTCAATAGAAAGACTTCCTAAGAATAGCATCAAAAGATAAATCTATAATAACCATAAAATGATAGTTTTTGAAACACCTCAAGGTAGAGACAGAATTCTAAAAGTTGGCAGCTGAAATGACAGTATCAATAAAGTATCACTAGAGACAATTAGCTTACATCAAAAGAAAACTTCAAAGAATATACCACTAAAAAAGAGTATAAAAATAAGAGCTTTTCAAATGAGAAAACAGAAGTCGCTGGAAGGGCAAGCATTTCTCAACTTCACAGGCACGCTCTGTAAGTTTTTAACTCTGAGTCTCGGGTAATTAAGGTATTTGATTTTGGTGGATATTCTGGATTAAGAAATAAGTAGAAGTGTGGAAATATAATGAAGTTAAGATTTCAGAATAAGGATCTCTGCTAAAAAATGTAAGCAATTTTATTTTGAATGGTTAAAAGTCGCGATTGACTTATCAGCTGTTAACTGAATGTCGGCTCTTAAATAAATCTATATATTTTTAGAATTGTCTCAAGTAGTATTTCTGTATCAACCTCACGAACTCAATTTCTGTACACTCTTCAGAGAGGAGTTGCAGAATTCTGGGGGGTTTTCCGGACCCTCATAATATCCGGAAGGTTACAGTCTAGTTAAACTTATTAAAAGTGCTATCCAGAGGACGGTAACATCTTCAGGCCATTTTTTTCCTTTAGGGAGAGGTAGTCTGACCTTTAGACCCAATTAAGCGTCTCTAGGATTCGGCTACCGCTAACTTTAGTTGAAGGTGAACGTCTGGGGAATACGCCTGATCTGGGGTAGTCCGAAAGGGCTAGGACTTGTAATTATCCCTTCAATAAGAAGCTCAGAAATGTTGATCTGAGGAATCTAGAGCAAAGCAAACCATAACAGGACAAGTTAGGCTCAAAGAAGATTTGCTGAGTGTGTTGATTAAACACAACTAATGGCTGGGGTATTCCGAATAATAACAGCTTCGCAGCTGTCTGAGCAGCAATGCCCCTAACCAAGCCTATTTTTTGTCAGTATTAACCGTTTGAATATTAGACTTCCTTGGTGCATTTCGAAAGAAACAAAATCCCCAGTTTTCTTGTTCTCCTGAAGTGCAAGGGGTTTAAAAAAGTAAATGAATAAGTGAGAAGATTTGATAAACATTCTAAATAATGTTTCTCTTTTAAATACTTCTGTTTTTATTAATTTCAACAGAAAGCATTTATCCATAGAATTTACAGTACAGAAACAGGCCAACCGGTCCGTGCCGGTGTTTATGCTCCACACGAGCCTCCTCGCACCCCTCTTCATCTCACCCTATCAGCATAAACTTCTATTCCTTTCTTACTCATGTGTTTATCTAGCTTCCTCTTAAATGCATCTTACATACATAGGCTAACATAGGATAAACCGCACAGAAACAGGCCATTCGGTCCAACCAGTCCATGCCGGCGTTTATGCTCCACTCGAGCCTCCTCCCGTCTTTCCTCATCTAAATCTATCAGCATAACCCTCTATTCCCTTCTCCCTCATATGCTTGTCCAGCCTCCCCTTAAATGCATCTATACTATTTGCTTCAACCACTCCCTGTGATAGCGAGTTCCACATTCTCACCACTCTTTGGGTAAAGAAGTTTCTTCTGAATTCCCTATTGGATTTCTTGGTGACTATCTTATATTGATGGCCTCCAGTTATGCTCTTCCCCACAAGTGGAAACATTTTCTCTGTATCCACTCTATCAAAACCTTTCATAATTTTATAGACCTCTATTAGGTCACCCCTCAGCCTTCTTTTTTCAAGAGAAATGAGGCTCAGCCTGTTCATCCTTTCCTGATATGTATACCCTCGCATTTCTGGTATCATCCTTGTAAATCTTCTCTGCACCCTCTCCAGTGCCTCTATATCCTTTTTATAATATGGCAACCAGAACTGCATGCAGTACTCGAAGTGTGGTCTAACCAAGATTCGATACAGGTTTAGCATAACTTCCCTACTTTTCAATTCTATCCCTCCAGAAATAAACCCTAGTGCTTGGTTTGCTTTTTTTATGGCCTTGCTAACCTGTGTCGCAACTTTTAGTGATTTGTGTATTTGTACTCCGAGATCCCTTTGTGCCTCTACCCCACCTAGACTCGCATCCTCCAAGTGGTAAGTGACCTCCCTATTCTTCCTGCCAAAATGTAATACCTCACATTTATCTGTGTTGAACTTCATTTTTCAATTATTTGCCCATTCTGCAAGTTTATTAATGTCCTCCTGTAATTTGTTGCAGTCCTCCTCAGTATTGACTATCCCCCCCTAATTTGGTTTCATCCGCAAATTTAGAAATTGTGTTTTTGATTCCAAGGTCTAAATTGTTAATGTAAATTGTGAACAGCAATGGTCCCAGCACTGATCCTTGTGGAATACCACTACCCACCTTCTGCCACTGTGAATAGCTACCCTTTACTCCTACTCTCTGCTTTCTGTCTTGAAGCCAGCCAGCAATCCATTCTGCTACTTGTCCCCTGACTCTGCATTCTCTGACCTTATGCATTAGTCTATTATGGGATACCTTATCGAAGGCCTTTTGAAAATCTAGATAAATTACATCTACTGCATTACCATTGTCTACTTTCTCTGTCACCTCTTCAAACAATTCAATGAGGTTGGTCAAACAAGATTTTCCCTTTTGAAATCCATGCTGACTATTCATTATTATACTTTTCATTTCTAGATGCTCTTTTATTCTCTCCTTTGGTTGGGATTCCATTATTTTTCCTATCACCGAAGTTAAGCTGACTAGTCTATAATTCCCTGGACATGTTCTATCCCCCTTCTTAAATATAGGTATTACGTTAGCTATCCGCCAGTCCTCTGGCACTACACCTTTTTCTAATGAATTATTAAATATGCGTAGTAATGCATCTGCTATCTCTTCTCTAGATTCTTTTAAAATGCGTGGATGCAATCCATCCGGACCAGGAGTTTTATCCTCTTTGAGTTTGATTAGTTTCTTTAATATATCCCCTTTTTTATTTTAAATGCACTTATCTCATGACTAATCTCATCATCCAATGTCATGTCCACCTGTTCTATCTCCCTGGTAAATACCGAAGTGGAATAATGATTTAATATTTCTGCCATCTCCCTATCATTACCTATTGTCCTGTCTATCCCTTAATGGCCCTGTTCCCATCCCAACCTTTCTTTTTTTATTGATGTGCCTGTAAAATATTTTACTATTTTGTTTTATGTTCCTTGATAATTTAATTTCATAGTTCATCTTTGCCTTCCTAATTGTTTTGTTTGACTTCTCTCCTAATCCCTTCATATTCTCCCTTATCATGCTCTCCCCTGCTGTCCATGTACTTAATGTATGCCTCTTTCCTTACCCTCAATTGTTCCCTTATGGCTTTATTCATCCATGGAGTCTCATTATTGTTTAGTTTGTTCTTTCCTTTTAGCGGAATATATTGTTCCTGCACTCTGTTGAACACCGTTTTAAATGTTTCCCATTGCTGTTCTACATCGTTGTTTGCCGATATTGTTGCCCATTTTATCTTCCCAAGTTCTATTCTCAGCCCCTCAAAATCAGCTTTTCTCCAATCTATTAACCTGGTTTTTATCATACTTATGTCCTTCTCAATTATCATCTTAAAGCGTACTATATTATGGTCACTATTGCCAACATGTTCCCCTACTTTTACTTCTCTTATCTGCTCTGGCTCATTCCCCATTAAGAACATAAGAACATATGAACATAAGAACTAGGAGCAGGAGTAGGCCATTCGGCCCTTCGAGCCTGCTTCGCCATTCAATGAGATCATGGCTGATCTTCTACCTCAACTCCATTCACTGGCCCTATCGCCATATCCCATGATGCCCTTACTAGTCAGAAATCTATCGACTTCTGTTTTGAATATACCCAATGACTGAGCCTTCACAGCCCTCTGGGGTAGAGAATTCCAAAGATTCACCACCCTCTGTGTGAAGAAATTTATTCTCATCTCAGTCCTGAATGGCCTGCCCTTTATCTTGAGGCTGTGGCCCCTGGTTCTAGACTCCCGCAGCCAAGGGAAACATTCTCCCAGCATCCATTCTATCAAGCCCTGTAATAATTTTGTATGCTTCAATGAGATCCCCTCTCATTCTTCTGAATTCAAGAGAATACAGGCCTAGTTTACTCAATCTCTTCTCATACGACAGTCCCGCCATCCCAGGAATCAATCTCGTGAACCTTTGTTGCACTCCCTCTATGGCAAGTATATCCTTCCTTAGGTAAGGAGACCAAAATTGTACGCAGTACTCCAGGTGTGGTCTCACCAAGGCCCTATATAATTGGAGTAAGACTTCTTTACTCCTGTACTCAAATCCTCTTGTAATGAAGGCCAGCATACCATTTGCCTCCCTAATGGCTTGCTGCACCTGCACATTCACTTTCAGTGACTCATGTACAAGGACACCCAGGTCCCTTTGAGCCTCTGCAATCCCCAATCTTTCACCATTTAGGAAATACTTTGCCTTTCTGTTTTTTCTACCAAAGTGGATAACTTCACATTTATCCATGTTATATTCCATCTGCCATGTTCTCGCCCACTCACTGAGCCTGTCGAGATCCCCTTGAAGCCTCTTCACATCCTCTTCGCAACTGCTACTGCCACCTAGCTTTATATCATCAGCAAATTTGGAAATGTTACATTTAGTCCCCTCATCCAAATCATTGATATAGATTGTGAATAGCTGGGGCCCAAGCACCAATCCTTGCGGTACCCCACTAGTCACAGCCTGCCATCCTGAAAAAGACCCGTTTATCCCTACTCTTTGTTTTCTGTCTGTTAACCAATTCTCAATCCATGCTAGTATATTACCCCCAATTCCATGTGCCCTAATTTTGTTCACCAACCTCTTGTGTTGGACGTTATCGAAGGCCTTTTGAAAATCGAGATACACCACATCTACCGGTTCCCCTTTGTCTACTCCACTAGTTACATCCTCAAAGAACTCCAATAGGTTAGTGTGATTGATCCTTTATTATCTTTTATCTCTATCCATATGGATTCTGTTTTTGTCTTGCTGATATCTACGTCCCTTTTTTCTACTGCCATTCTGTTATCCCTAATAAGTACAGCTACTCCACCTCCCCTTTTTCCCTCTCTATCTTTTCTAAATATGTTATACCCTGCAATGTTTAATTCCCAGTCCTGATTTTTCTGTACCTATGTCTCAGTAATCCCTAGTATGTCTGGCTCCTCCCAATGCATGATTACCTCCAGCTCCCCTGTTTTATTACGGACACTGTGTGCATTGCTGTACAGGCAGTTTAACTAGAACTAGGGGGCATAGTCTTAGAATAAGGGGCTGCTCTTTCAAAACTGAGATGAGAAGGAACTACTTCACTCAGAGGGTGGTAGGTCCATGGAATATGCTGCCCCAAAAAGCTGTAGAAGCTACATCATTACATAAATTTAAAACAGAAATAGACAGTTTCCTAGAAGTAAAGGGACTTAAGGGTTACGGGGAGCGGGCAGGAATTTGGACATGAGTCTAGGTTCGGATCGGTCATGGCCCTGTGGGTAGCGTAGCGGGCCCAGGGGCTGTGTAGCCTGATCCTGCTCCTATTTCGTGTGTCCAATTCTGTTAGGTTCAGGAGATGGTTCTGTGATAGTAGATTGGCGGTTAGGATCAGATCAGCCATGATCTTATTGAATGGCGGAGCAGGCTCGAGGGGCCAATTGGCCTACTCCTGCTCCTATTTCTTATGTTCTTATGTTCTAACTCATTTTTAATAGGATTTCCTCTCACTTTATGGTTATCCATCTTTTTAGACTCCTGTTCGATAACTCTATTTGCTCCCTTGCCATCAATGTCCTCCCTTACATTATTCTTTCCTATGCTCTCTTTTCCTGTTTTGTTTATATTGAGGCTGCTTATGTTTCTTGTAGATCCCTCCCCCCTTCTTACTAGTTTAAAGCTTTTGCCACCTCCCTATTTACCCTTTCCGCTCGGACACGGGTCCCATCCCGGTTCAGGTGGAGCCCGTCAATGGTGAGAGAGGTTGTTCCAGTGAGGTGACACTGGATAGAGAGTTTGCTCCAAACACTTGCAAGCTGCATAAAGCTCAATCTGTCTTCCAAATGCAGTAAGCAACAGCTTCTGAGCTTGGAAAGTGAAGACCTATGAAATGGGAGCTTTCATAGACCATTTGCAGCTGTCAGATTAGTAAATCATCCCATGCTGACACAACGCCCGACCTACTTACCTGACGTGATCCCCTCGTGCCGGGAAACTCATGGAAAAGCTGGTAAAATGGTAAGTACATGGCAAAATCCTGCTTAACTACCTTTTAACAAGCTTTTAAGTATCTAAATTGGCTGACCCGCCGCTTAGTGTCGGGTCTGTTCAGGGATGGCAGACCCGACACTTGGGAAACTACAAGGAGGCGGGTTCAGAGCGGGATCCCGACCCGCTGTCAATCTTTTTGATTTTGACAGCAGACCCGCCTGCGATCCTGCACTCTGAGCGCCGGTAAAATTCCGGCCCTGGTCTTCGAATAACTTTGAAGTGATAGTTATTACACATAACTCTTTCATGTGTAATAACTATCCCTTACCCAAAACAGGAGCAACATGAGTTTAATTTGCAGTGCACTGTACTGGAGTAAGCGGTTGGAAGTTGCTCACAGAGGAGTCGATCGATTGTGTCGGTATGTCCCAATGCTTCCAGGAGTTATCAAAAATAGCTCAGAAACCAATCTCAATGCAAGTTCCCACTACATACAAGCATTTATCACTACCCCCCCCCCCGCACTTCTCTCTCTATATCTCTCTCTCTCTTTCGAGTCAGAAGGTTGTGGGTTCAAGCCCCACTCCAGGACTGCACCAAGTGCTGTCTTTCAGACGAGACGCCAAACCGAGACACCATCTGCTTGTTTAGATGGACGGGCAAGATCCCATGGCACTATTTGAAGAGCAAGGGAGTTCTCCTGGGGGGGGGGGGTGGGGGGGGGAGAAATTCATTATCGCCCCGGTTGGGGGTGGTAACTTTTGAAAGCTGGGAAACTTAAGCGCCTGGAGCGCGAAAGGACGCAGGCGAGGGCGTTGATGGTGCAGTGCTGCCACGTTCCAAGGCTCCTTCCCTCCCTTAAAGGGAAGGGCCATCGCTGCAGGCTCTGCATCAGGACTAGTCAATTGGTCCCCGATGGTGGTAGCGATCCGACTCCATCAGCCCCATGCACTCCAGCACGGTGCCGGGCTGATCGATCGCGGCCCAGGAGAACTAAAAAAAAAAATTGAACAGACACATTTCAGAAATTTAGGTACTTACCTCGGCAACCTCCCCTTTAACTTCCGCCCCCACCGAAGCGCCCGGCCTCCCGATCAACACCTCCTTGGTCGGGTCTGGGGCGCTACCGGGGTGATGCGCACGGCGATGATGTCACGATCTCCGGGCGAAGGAGATCGTGGCGCTTTGTGATACCGCCGCTGCAAACCTCTCACCGAAGTTCGCGGGAGTTGTTCATCTCACCGCACGAGCCCGGGCGGTAAGTTGTTAGCGCCCTTGTTATCACCCCCTGGGGGTGCTAACGGGAGGCGCTAACCCACCAAATTTATCCCCCTAGTGTCCTGGCCAACATTCCTCCCACAGCCAACATCCTCAAACAGATTAAACTGATCATTCATCTCAAATGAATGTTATAGTAAACACTGTATAGAAATCGCTATACCGGCCCGCCTCCCATCTTCCACACTCCATAAACTTGAGATCATGGGGGGTTTGCACAAGGCAGTTTCTCTGTGTTGGGGGTGGGGGGGGGGGGTGCGTGTAACCATAGGTGCACTTAAACAAAGTGCAGAGTGAAGGGTGAGTAGTGAGTGTTGCTTTAAGAGGGTGGAGGAGTGTGATGATGCCCAGTGTGCACAAGGTGAAAAAAAAAACCACTGTAAGTACCTTACCTTGCCAGATCTGGTGAGGTCATTGAATTTTTTCCCGCACTGCTCTGCTACCCTGGAAGTGAGGGAGTTGACTGACAGTACCTGTGGTGTCCGGTGGTCATGATAGGCGCTATATAAATGCAAAACTTTCTTTCTTTTTTGCCATTCAGCTACCTTTACAATTTGTTTCATTTTGTATTCCTGGATGCATGAGTCCTGAAAAACTGCACTTTTAATGGATTACAGAACAAAGTGTTCCCAGCGACAGATCCCACATTATTGGCATAGCATTGCTTTTGCTTTTTTATCAATAAATTCCGAAAATGTTGGTGTCTGGGAATTTATTTAAGCGTCAGAAGTGCATCATAAATATGCAATATTGATTTCCTGTGGTGTTCGTTTCTGTAACAAATTTTAAATGGACAGGAAAAGTAATTCTAGGGAACGAAACCGAGTATTTCCACTTGGATATATCACAGGTAAGTGGCTATTTTCTTTGTGTCAGTTAGTTTTGAACAATTTTTCCGTTGATGGATCACCCTTTGCGGAGCCCTGCGGGTCTTAAAATCACTCGATAACACAGCGGTGCAAAATGTCCTGATGTTCGGAGTCAGGGGAAAGCCCAGGAAAGGACAATTGCCGTTCTTGCATTTCTACCAGGATCCTGCAAACTGATTACGTAGAATGACACAGGATATACGGCACAGAAACAGGCCATTCGGCCCCACCAGTCCATGCCGGCGTTTATGCTCCACTCGAGCCTCCTCCCGTCTTTCCTCATCTAAATCTATCAGCGTAACCCTCTATTCCCTTCTCCCTCATATGCTTGTCCAGCCTCCCCTTAAATGCATCCATACGATTCGCTTCAACCACTCCCTGTGGTAGCGAGTTCCACATTCTCACCACTCTCTGGGTAAAGAAGTTTCTACTGAATTCCCTATTGGATTTCTTGGTGACTATCTTATATTGATGGCCTTGAGTTTTGCTCTTCCCCTACAAGTGGAAACATTCTCTCTGTATCCACTCTATCAAAACCTTTCATAATTTTAAAGACCTCTAGTAGGTCGCCCCCGCCCCCCACCCCCCCACTCAGCACTTCTCTTTTCAAGAGCCCAGTTTATCCTTTCCCCTCCTTCCCCCTCCCCACAGCCCTTTCCCCCACCACAGTTTCCTTGTGCATTTTTTGCTACATCACTGAAAGCAGAGCTAGGTCTAGAATAGCGAAGAGATTGCCTCAGGGCACTGAGAGACAGGCTGGCCTTGGCATCTATACCAGTGCCTTCTTGGGGGAAAAAAAAATGTCTACTTGTTTTCAGAAGCTGCCGATTTATCCTTGAATAAATGTTTGAACACAACAGCTGTGTTCAGCCGGCACTTTTATCAATGCATTCCAAAAAAAAAAAAGTCTGTCGCTGCGATTTGCACAAAGCAAGAGGTTTTATTCGGTTTACTTCGGCCAGTGGGTGTACACATTCGAGGGAGAAAATGAAAAAGAAAGACTTGGCATTTCTACGACCTTTCATGACCTCGGGACGTTCCCAAAGCGCTTTACAGCCAATTTCATGGTCATTATCACATTGCTGTTTGTGGGAGCTTGCTGTGCGCAAACTGGCTGCCGCGTTTCCTACATTACAACAGTGAGCACACTTCAAAAAGTGCTTCATTGGCTGTAAAGCGCTTTGAGACGTCCGGTGGTCGTGAAAGGCGCCGTAGAAATGCAAGTCTGTCTTTTCTTTTCAATGAATTACTTTTTGAAGTGGAGTCACTGTTGTAATGTGGGAAACGCGGCAGCCAGTTTGCGCACAGCAAGCTCCCACAAACAGCAATGTGAGAATGACCAGATTATCTGTTTTTGTTCGCGATGTTGGTTGAGGGATAAATATTGACACCGGGGAGAACTCCCCTGCTCTTCTTCCAATGGTGCCGTGGGATCTTTTATGTCCACTTGAGAGAGCTCGGTTTAACGTCTCATCTGAAAAACGAGAGACTCCATATTGGTTGTGCGGTGACTTGATTGTATTTACTTTACTTAATTCCTTTCAATCACTTGAGCAATAGTACAGAGGATTAAGTAAAATGGTATTACCCACTTCTCTGAAACATAGAAGATAGGAGCAGGAGTAGGCCATTCGGCCCCTTGAGCCTGAATTGAATTGAATTGAATTGAACCCATTTAATGAGATCATGGCTGATCATCCAAATTCAGTACCCTGTCCCTGCTTTCTCCCCATATCCCTTGATCCCTTTAGCCTTAAGAAATATATCTATCTCCTTCTTGAATATATTTAATGAATTGGCCTCAACTGCCTTCTGTGATAGAGAATTCCACAGGTTCACCACTCTCTGGGTGAAGAAATTCCTCCTCATCTCAGTCCTAAATGGCTTACCCCTTATCCTTAGACTGTGACCTCTGGTTCAGGACTCCCCCGCCATCTGGAACATCCTTCCTGCATCTAGTCTGTCTAGTCCTGTTAGAATTTTATAAGTTTCAATGAGATCCCCTCTCATTCTTCTAAACTCTAGCGAATATAAGCCTAATCGACCCAATCTCTCTTCATACGTCATTCCTTGCCATCCCAGGTATCAGTCTGGTAAATCTTCGCTGCACTCCCTCCATGGCAAGAACATCCTTCCTCAGATAAGGCGACCAAAACTGCACACAGTACTCAAGGTGTGGTCTCACCAAGGCCTTGTACAACTGCAGCAAGTTTAAACTGCCTCCCTTCCTGCCTGTGACCAGGTTCAGTGGCTCTACTTTCCCCTCTTTCTTGCATTGTTACTTTACCTAATTGCATGCAAACCCACTTCATTAATATGCAGACTCGCCTTTGGATTGTGTGAAGATCGTAATCTCACCCATCTGCTCTTACTTCCCCTGATCAATAGCCCTCCCGTGCTGTGATCAAATGGTCCTCTTATCAGCACCTCACACACGATCAAACTGCGCGTTGAGTTTACTGTTGCATCATCCGAAACTCACGCCAGCATCAGTATCACCCGAAACTTATTGGGCTGGATATTCCGACCCCCACGGGTGCGTGCGAGGTGTGTACGCGCCCGTAGGGGCCTCGCAAATGCCGGTTTCAGGCGTGCGAAGCGCACGCGCTAAAACCCGGCACTCCCAATCTGTCAAGAAGGGCCTCCGCGGGGGTAGAGTTCCGCCTTCTGCACAACCTCCGCCTGCTGAAAATCTTTAAAAATCTTACGCCCGGTAAAAGCCTGCGTAAGGCCTGCTTTTAGCAGCTTAAGGGTTTTCACTCATTTATAATTTTAAAATACTTTTAAAAAAGGTAAGTTTATTTTTAGCCCCGTAAAAAACAAATTATTTTTTTCAAAAAATTTAATATTTGTTTAAAATATTTAATTTAATGTAATTTTAACTAATTTTAAATACGTGATTAAAAAAAAATGTATTTAATGTTTAACTGTGTTTTTTAAGTGATCCCCATTCATACTTTTGACAGTTCCGTGCGTAGAGACCCGTCAAAAGTGTGAAGGGGGATTCCCTTCTTTGATTGGTTCCCCATGGCTCACGTGATCCCAGGGACGCTTGCGAACCGCCTGCGCCCCCTGGGATACCTGGGCCTCTGCGCATTTCGTATAGCAGAGGCCCAGGATCGGAAGTCTCGGGACCTACGGAGCCAGCGGGTAAGTGCGTAGATTTTTTGCGATCGGAGGCATCTGCCTGCAGGAAGCCTCCGATCGGAAAATCAGGGCCAAAGAAAAGTGGTATTGCTTTGTGACACTTTGTGTTCATTGCTGCCTATATTGGGTATGGTAATATAGTGGTTATGTTACTGAACTAGTAATCCAGAGGCCTGGACTAATGATCTGGAGATCATGAGTTCAAATCCCATCACGGCAGCTGGGGAATTAAAAAATTCAGTTAAATAAATCTGGAATTAAAAGCCAGTATCAGTAATGGTGACCATGAAGCTGTCAGATTGTTTTCAAAAAGTTCAACACCATCCAGGACAAAGCAGCCCGCTTGATTGGCCCCCCATCCACCACCTTAAACATTCACTCCCTCCACCACCGGCGCACCGTGGCTGCAGTGTGTACCATCTACAAGATGCACTGCAGCAACTCGCCAAGGCTTCTTCGGCAGCACCTCCCAAACCCGCGACCTCTACCACCTAGAAGGACAAGGGTAGCAGGCACATGGGAACACCACCACCTCCAAGTTCCCCTCCAAGTCACACACCATCCTGATTTGGAAATATATTGGCCGTTCCTTCATCGTCGCTGGGTCAAAATCTGGAACTCCCTCCCTAACAGCACTGTGGGAGTACCTTCACCACATGGACTGCAGCGGTTCAAGAAGGTGGATCACCACCACCTTCTCAAGGGCAATTAGGGATGGGCAATAAATGCTGGCCTTGCCAGCGACACCCACATCCCATAAAAAATGAATTGAAAAGAAACCCATCTGGCTCACTAATGTCCTTTAGAGAAGGAAATCTGCCGTGCCTTACCCGGTCTGGCCTATACCTATATGTGACTCCAGACCCACAGCAAAGTGTTTGACTCAACTGCTTTCTGAAATGGCCAAGTAAGCCACTCAGTTGTATTCAAGAAGGCCGCTTGCCACCACCTTCTCGCGGGCAATTAGGGATGGGCAATAGATGGTGGCCTTGTCGGCGACACCCACATCGAATGAATGAATTAAAAAAAATATAGATTCTATGTAAATGATTTACAGAGAACTTGTAACTCCAAAGGAGCATTTTGCCAATCCCGAACACCTTGCAGCAAGAGATGCAATGTGAGGGATAAGCTAATTGCACAGTGATTCCGCTGCCCTGCTCATTCCCCTGCCCTGAAATCTTACTCAAAGGGCCCCTGCATTAACAATCCTTATTACACATCCTTCACCACTCCTGCATTGAAGAACATTGAGCCCAATCAGCCAGCTTCTATATCAATGACATACAGACGATGTAGACTCTCAAGTTGCTATAAAACCACACTGCTGACCGCAGAGCCAGCGGCAATAATGGTGATGAACTTAACACCAAACACAATAAGGACAAGGGCAGCAGGCGCATGGGAACACCACCACCTCCAAGTTCCCCTCCAAGTCACGCACCATCCTGACTGAGAAATATATCGGCCGTTCCTTCATCGTCGCTGGGTCAAAATCCTGGAACTCTCTCCCTAACAGCACTGTGGGAGCACCTCACCGCACGGACTGCAGCGGTTCAAGAAGGCGGCTCACCACCACCTTCTCAAGGGCAACTAGGGGATGGGCAATAAATGCTGGCCTTGCCAGCGACGCCCACATCCCATAAACGAATAATAATTAAAAAAAATTGCCTTGAATTCATTTCCCACTCAAGCGTCAATGCAGGTTGCCTTTCTTATAAGAAGGTTTCCTAACTCTACTGCTACTATGAGGTGCTTCCCCTAGTGGCCTCAGCGAAGCTGGTGGAAGGCGACTGTTCCTCATGTTGGGACCCTTGAGATGCTAGTGTCCAGCGGCTTCTGGGTGCTTGAACCTGTGAAAGAAAGAACTTGCATTTATATCGCGCCTTTCACAACCTCAGGACATCCCAAAGCACTTCCCAGTCAATGAAGTACTTTAGAACTGTAGTCTCTGCTGTAATGGGGAGGGCTAACAAGGAAAGGGAATACACATTAAATGGTAGGACACTGAGTAGTGTAGAGGAACAAAGGGACCTTGGAGTGCATGTCCACAGATCCCTGAAGGTAGCAGGCCAGGTAGATAAGGTGGTTAAGAAGGCATACGGAATGCTTGCCTTTATTAGCTGTGGCATAGAATACAAGAGCAGGGGGGGTTATGCTTCAACTGTATAAAACACTAGTTAGGCCTCTGCTAGAGTACTGCGTGCAGTTCTGGTCACCACATTACAAGAAAGATGTGATTGCACTAGAGAGGTACAGAGGAGATTTACAAAGATGTTGCCGGGAGTAGAGAATCTTAGCTATGAGGAAAGACTGGATAGGCTGGGTCTGTTTTCCTTGGAACAGAGGAGGCTGAGGGGAGACCTTATTGAGGTGTATAAAATTATGAGGGGCAGAGATAAAGTGGATAGAAAGGACCTATTTCCCTTAGCAGAGGGGTCAAAAACCAGGGGGCACAGATTTAAAGTAATTGGTGGAAGGTTTAGAGCGGATTTGAGGGGAAATTTCTTCACCCAGAGGGTTGTGGGGGGTCTGGAACTCACTGCCTGAAAGGGTGGTAGATGCAGGAACCCTAACCACATTTAAAAAGTACTTGGATGTGCACTTGGGATGCTGTAACCTGCAGGGCTACGGACCAAGAGCTGGGAAGTGGGATTAGGCTGGATAGCTCTTTGTTGGCCGGCGCGGACACGATGGGCCGAAATGGCCTCCTTCCGTGCTGTAACTTTCTATGATTCTATAATGTAGGGAAACGCAGCAGCCAATTTGCACGAGACAAGCTCCCACAAATAGCTTTTGTTTAGTGATATTAGTTGAGGGATTAATTTTGGCCAGGACACCAGGGAGAACTCCCCATCTCTTCTTTGAAATAGTGGCGGTGGGATCTTTAAGGTCCACCTGAGAGGGCAGACGGGGTCTCAGTTGAGCATCTCATCCAAAAGACGGCATCTCCGACAGTGCAGCACTCCCTCAGTACTAGCACTGAGAGTGTCAGCCTAGATTTTGTGCTCAAATCTCCGGAGTGGGACTTGAACCCTGGACCTTCTGCCTCTGGAGGTGAGAGTGCGACCCACTGAGCCACAGCCTAGCTGAAGCCGGTGGCACCTGGGCCAGGGCAGTCTGGCCCAGCTGACTTCTTGGCACTGTCGCGGGTATTGGTTGAGGGGGTGGCGAAAGAGCAAATATACTGTTCCCATTGCGGCACTGGCATTTTCGCGGGGCTGGGGCCCATCACTTCCACTGATCTGCGGGGAGAGCAGACTCGAGAAGGTGAGTCTGCTCGATCCATCAATGTGACCCAGTGGCGGACATCTGTCTCTCCAAGGTGGAGCCCAGAGTTTGCGTGGCAACCGTGTGAGTTTCCACCAAAGCTGCCAAAGCTGCTGACCTTGGCTTCCTTTGTGAGGGCCCGACTGCAGAGTCCCAGGAGGTGGCCACACTTACCATGCTGGACTGCAGAGTGCTGATGCCACGCGAGGTGACACACTGGAAACGGACTCCTCCATACTTTCAGCCATAGTGCTGACATTCCTTGGCTGTATTTGCACAAAGGGTAGTGGAAATATGGAACTCAGCACTCCCCCCCCCCGCCACCAAAAAAAAGCTGTTGAGGCTGGGGGTCAATTGAAAATTTCAAAACCGAGATTGATAGATTTTTGTTAGGCAAGAGTTTTAAGGGCTATGACACCAAGGCGGGTAGATGGAGTTAAGATACAGATCAGCCATGATCTAATTGAATGGCGGAACAGGCCCGAGGAGCTGAATGGCCTCCCCCTGTTCCTATGTTCCTAGTCCTTCCAATACTGGTACAACCTTTCACAGTTGGGCCCCTGATGTCCTCACCTTTGTCCTGCTCAGCAGAGCTGGGAGAGGACCATCACCCTCTGGTGAGCTGTCTCCTGAGAAGTCCGCGCCACTGGTACCGGCTGCTGCTCACTCACGCTTGGTGTTTTGACATGTGCAGACCCCACTGACTCCTTGTCCAACCCACAAACTAATGGACATGTTTCTGGAGAAGGAGAGGATTGAGGGATGAGACAAGAAGGTAGCTGGATGAGGTGGAGACCAAAGGAAAAGGCCAAATGACCTCTTCTCATTACTCAAATTTCCTGCGCTCCTTTCTTGTATTGTGCCATGATATGTACATTTCATAGTGTCATACGGCACAGAAGGAGACCATTCGGCCCATCGAGTCCATGCTGGCCCCAGCACTGACCCTTGGGGAACACCACTGTCTACCATCCTCCAGTCTGAAAAAACAGCCATTTACCACAACTCGCTGTTTTCTGTCCTTGAGCCAATTCCTTATCCAAGCTGCCACTGACCCACCTATTCCATGAGCCTCAATTTTGTTAACCAGCCTTCTATGTGGTACTTTGTCAAATGCCTTCAATGCAAAAATATCAAAAGATTTAAATCACTTTGAAAATAGGAAAATATTGATTTATGTAAAGAAATTTAGAGTTAGGCTTACCTTCCATAAGGATCCAGAGGTTGCAAGATATAGAAAAATCTATGTAATTCTGTGTAATTCTGATTCTATAGCCTAGAAATGACTGCTTCAGCACTATTATTGAGGGGTTAACTGAATATTGCTTGGGTTTTTTGAGAATTATTAAATGTTCTGGTTAGCAATCCCTTCTTAATGTTCCTTGGAGTTGCACTGAAACATACACTTTAACATCCACACAGCAGGTCATCTAATGAAGTTGCCGAATCAATAATATAGCCTATCAGCTATGAACTGCAATAATGAGTCATTTGAAAAGCTGAAATAGTGCAAGGGAGCCCCAGGCAGCTGTTTACTGAGCGATCTTTCTGCAAGAACGGCCTATTGCAGACAGAGGAAAGATGGGTTTACGACTCAATTCCTTGAAGCCCTGCTGCAAAGAATTCGCAGAGTGTTTATTGACACCACTGTGTTAGCCAATGAGCTGGAAACTTACGGCAGGACTCACAGCAAACAGTCTATTTTACAGCGAACAGAAATTATTTACTCAGTAAACAGAGTCTGTTTAAGCAGCGCACAACAGCAAACAGTCTACAGAGTCTATTTAAACAGCGCACTACAGAAAACAGTCCACAGAGTCTATTTAAAAAAAGAGGCTGTATGAACTACAGCAAACAGAACTCATGACCGAAACTACAGCAAAGTCTCCCGATAAAAGCAGGATTACTTCTCCAACACAATGCAGTGAGGATAGTTACAGAATACAAATTATGTGAGTAACATCAATCCCAGTCACTTACACCAAGGCATGATTGATGGGAGAATTACCGAATCATCTCCATTCTGGGCAGGACCTGTGGTGTCACTATATGTAGTTAAAAATTAGGGAGCAGAGGGACAGAATGTATGGGACTGATGGCTACTCAACCCTCTCCTCGGGAGTGCCTGGTCTAGCAAGGTATGGAGGGGGTAGCCAAAAGGGTAAATGCTGTGCTCAGGCACGGTAGGAACTGGAAAGGTATTGGGGGAAAAAAAAAGATGTCATACCTGCAGAAGTCTGATAAGTTAAGCCGACATCACTGCTATGCCTAACAAGCACCTGCCAGTAGAAGATAGTTTTGAAATCTTCAATTGACCCCCCCCCCAGCCTCAGCAGCTTTTTCTGGGGAGTGAGTTCCAGATTTCCACCACCCTTTGTGTGAAGAAGTGCTTCCTGACATCACCCCTGAACGGCCTGGCTCTAATTTTTAAGTTATGCCCCCTTGTTCTGGACTCCCCCCGCCAGAGGAAATAGTTTCTCCCTCTCTCTACCCTGTCAAATCCTTTAATCATCTTAAACACCTCAATTAGGTCAACCATTAATCTTTTATACTCGAGGGAATACAATCCTAATCTAGGCAGCATTTCCTCATAATTTAGCCCTTTTTAGCCCCGATATCATTCTGGTGAATCTGCGCTGCACCCCCTCCAAGGCCAATATATCCTTCCTGAGGTGTGGTGCCCAGAGCTGAACGCAGTTACTCCAGATGGGATCTAACCAGAGCTTTTTACAACTATATGGGTGCTTGAGTTGCAGGAGCCTGACTGTGCACACTACTTGGAGGCCTAGAGCCAGTGAAACCCCATCAGGGTGTCGGTGAAACATGTCTACCAGCCAGCATCCAATCTCCGGCCACTAGGGAAGAAAAATTAGGTTAGGTGTTAGACGTAACACAAAATCCATTATCACAAAGAGGAAGGCCCTTCAAAAAACATTACGATAAATTGATTAAGTACACTGCACTTGATTTGTCTAATGTGCTGAGTATTTATATCTCATTGGTTAGAATAAAGCAGGAGCCAGGCAGAAGATGGGAAAAGATGATATTTGATGTGGATGAAAGGTGGCAGGACATACTGAGAGAGTGGTTAGCAAAGCATATGGGATCTTGGGCTTCATAAATAGAGGTATTGAGTACAAAAGTAGAGAAGTTATGCTGAACCTTTATAAAGCGCTGGTTAGGCCACAACTGGAGTATTGCATCCAGTTCTGGTCACCACACTTTAGGAAGGATGTGAAGGCACTTGAGAGGGTGCAGAGGAGATTTACCAGAATGGTTCCGGGGATGGGGGATCTTAGCTACAAGGACAGGTTGGAGAAGCTGGATTTGTTTTCATTAGAGCAAAGGAGGTTGAGGGGTGATTTGATAGAGGAGTACAAGATTATGACGGGTTTGGATAGGCTACGCGGGGAAAGGCTGTTCCCACTATTTGATGGTACAAGGACTAGGGGACACAGATTTAAGGTTTTGGGCAAGAGATACAGGGGGGACGTGAGGAAAAACTTTTTTACGCAGCGAGTGGTGAGGACCTGGAACTCGCTGCCGACGGAAGTAGTGGGAGCGGAGACACTCAATGTTTTCAAGGGGAGACTGGATAGGCGCTTGAGGGAAATAAACTTGCAGGGCTACGGGGATAGAGCGGGGGAATGGGACTGACTGGATTGCTCTGCAGAGAGCCGGCATGGACTCGATGGGCTGAACGGCCTCTTTCTGTGCCGTTATGACTCTATGACTCTATGTATCACTCTATTTGAGGAACAGTGCAAAGTCTAGGTAAAAATGGTTTTCGGAAGGTTAACTTGCAGATTTAAGAAAAGTGGCAGCTCTGAGCGCATTGGAAGACATCTTGAATTAGTGTCTGTGGACCAGTTTTCATTGCTACATGGCTAGTCGTGCAGCTAATTCTTCCACGCCATTTCCTCAGTCTCACTTGCCTTGCCTTCCACAGGTGTATTCAGATGGGTGAAGGAAACAGCATGAACTGAAAGGAAATTTGGGCAGATGAAGTCATCACATCATTAGGAAATATTGACACGTAACTGCCGCAGCTAGAATGCTGCGTGCGTGCAGTTCTGGTCACCACATTACAGGAAGGATGTGATTGCACTAGAGAGGGTGCAGTGGAGATTTACGAGGATGTTGCCTGGGCTGGGGAATTTTAGCTGTGAGGAAAGATTGGATTGGCTGGGGTTGTTTTCTTTGGAACAGAGGAGGCTGAGGGGAGACCTAATTGAAATGTATAAAATTATGAGGGGCCTAGATAGAGTGGATAGGAAGGACCTATTTCCCTTAGCAGAGAGGTCAATAACCAGGGGGCATAGATTTAAAGTAATTGGTAGAAGGATTAGAGGGGAGTTGAGGAGAACTTTCTTCACCCAGAGGGTGGTGGGGGTCTGGAACTCACTGCCTGAAAGGGTGATAGAGGCAGAAACCCTCATCACATTTAAAAAGTGCTTGGATATGCACTTGAAGTGCCGTAACCTGCAGGGCTACGGACCAAGAGCTGGAAAGTGGGATTAGGGTTGGATGGCTCTTTGTCGGCCGGCACAGACACGATGGGCCGAATGGCCTCCTTCCGTGCTGTAAATATCTATGATTCTGTGATTCTTGCTGCACCAATTCAAAGAACTGCAACAGAGAAAAAATAGGTAGAGATTTTAAAAGGGAATAATAATCAGAGATTCTAAAGGGAGTTGGATATACACTTAACAAGCAAATATTTGCAGGGCTGTGAGGAAAGGACAGGGGGGGTGGCACTAATTGGAGAGCCCTTTCACAGGCATGATGGGGGCTGAATGGCCTCCTTCTGTGCTGTGAGATTCCGCGATTGCATTTGGCGTAACGAATCACTACCTGATTTTCCGGGTTGAAATGTAAACTTTACGCCGCGGGAAATAAAAAATGGCCATTACCGATCGATCACAACATCTCGGCTGTTGCATCTGGATCACATCTGCATCGGTCACACTTCCGGCGCCATGCTGTCACGCACGCAAATTTCTATTTTCCTACTTTTTAAAAAATAATTATTTAAATGTCTGTCCGACCTATAATGAAACTCATCTTCTGCTAAAAGCAATTACCCTCTGAACGAGACACAGAAACTTCGAACTTATTTCTGACACTTAAGAAAAAAAGATATATATATATTGTAGGGGGTGGTGGTTTGTGTCAGCTTTACCTCTGACAGCTGAGCGGTTCGAATCGCTCCCGCTCCCTTGGTTCTAGACCTTGGACTTATTTGGGGGTTGTGACAAAAGGTGCAGCAGACAACTGAGTTTGATGAAAATAACTTCAATCTTTATTAAAAGGTAAAACACAAATGACAACACTCTTAACACTCTAAAGGTGGGGAACACTTCGGGACAAGCGAGGGAAATGACAGTAGAACAATACTTCACCCCTCCCAACCCCACTTTACTAGCTAAGTTAGGTTTTGAAGGACCAGGGATAATGCTCACCAATCCTTTGACAGTTGGGCTAAATCGCAGTTTTGGGGTTCGCTGTTTATGGCGGTTAGTGTCTGCCGTACCCCGTACGCGGTAGAGGACTTCACCTGAGTCTCTGGTCAGTCTTCGCGAGTCCGCTGATGCGGTAGGATGTCGTTTTGGATTTATCTGGTGAGTACCCTATTTCTTTGGTTTAGCAGTAGGGTTTAGAGTCTTTGGGGAAAATCTTACCCAGGGGTAAGTCAGGAGTAGATTGTAGAGTGGAAACTTTGCGGTTCTTTGGGTTTTCTTCCCTTGAGTTGGTCTTTGTTGGTCGCGGTGGCCTGCTATTACCCGGTCAGTTGGGGGTAATGCACGGTTGTTGGTTACTTGAGGCCTTTAGTTTCCGCGATGGTTTGAGGCCTTGTCTAGTGTGTCGGTCGACCTTGTGGAGCCGTCGGTGACTTGTTGCTGCTTGTTGCTCTGGGTGACTGTGTTGGGACCGTTGTTGGAGGTCCGTTGAGGTGGTATCTTCACGAGCTGGACTCAGGTGTGTCTGAGTGGTGAGCGATGCCGACTCGCTTCCAGCTCGGTTTGTCTTCTTCCTGGTTTCTTCTTCTTCTGATGACCACGGACTGCGACCTTGAACTGCTTAACGGGCCTTCAATTATACGGAATTGAAGTGGCCTTATCTACCCGCCAAATCTACTCAGTTCATTGTCTGATTTTGGCGGGCCTGTTACCAGTAAGTGTCAAATGGCCTTTGGGATGGTTTGCATCCTGTCGATCTCCTTGGCTGATCACTGGTGATTGATTTCATGTTTGGGTTTCTAGGCTGGACTCAGTCTTTCTATAGAATGGTCCTGAGTGGGTTTTATTGTGCATGTTTCTGATGGGCCCTGTAATTGGTTTGATGGGGCCTGTCTTTGGGTGGGACTGTCTTCTCCCAGGGTCTATTGTTCAAATGTTAATGTCTGCTGGGGCTTGAGTGGGGTCATCCCGGTTCCCCAGACAGTGTAATTAACTGCAATAACCAAAACTGCTTTTACAGAGGTCGAGCCCACCCCCTTGTCCCTTTACAGGCCCAGACATAGTTTTAAAATGCCAAAACTTGGTTTTTGGTCTTAAATTCCTTAGGTTAGGCCCAAATGCATTTTTATCACTCTGAGGTACTGCCAAAGTCCTTTTTCCTTAGGTTTTTGGGGATCTGCAAATTTTGGAAACCTTACAATATATAAAGAAAGCCTGTCTGATCTCTAATTGGCATGAGGAGTAATTACACTTTGTTAACCCTAAAGGCACAAAGACCCACACTTTAGTTCCACTCACATGCACTTTAACAGCAGAATATTAATAGCGCGTGACATGCTCCTGTCCTTATGAAATAATTGAGAGGTCGCACAACACCTGAGGAAGGAGCAATCGATAGCTCCGAAAGCTTGTGATTTCAAATAAAACTGTTGGACTATAACCTGGTGTTGTGCGACCTCTCAATTTTGTCCACCCCAGTCCAACACCGGCATCTCCGCCTTATGAAATAACACATTCTCTGTCTTACTTTGAGCAGGGTCATGGTAAATCTGCTACAATGTGGAAAAAAAGATGTCTTGCATCCAGTGTGGGCCTCTCACACTTCATTACAGACGCAAAATAACCTTCAAAAAGAGAGAGTGAGAGAGAGGAAGCCAAACACTTCTTGCTAGGCTCTTCTGCCCTGCAGTCAGAAACTTATAAGCAATTGCAAATAACTGCCCACGTTGATCACTTTTCCACATGAAATTCGATGCTGGGAGGCTGTTTCCCCTGGCTGGGGAGTCTAGAATCAGGGGGCACAGTCTCAGGATAAGGGGTCGGCCATTTAGGACTGAGATGAGGAGGAATTTCTTCACTCAGAGGGTTGTGAATCTTTGGAATTCTCTGCCCCAGAGGGCTGTGGATGCTCAGTCGTTGAGTATATTCAAGACTGAGATCGATAGATTTTTGGACTCTAGGGGAATCAAGGGATATGGGGATAGGGTGGGAAAATGGAGTTGAGGTTGAAGATCAGCCATGATCTTATTGAATGGCGGAGCAGGCTCGAGGGGCTGTATGGCCGACTCCTGCTCCTAATTCTGATGTTCTCATCAAGTACTCAAAGTTTGGCTTCCAAGGGACTGGTTAGTTGAAACATAGAATTCCATAGAATGTACAGCACAGAAACAGGCCATTCGGCCCAACTGGTCCGTGCCGGTGTTTATGCTCCACACGAGCCTCCTCCCACCCCTCTTCATCTCACCCTATCAGCGTAACCCTTTATTCCTTTCTCCCCTCTTGTGCTTATCCAGCTTCTCCTTGAAATGCATCTGTGCTATTCGCCTCAACCACTCCCTGTGGTAGCGAGTTCCACATTCTCACCACTCTCTGGGTAAAGAAGTTTCTACTGAATTCCGTATTTTATTGATTAGTGGCTCATACCTGAATAAATTCCGCAATTAGGATCTGCTAAAATATACAACTATTCACATCTTATTAAAATCTCACATCTGTGTAAACCTCTAGTCTGCACCGCTTGACTTCCTGTTGCAATATTTATGTTACACTTTTTCCCATTATAGGTTCACTAAGACCACATTTGGAATGGGTTTTGTCTCTGGAAAATTGCCATGTTGTAGTAACATCCTCCCACCTTTAGTATTCCTGCAGGATATCTTCTGGTCCATTCTGGTTTTTTCCCTCACTAGAAATATTACTTTATGGCTGAAGGAATGTTTATCTGCTAACTGGGCTGGAGCGCTTCAGCTATGAAGAGAGACTGGACAGGCTGGGGTTGTTTTCCTGAGAGCAGAGAAGGCTGAGGGGGGACCTGATCGAGGTGTACAAAATTATGAGGGGCATAGATTGGGTAGATAGAAAGGAACTTTACCCCTTAGTAGAGGGGTCAATAACCAGGGGGCATAGTTTCAAGGTAAAGGGGCAGGAAGTTTAGAGGGGATTTGAGGAGAAACTTTTTCACCCAGAGGGTGGTTGGAATCTGGAACTCACTGCCTGAAAGGGTGGTAGAGGCAGGAACCCTCACAACATTCAAGATGCATTTAGATGAGCACTTGAAACGCCATAGCATACAAGGCTACGGACCAAGTGCTGGAAAATGGGATTAGAATAGACAGGGCTTGATGGCCGGCGTGGACACGATGGGCCGAAGGGCCTCTTTCTGTGCTGTATAACTCTATGACTCTATAACTGTGCTTTCTGCAATGGTTAATGGGACATCTGCTGTTGAACTAACAGCTGCTGCAGGACTGTACGTGGTTGATGTGAATTTCTTGGTAAAGCTGGGGAATCGCTGACGGGGGCCAAGCAGCGGGGGCGAGAGGAGGAGTAAACCTGGATGTCCCGAGAAACCCGGCAGCTAAAGGGAGGAGGGGACTGCTGCATGGAAGAGGTAAGTGCTTTTCCCAGTGCTGTTTGTGGGCCAGGAGGAGCAGGAGTGCTTCCCCGCCAGCCCACCAAGCAAACCTACTTCCACCGCAACCACCCCACCCCACCCCACCCAAGATCACTGACTCCTCCTCCAGGATTGCCAACCTCCCCACCCTAGGATTGGAACCCCTCCCAAGATATGGACTTCCCCCCCACCCCCCACCCCGCCACGCTATCACTACCTCAGCAGTAGGCTCCCTACCTACCTGCACCTGGGGCTGCGGCCTCCTCCAGCGCGTTCCCTGCCTGCCAGGGAGCCACGCCCGCCAATCAGGCTGGCTTCCGGGTGGGGAACCCGCCGGGAAAGAAAAAAAAAAGATGCCCGCTGTGAAGTTAAAACTCCGCAGCATGCGGGGGAAACTTCCGGGTTGACTCCTTCCCCCGCCCCGCTCGGGAAAACCCGCCCCAGTCAAGATCGTGGCCATTATTTCTTTGTTTGTGTTTAGAACAGGAAGCAATGAGATCGCTGATCGGGAGTGGATTTTTTAAAGGGCGCGACTGCTGCCGAACGAAGCGGAAGTCATTGCGCCTGCGCTTTTCCAGCGGGTTCATTTTTTGTTTTCTGTCACCGGGCTTCCCAAAATGAGGAATAAAGAAGCGGATATAAAAAAAAAAAAAAAAATCTTGTTCAGTTGTAGTTTAATTTATTAATTGTGTGAATTGCGGTATTTATTCAGGTATCAGCCACTTGTTTGCGCACTAAGTTGTGGTTGGTCAGAGTCGGCAGTTAGTTTGGCCCCAGCTCCGTCTACTTTGACTACGGGAGAGTTGGGTTTGTTAATATTTCGCAAGTTACTTTGCTGAGACTAGAAGCGTTCGGAGATTCCTGCAGCAGTCGTGGGGACGGTAGATCGGGAACCTCTAACATTAATGAAACTTTATTAGTGATGTTCTTCAGCACTTCTCCGATCCTCCCTCTGTTGTGGTGACCGCTATTTAAAAAAAAATTTGCGACCCGACAGTGAGGCGCAGAATGCTTCTGTGCAGCTTCCGGTTCGTTGTCAGGAGTCACGATGTTTTTTTAAATGATATGGCACAGAAGGAGGCCATTCGGCCCATCGTGCCTGTGCCGGCTCTCTGAAAGACCTCTCCAATTAGTCCCACTCACCCCTGCCCTTTCCCCATAGCCCTGCAAATTTTCCCCCTGCAAGTATTTATCCAGTTCCCTTTTGAAAGTTACTATTGAATCTGCTTTTGTTATTTGGCTGAGGAATAAATATTGGCCCCAGGACAACTCCCCAGCTTTTCTTCGAAATAGTGACCGTGGGATCTTTTACGTCTACCTGAGAGAGCAGACGGGGCCTCGGTTTAACATCTCAACCAAAGGACGGCACCTCTGACAGTGCAGCACTCCCTCGGCATTGCACTGGGAGTGTCAGCCTAGCTTTGTTATGCTCAAGACCGTGGAGTGGGACTTGAACCCACAACCTTCTGACTCAAAGAGCGGGTGTGTTACCCACTGAGCCACAGATGACACTTGGGATGTTTTATTATGTTAAAGGCGCTATTTAAATACAAGTTGTTGTTGTTGTTGTTGATCGGCATTTACAGGGGGATTTTTAACCTAAGAAACGGGTGGGTTCGGAACGTGGGGATAGTTAAATTGTTAAAAAATCGGAATCCCGACCTGATTCTGCCTCCAAGCCACCCACTTCTGGTTTTACTGGGGGCGCGAGGACGGGGGCGAGTGACCAATCTGCTCCCAGGGGGCGGGATGTCAATTTAAATATTATAATGAGGCTGGAAGCCTCTTTTTTAACCTCCATTTTGTTTTTAACTGCACGTGGACGGGTTTTACACACTTCGTAAAACCCAGCAGTTACAGCAAGGCGAGGACTGCTGCATCCAGGAGGTAAGTGCCTTTATACCTACCTCCTGGATCCAGGGTCCCTGCCTAACCCAGCGCCCCCCCTGCGATCGGAGACCCCGCTCAGGCCTCCGACCACCCCCCCCCCACCAACAGGCATTCCCAACCCCCCCCACACCAGCACCCCAGCGATGATGCTGAGGCCCGCCACGATCTTCCGGTGGCCGGCCTCAAGCCTCCCTTCACCGCTGCCCCCATCATCCAGCCCCGATCCTCTCTCTCCCCCCCCCAGATCCTCTGCCTAAATCCCCCCACCCCGAACCAGTTAATGGTCCGGACCCCCACGCAGATTTTCCTATTAGTCTCTGTGCAGCCGCAAGGCCTACCCGCCCGCAGCCAGTCAACCTCTCAATCCGGGAAACCGAGGCCTCGCGTGCAAATCAGGCCCTGCCATTAAAGTCGGCAGGCCCTGTTTCCCGACTGCCACGGAGGCCCCCCCCCCCAACCCTGCCCCCCCAACCCGCCTTCCTCCTTAAAATTCCGGCCGATGAGATAGCAAAACTCAAAAAAACAATGCTTTTCACCTGCACCCAACTCCAGCCCTGCTAAATCCTGATTGCCTTTTTCTTTGGATTTAGCCAGTTTGTGCTTGTTTGGTGACTGTCGTGTGGAATTGCCTCGCTCGCTTCAAACTGAGGGGCTGAAGTTGAAAGCCTGTAGTACTTTCTTGCCATATTACTAAGTTCCTTGTTTCTATAATCAACGGCCCGGATTTTGCTGTGGCAGGGCATCTAACTGCGTCTGCCGTTAGTTAGACTCACGCTTGCTCGTTTAGGTTTATTAAATTTTTTGCGTGGCAAGTTGTTGAGAGTGCGAGCTGATAACGGCGCGGCGATGGGGAAACCGGGCAGGGCGAGCAACAGGGTATCTCCTTCACCAATCAGATTGAAGGCTGGTGAAATTAACAGGGGCAAGGACTGAGAAAGAAGTGTAAGTTGGAGTGGGTGAATTCAATGTCAAATCAGGTACAGAAAAAGAAATAAAGAGAGGGAAAGAAAGATTGGATTAAGAGAGAGAGGGGAAAAAGAGACAGAAAGGAAAAGAAAAAAAATGAAAATTTAACATTTGACATTTAAAAAAAATCTCCAACAACAATTAAAACCTGAAGGAATGAGACTCCAGACTTTGAATAGTTAATTTTCAGTGCCAGAGCAGTTGATTGGCAGCAATTAACAATCATCACGTCGTTAAAAGGGTACTTACGGTTGTAATGACTTGACTTAACTTTCTGTGGCGACTTTAGTTCCTACCTACTGCGCATGTACGGGAACATCACGCCACTCGATACATTTCAATAGCGAGTCAGGCAGGCGGCGAGATGTCATTTTCGCGAAGCTAACGGCGGAGCGGCGCAACTCGGACAGCAACTTTTGGATTTCCACGTTGAACCGCGCGTCTGCCCCTCGCCTGAAGTCGCTGTGGCAGTTGTGCGTAAATAACGGCGAGCGCCGTTAGCCTCCCCGGTATTTTGACAGCAAATTCTGGGCCAATATTTTACACTTCTCCACACTGAATAGCTGTGCCTTTAATATATATATGTTCAGGCAGGACTAGTTCACTGAATTTTTGATTTTTGTAGCGTTGATCGATACTTTTGGAAAATAAATTTCAGTAATAATTTATACTCTCCATCTTGCCCGCTGATTTCTGCAGAGAAGATTGGGGTAGAACAGCTAAATTAGATGAACTCCCCTTCCGTTGCCTCCTTCCTTCAGGCGATTCGCTAACATTCGTGCGTCTGCAGCAGGGCTCAGGAGTACACAAGGTCAGCTGTCCCCGTCCATGATAGACCGACAAACTTTAATTGATGTGCAGCAAGCAAAAGCATGTCAGTTTTGCCTTGCCTGAGATGGAATGGCTTACTGTAATGCAGCAATCAATGTCACAACTTGGCGAAGGTCTAATGAAACTCAACCAACTTGAAGTAAATGGATTGCAGGAAATAACAGATAGCGCTCCCACTTGAACCCATGACCTTCATGTCTAAATGCAAGCCCTTTAACATTCGTGGTATTGCCCTGCGTCTGTGAGGATGTTTTTTTTTTCTGCATTGACCCAATTCCACTGAGTGTAGAATTTAGCTACTTCTTTTTGGAATAGATTTGCTATTTTTTTCCCCCTTGGCATTTTTTTTTTTGTTAGTTTTTTTTTGTTTTCTGTGTCCATCAAGAATATTTCTGTTACTTCCTCCGAAAAGCTCGTTACGTCCGCGATCTGCGGTGCTGTGTGGTCCAGTCCCAATGGGCTTTGGAGGATCCTGGTGTTTTCGGTTTGTTGTCCATCACACAGTGAGGTTTTTCGCCAAGCCTTCCTTTCCTTTCTTCGCGATAGCAGAATTCACGCTGCGCTTATGTTGTTGGGAAATAGTGACGCCGGCAGCGGCGGAACTCAGTTGAAGCTTTTGTAGCATGGAAACTGAAAAATGGTAAGTCAGGAACTTGATTAATATCATAGAATCATACAGCACGTAAAGAGGCCATTCGGCCCATCGTGCCTGTGCCGGCTCTTTGAATGAGTCCCACTCCCCCCCCCCCCTGCTCTTTCCCCGTAGCCCTGCAAATTTTTCCTCTTCAAGTATTTATCCAATTCCCTTTTGAAAGCTACTCTTGATTCTGCTTCCACCGCCCTTTCAGGCAGCGCGTTCCAGATCATTAGAATCCTCTGTAAAAAAAAGTTTCTCCTCATCTCCCCTCTGGATCTTTTGCCAATTACCTCAAGCTTTTCCATTGTGTTTTTATTTATTATAAGTAAGATAAATGATACTTCAGATGTAAATGGTGGCATTGTGTTCTTCGGTCCACTAATATGGTAAATTGCCCTGCAATTGCTCATTTGCTGGCCTCCCTGCTCATGGAATATAAATTGGAGCTCATAGGTCTCCCTGACAGGTCTATCTCTCCTGGCCTCTGTGTTATGTTCTGTTGCCATTTTACACAGCCATTCTTCCCACTTGGCCTCTTTTTTTTAAATATCTGATTTCTATGCCCTCCCCGTCAGGTAGAACTCACTCTCCTCTGAGTCAGAAGGTTGTGGGTTCAAGCCTCACTCCAGGAGACTTGAGCACAAAAATCTAGGCTGACACTCCCAGTGCAGTACTGAGGGAGCGCCGCACTGTCGGAGGTGCCGTCTTTCAGATGAGACGTTAAACCGAGGTCCTGTCTGCCCTCTCAGGTGGGCGTAAAAGATCCCACGGCACTATTTCGAAGAAGAGAAGGAGAGTTATCCCCGGTGTCCTGGACCAACATTTATCCCTCAATCAACATCCCTAAAAAAATCGGATGATCTGATCATTATCACATTGCTGTTTGTGGGAGCTTGCTGTGCGCAAATTGGCTGCTGTGTTTCCCACATTACAACAGTGAGTACACTCCAAATGTCCTTCATTGGCTGTAAAGTGCTTTGGGACGTCCTGAGGTCGTGAAAGGCGCTATAGAAATGCAAGTCTTTCTTTCTTTCAATGTCTTATTCTGTATTCTCTCCACCACCTTCTAAGTTTAACAGGAAAACCACATTTATATCATAATTGTTCTCACTCCAATCATGCTTTTGCACAAACGAAGGCAACAATTTTTTTTTTCTTTCGCTTTATGTTTCTTTGAAAATGCTGTTACTGAGAAATAATTACTGTCAGAATATTCACCACGAGCACCCTTAGCCTGAGGGACTGAAGTTGGCTCTTCACGTGATACAAAACCTTGAAAGAGATTTGAAAGCGTTGACATGACAATAATTACACTTCCCTGGGTTTTTTACATTGTCCCTGGGTACACTGCCACTGATTTCAGTAAGTTTCCCACTCTGTATTGATCAGTCACTTGTTACTTTGAGGTCGGTCTGATATGTTGAAAGTAAATCGTTTGGAGTGCCAGTGCTAAGTTAGTAACTCAACCATTTGACAAGAGATTTATGAGCTATATATGAGCTCCCAGATTATTTCTGCCATATTCATATTGAAAGATTGTTTGACTTAATTTTTTGGTGAATGATAAAGCAACAGTGATTAGATAATGGTAGCCTAGTGGTTATGTTTCTGGACTAGTAATCCAGTAGGCCTGGACTAATGATCCGGAGATGTGAGTTCAAATCTCCACCACGGCAGCTGGGGAATTTAAATTCAGTTAATTAAATAAATCTGGAATAAAAAGCTAGTATCAGTAATGTTGACCATAGCCGAGATTTTCCTTACCTTGGAGGGTCCGGGGCGGGCGATGTTGGTGGTGGGTCGCGGCCCCGCTGCTGGCTCCATCCCGCTCTGGGAAATGAATTGACCTTGATTGGGCTTGTTAAGCCCCGACCAGCGCGTTACCCGGCCCAATTAGAGGAAGCGGGTCCGGTGACGTCATTCATGACGAGTCATCAGCCGGTTTCCTTAAAGGGACCATGGCCAACTTTATTTTGATGTTTGTGCTGTCAGTGTTCTACAGCATTGGAGTGCTGCAAACACTGACAATCACTGCACAGAGGCAGAGGGCTGCACCCGGGTTCTCCCATGACTCCCTTCATATGCTTATGGAGGGAGTCACAGCACGCAGGGAGGTCCTCTCCCCTTCCGATGGGTGGAAGAGACCTCCCCAGGAGATCAACACAGCCTGGTTGCACATTGCAGAGGAGGGCACAAGCAGGGATGTGGTCAGGAGGACCTGGGTGCAGTGGCGCAAACCTTTCAATGATCTCATTAGATCACGAAACATTAGTACAAAGCCACACTCAACCTCATCCTGCTGTGCCTCTCATCACATCCCCATCACTCTGCCTTCCCTACCCTACTCCTGCACATCCTTACTCACACCAACTTACCTTGCACCTCCACCCATCCCTCTCTATCTACATTATCACTTCCCCATCTCACTAGCCACCCCTCACACTCACCCTCATGCTAGTGCAATCATATCAACTAACAACACACAAGGGTAGCCACTTGGGTGTTTTATCCAATGTTTGTGTAAAGTTTCTATTAATGTGCTGTCAAACATTGAAATCTTTATTTGCATCATGTGGCAGCCAGGGTGTACAGCATAACGTTAAGTAAATCTGGCCATGATGAGGCCATCCCTGGCCTCCCGGGCAGCAATGTGCTCGGGTGCTGATGCCCTCTGTCCTGTGCAGCATCAGGTGATTGCGGAGAAGGTTGGTGTTGTTGTTGGTGCTGCTGGTGTGCCTGGTGCTGCTGGTGTTGGGGCTGATCGTGGTGGGATTCTGAGGACCAAGGTGAGAGAGTATAAGCAGTACCCATGCTGATGGAATAGATGGCAGGTGAAGTACAGATGACAGAAGCGATCTGTCAATGGTGAGAGAGGTAATGAGGTGAGACTGGATGGAGACTTGTGGAAAGACTTGCAGCATTCTGAATCTGTTGTGGAAATACAGTGAGGAACAGCTTGTGGTCAGGTGGGAGCTTTTACTGTTCATTTGAAGGTGTCAAGTAATCAGCTGGAGCAATGGCCACTGATCTCCCGCCTCAGGTTGACAGACGTGGTCACCGAACAGTGTGGTTCCTGTGGCCATGAAGTTAAAGTTTAAAAGTAAGGTTAAGGGTCTGGTAAGTACATTATAATGAGTTTAATTGGGTCGCCCGCCACTGCCTGTCGGGTCTGCTCAGCGCTGACAGACCCGACATTGTGAAAGGCACGTTGCGGTGGGTTGACAGCGGGTTCCTGACCTGTTGTCAAAAAAAATAACACATTCCCACCCGACCTGCCACCAATCCCGCCCGCTGACACCCCGGAAAGTTCCGGCCCATGTAACTACCGGATTGGCGTAAAAACCCATCTGGTTCAGTAATGCCCTTTATTAGGGAAGGAAATCTGCCATCCTTACCTGGTCTGGCCTATATATGGCTCCAGACCCACAGCAATGTGGTTGACTCTTAACTGCCCTTTGAAATGGCTGAGCGAGCCACTCAGTTAAGGGCAATTTAGGGATGGGCAATAAATGCTGGCCTTGCCGGCGGCGCCCACATCCCGTGAATGAATAAATTAAAAAAAATAAAGAATGTAAAATTTAGTGGCTATCAGAAGAACATAAGAAATAGGAGCAGGAGTCGGCCATTTGGCCCCTCGAGCCTGCTCCGCCATTTAATGAGATCATGGCTGATCTGATCTTGCCCGCTCCCCATAACCCTTGACTCCCTTATCGTTCAAAAATCTGTCTATCTCCACCTTAAATATATTCAATGACTCCACCTCCACAGCACCCTGGGGTAGAGAATTCCAAAGATTCACCACCCTCTGAGAGAAGAAATTCCTCCTCATCTCCGTTTTAGATGGGCGACCCCTTATTCTGAATGTGCCCCCTTGTTCTAGATACCCCCACCAGGGGAAACATCCTCTCAGCATCTACCCTGTCAAAGCCCCCTCAGAATCGTATACGTTTCAATAAGATCACCTCTCATTCTTCTAAACTGCAATGGGTATAGGCCCTATGGGGTGTTCAAATCCTGAGGAACAGATAATAGCTGTAAGGCCAACTAACAAGCGTGCACAGACGCAATGGTGAAGGGGATTGGAAATAGTTTATCTTCCTCACTCTACTAAAAGTCATTTTTTAAACATAAAGGTTTAGGATTTCCAATTTGGGCCCAGTCTGGGCGCAAATTGCGCTCAAATTTGCACTAGTTTTCCACAGTCAAGCTACGGTTCCAGTTTCCGCTCCAGTTAACTTGCATAATCGCAAACATGAAAGCTTCCATGAACCAGCGCAATCGGGCAGCGGCATAGAAGGGAACTGTTTATTTTTTTCCCCTTGCATGTGTAAGACGTTCTGATTGTCTGACAGTTTACAGAGTTCAGACCCGCGGAACAGACAACACAAAACCCAATGAATCTGTGAGACTTCTTTTTACTTAAAAAAATCAACAAGAGGTTTCAAGTAATTTCCAGAATACAAACTTGTACTCAATTCATGTGCTTATCACAAGCAAGCATCTAAAATCATTTACTTTAAGCTCAGGCGATTATAAGCAAAACCACATCCGTTACTATTCACCAGATGAGGGGTCAATTCAACGATGAACTAGACGTAGACTAACTTTAACTGGCAACTGACCAGGTCACCATCGTCTATAGCCCCCGCTGCAGCCCTGAATGTTTTGAAACAGCACCTTTTATACCCACTGACGTAAGAAAACTACTCGGCACTTGGTCTAAGCATTAAACAAAGCTTTAATCAACTGTTTTACAACATGGAGGTCTAGTTGTGTCCTGCACTGGTTCCTGTTAAGAATGTCCTGCGCAAGCTGGGCCCGTGCCCGAGTATTTATACTCTCCCTGGACAGCGCCACCCGCAGGCCACTCAGTATTATTTCATAAATGTGAGAAGTCGCACAACACCAGGTTATAGTCCAACAGCTTTATTTGAAATCACAAGCTTTCGGAGCGCTGCTCCTTCATCAGGTGAAGTGAAGAGATGCATATAGACACAGCATATATAGTCAGAGAACACTGCCAGATGATTACAGTTAATCTTTCCAACTGCCCTTTATCACACCTCGGCAGAGAGATAATCACGGCAATCACAGGTGTGGATGGTGTCCAAACAGGTCAGTCAGGAAAACATTACATCAAAGACAATGAGGTGGGGTCACAAGGGGTCAAATGTGGCAGATGCTGGGGTCTGTATGGAAAACAAAAAACTTTTTTTGCTGGAAATCACAACAGGTCCGGCCGCATCTGTGCAGAGAGAACAAACCAACGACGACTCGAGTCTGGATGACTCTACGTCAGGTGGGGTTACATGTAGCGTGACATGAACCCAAGATCCCGGTTGAGGCCGTCCTCATGGGTGCGAAACTTGGCTATCAGTTTCTGCTCGATGATTTTGCGTTGTCGTGTGTCTCGAAGGCCGCCTTCAAATCTTTACTTGTCTTACTTCTGCTTCTGAGTGTCAGCCGTGGCTCAGTGGGTAGCACCCTCGGCTCTGAGTCAGAAGGTTGTGGGTTGAAGCCCCTCTCCAGAGACTTGAGCACAAAAATCCAAGCTGACACTCCAGTATAGTGCTGAGGGAGTGCTGCACTGTCAGAGGTGCCGTCTTTCAGATGAGACGTTAAACTGAGGCCCCGTCTGCTCCCTCAGGTGGATGTAAAAGATCCCATGGCACTATTTCAAAGAAAAGTAGGGGAGGGTTTCCTGGCCAATCATTCCTCCCTTAACCAAAACAGATTATCTGGTCATTATCACATTTCTGTTTGTGGGAGCTCGCTGTGCGCAAATTGGCTGCCGCATTTCCTACATTACAACAGTGACTGCACGCCAAAAAGTACTTCATTGGCTGTAAAGCGCTTTAAGACGTCCAGTGGTCGTGAAAGGTGCTATATAAATGCAAGTCTTTCTTCCTTTTCTTTTTCCTCCTGGCACTCTTTGTCTCGTTCGGAGAATTGAAACATACGATACAGCACAGAAGGAGGCCATTCGGCCCATCGTGCCTGTGCCGGCTCTTTGAACGAGCTCTCCAATTAGTCCCACTCCCCCCTGCTCTTTCCCCACAGCCCTGCAAATTTTTCCCCTTCAAGTATTTATCCAATTCCCTTTTGAAAGTTACTATTGAATCTGCTTCCACCGCCCTTTCAGGCACGCATTCCAGATCACAACAACTCGCTGGGTAAAAAAAATTCTTCTCATCTCCCCTCTGTTTCTTTTGCCAATTACCTTAAATCTGTGTCCTCTGGTTCCCGACCCTCCTGCCAGTGGAAACAGTTTCTCCTTATTTACTCTATTAAAACCCATGTTTAAAAATGGTTGGATGAAAACCAGCTGTTTTCTAGCAACTGAGAGGACATTGAAGACTGACATCGCAGATGTGACCAGGCCAATCTTTGACGTGAATCTGTTCATCAAAACATGAAAGGTGCTGCCGAATGCGTCATTTGGTGCCCCATGATTCCCATAGGCATCAGGACAAGTACATTTATTTGCTGCATTGAAAGAATGAGAGTATTTGATACAATCATTAGGACCTTACATTCAAAAGGATGGACAGTACTGTGATTACTTCAGCACTCAAAATGTTGTCAGAAGGATAGAACCGGGCCTGTTGTTATTACAGAAAAGATTGAGAGGGAATATGATCAAGGTGACTGGACAATGTGGGCTTTGAAAGTTAAACTGCAGTCGAATATTTAACACAACAACTTGCATTTATACAGCGCCTTTAACGTAGTAAAAATATCCCGAGGCACTTCACAGGAGCGATTATCGGACAAAATTAGGGCCCAGGCAGCTGAAGGCGCGGCCGCCAAAGAGGCCAGAATTGGAGGAGCGCAGAGATCTCGGAGGGTTGTAGGGCTGGAGGAGGTTACAGAGATAGCGAGGGGGGCGAGGAGGCCATGGAGGGATTTCAACACAAGGATGAGAATTTTAAAATCGAGGCCTTGCCAGACCGGGAGCCATTGTAGGTCAGCGAGCACTTTAGAATATAAAATTAGCAAACCTCAATCAAGGGTAAGGGTGGAGATAAAAATAACTATTTTGGAATAGTGAATAAAAAAAAACATTTGGAAATGATTCTTACCAAGTTCAGTTAACACTGTGGGAAAAGGTTCACGAGGTTGATTCCTGGGATGGAAGGGTTGTCTTATGAGGAAAGGTTGAGCAAGTTGGGCCTACACTCATTGGAGTTTAGAAGAATGAGAGGTGATCTTATTGAAACATATAAGATTTTGAGGGGGTTGGACAGGGTAGATGCTGAGAGGATGTTTCCCCTCGTCAGGGAATTTAGAACGAGGGGGCATAGTCTCAGAATAAGGGGTCGCCTATTTAAGACGGAAATGAGGAGGAATTTCTTCTCTCAGAGGGTTGTGAATCTTTGGAATTCTCTACCCCAGAGAGCTGTGGAAGCTGAGTCATTGAATATATTCAAGGCGGAGATGGAGAGATTTTTGAGCAACAGAGGAGTCAAGGGTTATGGGGAGTGGGCAGGAAAGTGGAGTTGAGGCCAAAATCGGATCAGCCATGATCTCATTAAATGGGTTCGAGGCTCGAGGGGCCGAATGGCCTACTCCTACTCCTATTTCTTATGTTCTTATGTTCTAAAAGATTTCCTCAGTTTTCTATTTGTAGTGAGAATGTAAATGTATGTGTTTACACTACAAATAGGAAACAATGGCTCAAAAATTAGTCCCGCGACGCGAGAGTACGCACTGCATACTCTCGCGTATTCTGTCACCAATTGCCGGTTTTCTGCATGCACTGGGCATGCGCTGAAAACCGGCACTTGGTTTTTGGAAAAGGGGGCGGTTCCTCGGTGCACCGCGTGCGCGCTACAGGCTGCGCGCATGCTGTGCACTTAGTGCTTTGGACGCGCAGGTAAGGACGGAAGATTTTAGAAATGAAAAAAGGAGGAGTAAGACCCACTTTTAACAAGGTAAGTAGTGAATTAAGTATTATTTTGAATTTTTTTTAACAGGTATATCTTTTTTAGAGACTTTAAAGACAGGTAAGTTTATTTTTATAACTTTTTAAAAGATTTTAAATTTTTTCAAAAATTTAATTTATTTAAAATGGTTAATTTATTTAACTATACTTATTTTATTAATGTGATGGTTTTTTAAAAAATTTAATTGAGGTTTAGCTGTTATTTTGGGTGTGTGTAAGATTCATAGCTTTCACAGCACTTATGTGAAACTTATGAATGGAAGATGGTGTGCTGCCATTGGCTCTAACTGAGTCACGTGATCCCACAGCTCGCACGAATTCACTACGCCGGTGGGATACGCAAGCACTGCCCAGCTGATGTCTAGAACATCAAGTTCGTGCGAGCTGGATCTGAAAAAGCCAACGCGGAGTGAGAGATCGCGGGGAAGCCTTACCCCCGCGTCAACACTCAGTCTTTAATTTCTGGGCCAATGAATTACATAGAAACGTAGAAACATAGAAGATAGGAGCAGGAGTAGGCCATTCGGTCCCTTGAGCCTGCTCCGCCATTCGATGAGATCATGGCTGATCATCCAAACTCAGTACCCTGTACCTGCCTTCTCCCCATATCCCTTGATACCTTTAGCTTTAAGAAATATATCTAACTCATTCTTGAATATATTTAATGATTTGGCCTCAACTACCTTCTGTGGTAGAGAATTCCACAGGTTCACCACTCTCTGGATGAAGAAATTCTTCCTCATTTCTGTCCTAAATGGCTTACTCCTTATCCTTAGATTATGACCCCTGGTTCTGGACTCTCCGACCATCGGGAACATTCTTCCTGCATCTAGTTTGTCCAGACCTGTCAGAATTTTATATGTTTCGATGAGATCCCCTCTCATTCTTCTATACTCCAGCGAGTATAAGCCTAATCGACCCAATCTCTCCTCATATGTCATTCCTGCCATCCCAGGTATCAGCCTTGTGAATCTTCGCTGAACTCCTTCCATGGCAAGAACATCCTTCCTCAGATAAGGCGACCAAAACTGCACACAGTACTCAAGGTGTGGTCTCACCAAGGCCCTGTACAACTGCAGCAGGACATCCCTGTTCTTATACTTAAACCCTTTCGCTATGAAGGCCAACATACCATTTGCCTTCTTCACCGCCTGCTGCACCTGCATGCTTACATTCAGCGACTGGTGCACAAGGACACCCAGGTCTCGTTGCACTTCCCCTTCTCCCAATCTATTACCATTCAGATAATAGTCTGCCTTTCTGTTTTTGACACCAAAGTGGATAACCTCGCATTTATCCACGTTATATTGCATCTGCCACGCTTCTGCCCACTCACCCAACCTGTCCAAATCATCCTGGAGTTTCTCGGTATCCTCCTCGCAGCACACACGCCCACCCAGCTTTGTGTCATCTGCAAACTTGGAGATATTACATTTAGTTCCCTTATCTAGATCATTAATGTATATTGTGAATAGCTGGGGTCCAAGGACTGATCCCTGCGGTACCCCACTAGTCACTGCTTGCCACTCGGAAAAAGACCCATTAATTCCTATTCTCTGCTTTCTGTCCGCCAACCAGTTCTCTATCCAAGTCAATACCTTGCCCCCAGTCCCATGTGCCTTAATTTTACACGCTAATCTCTTATGCGGGACCTTATCGAAAGCCTTTTGAAAGTCCAAATACACCACATCTACTGGTTCTCCCTTATCTATTTTCCCAGTTACATCCTCAAAAGATTCCAGTAGATTAGTCAAGCACGATTTACCTTTTGTAAATCCATGTTGACTTTGTCTGATCCTGTCACTGTTTTTCAAGTGCTCAGCTATTACATCCTTTATAATGGACTCTAGCATTTTCCCCACTACCGATGTCAGGCTTACCGGTCTGTAATTCCCCGCTTTCTCTCTACCACCCTTTTTGAATAGTGGGGTAACATTAGCTACCCTCCAATCCATGGGTAAAGTTCCAGATTCCATCGAATGTTGGAAGATGATCAGCAATGCATCTACTATTTCTAGGGCCACTTCCTTAAGTACCCTAGGATGTAGATTATCAGGCCCTGGGGATTTATCGGCCCTCAATCCCGTCAATTTCCCTAACACCATTTCCCTGCAAATACTGATTTCTTTCAGTTCCTCCCTTTCATCAGACCCTATGTTCTCCAACATCTCTGGGAGGTTATTTGTGTCCCCCTTTGTGAAGACAGAACCAAAATATGCATTTAATTGGTCTGCCATTTCTTTGTTCCCCATTATAACTTCCCCCGCTTCTGACTGCAAGGGACCTACACTTGATTTCACTAATCTTTTTCTCTTCACATTCTTCTCCAGTGTTGCTTTAAAGAGGAATGTGATGAATATTTGGTTAAGAAATGTATTGGCAGTTATAGGGAGAATGATTTGCATCACATACCCTATGGAATACTTGGAAACGCTCCGAGACATCTGCGCTCCTCTAATTCTGGCCTCTTGAGCATCCCCGATTTCAATCTCTCCACCATTGGCGGCCGTGCCTTCAGCTGTCTGGGCCCTAAGCTCTGGAATTCCCTCCCTAAACCTCTCCACCTCTCCACCTCTCTCTCTCCTTCTTTAAGACACTCCTTAAAACCGACCTCTTTGGCCAAGCTTTTGGTCACCTGTCCCTAATATCTCCTTATGTGGCTCGGTGTCAAAGTTTGTTTGATATTCGCTCCTGTGAAGCACCTTTGGACATTTTACTACGTTAAAGGCGCTCTATAAATACAAGTTGCTGTTGTCGTTGACTGCAGTCTTGCAGGGACTAAGTGGGAATGTCATCTGCGAACTGCAACTGTTCAGGGTTGAATAAGATGTATTACAATGTGAATTAGTAGCCTGAAGTTTTTTTGTTCGATTTGCTTTTTAAATTGGCTGGGATAGAGCTTGGCGAATACACGCACAACTTTAATCATGTTCTCTTTTCTTGAGATTTTACATCTTTTTGTTGCTCCTTTTCCCGAAGGTGGCTAAATAAGTCGGAGAGAGTTCAGGGAAGTGTAAATCTTGCACGGTACTTCAGAGGGAGTGGCTTACCCTTGCTTTTTGTGGCCGTTTCTCATTGTAAGCTTTCTTATGTTCATACATGTCTATCCCTATAGGCTTTCAACAGGAGGGGTCTGATGCCAGAGCGGAGGGATGGCGGCAGATATTTCCCCACAAACTATCAATACTGGATATTAGAGCTGTGTTGGCACCATATAATTTGCCCAGTTTATCAATGTATTTTACTATCTGCGCTTTCTTTCTTAATAGTTTTAGAATTTTCTTTTACTACTTTTTGAAAATCTCTATTCATTCATGGGATGTGGGCGTCGCTGGCAAAGCCCAGCATTTACTGACCATTCCCTAGTTGCCCTCGAGCAGGTGGTGGTGAGCTGCCTTCTTGAACCGCTGCAGTCCGTGTGGTGAAGGTGCTCCCACAGTGCTGTTAGGGAGGGAGTTCCAGGATTTTGACCCAACGACGATAAAGGATCGGTTGATATATTGCCACAGGATATCTTTTCAGATCTTTGGCTCCTTTGATCTGAGGTCAGAAGAAGCTCTCTCTGTACCTGAGACTGCGCCAGCGGCAATCAGGAGGAAGCGTAAAAATCAATAATAAATATGGTTAAAAAATTATGCAAGGATGGATTATGTTAAATATTACCACTTGAAATATTAAAGATTTTAATAATCCAGTAGAATTGCCAGAAATTCTAACTCAGTAGAAGGTGTTTGATTTTGCACTAGTCTAGGAGACTTGCATCAGATGTTAAAACTTCATAGAGATGACAAAAAATAACATGATTGTAAATTTTGTTCTTAAAATCGATCTTTTGTCTGAAAATCAAATAAATAAATGCCTTACTATTACAAGAAAGGTGTAGAAAGGGTCATCTTGAAAGTACCCTCACATGTGAGTCAGAAAGTTGTTGGTTCATAGAGTCATAACGGCACAGAAGGAGGCCATTCGGCCCATCGAGTCCGTGTCAGCTCTCTGCAGAGCAATCCAGTCAGTCCCATTCCCCCGCTCTATCCCCGTAGCCCTGCAAGTTTATTTCCCTCAAGTGCCTATCCAGTCTCCCCTTGAAAACGTTGAGTGACTCCGCTTCCACCACTTCCATCGGCAGCGAGTTCCAGGTCCTCATAAATAGAGGTATTGAGTACAAAAGTAGAGAAGTTATGCTGATCCTTTATAAAGCGCTGGTTAGGCCACAACTGGAGTATTGCGTCCAGTTCTGGTCACCACACTTTAGGGAAGGATGTGAAGGCCCTTGAGAGGGTGCAGAGGAGATTTACCAGAATGGTTCCGGGGATGGGGAATCTTAGCTACAAGGACAGGTTGGAGAAGTTGGATTTGTTTTCATTAGCGCAAAGGAGGTTGAGGGGTGATTTGATAGAGGTGTACAAAATTATGACGGGTTTGGATAGGCTAGACGGGGAAAGGCTGTTCCCACTAGTTGATGGTACAAGGACTAGGGGACACAGATTTAAGGTTTTGGGCAAGAGATACAGGGGGGACGTGAGGAAAAACTTTTTACAAGTTAAATTCACACTCCAGGTTCTGAGCATGTAATCTTGCCTCACACTTCAACAACAGGAAAGACTGGATAGGCTGGGTTTGTTTTCCTTGGAACAGAGGAGGCTGAAGGGAGACCTTATTGAGGTGTATAAAATTATGGGGGGAACAGATAGAGTGGATAGAAAGGACCTATTTCCCTTAGCAGAGGGGTCAAAAACCAGGGGGCACAGATTTAAAGTAATTGGTGGAAGGTTTAGAGGGGAGTTGAGGGGAAATTTCTTCACCCAGAGTGTTGTGGGGGGTCTGGAACTCACTGCCTGAAAGTGTGGTAGAGGCAGAAACCCTCATCACATTTAAAAAGTACTTGGATGTGCACTTGGGATGCTGTAACCTGCAGGGCTATGGACCAAGAGCTGGGAAGTGGGATTAGGCTGGATAGCTCTTTGTTGGCCGGCACGGACACGACGGGCTGAAATGGCCTCCTTCCGTGCTGTAACTTTCTATGATTCTATGAACAGCAACAACTTTGGTTTATTGAAAACCTTTAACATAGTAAAACGCCCCAAGGCGCTTCACAGGAGTGTCATCAAATATATTTTGACACTGAGACACATAAGGAGATATTAGGACAGGTGACCAAATGCTTGGTCAGAGAGGGAGATTTTAAGAAGCGTTTTAGAAGAGGAGAGAGAGGTGCAGAGGTTTAGGGAGAGAATGGTGCTGCATTGTTGGAGGTGATGTCCTTTGAATGAGATGTTAAACTGAGGCCCCCTGCATCTGCTCAGTTGGATGTGAAGGTCCCATGGTACTGTCTGAAGAAGAGCAGGAGTTTTTTGTTAAATGTTCTAGCCAACACTCTTTCCTCAACCACCCTCACCAATCGTTCATGTTGTATGCACAGTGACTGCACTTCAGAGTTATCACTTTGGGACCTCCTGAGAATATGGTGCAATATAAATGCAAGTTTTTTTTTCTCTAACAGTGCGAGTTGAATAGTTTAACCAAGACCGCCTACTTCCACCTCCGTAACATCGCCCGTCTCTGCCCCTGCCTCAGCTCATCTGCTGCTGAAACCCTCACTCATGCCTTTGTTACCTCTAGACTTGACTATTCCAACGCACTCCTGGCCAACCTCCCAACTTGCACCCTCCATAAACTGGAGCTCATCCAAAACTCTGCTGCCCGTATCCTAACTAGCACCAAATCCCGATCACCTATCACCCCCCTGTGCCCGCTGACCAACATTGGCTCCCGGTCCGGCAACGCTTCAATTTTAAAATTATCATCCTTGTTTTCAAATCCCTCCATGGCCTCACCCCTCCCTACCTCTGTAACCTCCTCCAGTCCTGCAACCCTCCGAGATCTCTGCGCTGCTCCAGTTCTGGCCTCTTGAGCATCCCCGATTTTAATCGCTTCACCATTGGCGGCCGTGCCTTCAGCTGCCTGGGCCCTAAGCTCTGGAATTCCTTCTCTAAACCTCTCTGCCTCTCTCTCCTCCTTTAAGATGCTCCTTAAAACCTACCTCTTTGACCCAGCTTTTGGTCACCTGTCCTAATATCTCCTTAAGTGACTCGGTGTTAAATTTTGTCTGATAATCGCTCCTGTGAAGCGCCTTGGGATGTTTCATGTTAAAGACGCTATATAAATGCAAGATGTTGGTGTTGAATATGGAGATGATGGCTGCGATTTTCTCAGCAGTGTCGGGATGGGTGCGGGACGGCTGGTTTCCGGGTTCCGGTCCCGCCCCCAGCTGCCTCCGCTCCACAGACGTGATTTTTCCTTGATTGACTTTGTTAAGCCCGCCCTGCGGGCTTGCCGGCCAATTAACAGGAAGCGAGTCTGATGATGTCATTTGATGATGCATCATCTGCCGGTTTCCTTAAAGGGACCATGCACAATTTTATTTTGACAGGTGATTTCTCAGTGTTTGACAGCATTGAGGTGCACAAAGGTGAACTCTTGCACCCAGGCTCTCCAATGACTCCCTCCATATGCTGGAATAGATGGCAGCTGCAGATGAGATGACAGAAGCGATCTGTCACTGGTGAGAGAGGTTCTCCCAATGAAGTGACACTGGACATACAGTTGGATTTAAAAACTTGTAAGCTAAAGAAATCTATATGTTTTAAAAATGCAGTAACCAACATTTTCTTTGCTCTGAAACTCACTATGTGCAACATGGCATCCTTCACACCACTTCTGCAACTGTCATCTTTTCACAAACATTAGACCAGACTCACCAGACTCACAACATGCCACACTTACCTGGCGTGGTGTCCGGACGTCGGGAAACCCGACCCAGAAGCGGGAAAATCCAAAACCAGGCTGACAACTACTGACAAGTACCTGTTAATAGGCAGGTAATTGACTTTAATCCGTTTCCCGCTGCTAGGCGTCGGGTCCATTCGCAAATTGGGGACCCGACACTTGGGAAAGCTGTTTGGAGGCGGGTTGACGGTGGGTTCGGGACCCGCCGTCAACCAATAGCACTTTAACCTCTGACCCGCCTCTCTGAGCGCCGGCGAAATCGGGGCCGATGTACGTGTGCCCACTTTCTGGGATGCAGCTGAAGTTACCCGAAAAGTAAAATAATCTTATTCTTCGTACAGGAAAGGAAGGATAGAGAAAGAGATTAAATCAATGGAATTAGAGATTTAAGAATTAAAGTAATCTCATACAATGTCAGGAGGTATTGCACATCCTTAAAAAGAGATTTCAAGTAAATAATTTGCTGCTTTCTGGACTAAAATGATCTTATCAGAATACTGGCGAAGAATGCGTCCAGCAAGCTGGGTAATCATCAGGACATCAATAAAGAGTGAGCTTAATGTTCCAGCAACTGAAAATCAGCGTGATATATTGGATACAGGATAGGGTTCAGTTATTCACTGAAAAACAAACCAGGGGTACTGCTGCATTAGATAACCCAAGGGTCTGGAGACCAAAAGCAGCCATCAAAGTCCGATTCAGTCTACGGGGCATTTTCAGTAATCACCCCAGCGATCCCATTGCTGACGCTGCTTACACCGAGCGCGTACATCAACTTGATATGTATTAAATTAAATAGGTTATTTAAATCGAAAACAATATTGATTTTTTTTTGCAAACTCACGGCCACAGGGATCAGCTGTCTGCGTCCTGACACATGCCAGTGGTGCTGTTGTACAGTAGCTACAGTAACATCAAGCACTGAAGCCTCTCGGTCTGTGACGAGCTGCAGCTGCAGAAAGAGTGGAAGACAAAGGGAGGCTGAGAGGAAAAGTAAAAGATTGTGGTGAAAGAAAAAACAAACGCTCCAGAATTATAAAGGATTTGTACTAAAATTAGGTGAACATAGTTATTTACAATATCTGTTTTTCCTCTACGTTACAACAGCGACTACATTTCAAAAGTACTTCATTAGCTTTGAAGCACTTCGGAATGTCTTGAGGTCATGAAAGATGCCATATAAATTAAAGTTCGTTCTTTCTTTCTTTCTCTCTCTCTCTCAGGAGATTATTAAACTCTTCTCTATGAGCGAAAAAGAAACCCATATAAAATTATATTTGCATGAAAAACAGAATGCCTCTTTTTTCTCTGCAATCAATGACCTTGCGGCTTTCAAATGCTTGATATCTGAGAAGTTGATTTTGTTAGCAGGTTATTAATTATGGAGAAAGACAGACATTCCCACTAAAGGCGGAATTATACCCCCTAGCTAAATAGAGAGATGTGAAGCCTAAGATATCTTGATAGACTTGCATGTAATGAATATTATCCCAGTCCTATCTTCACACAGCAGTACAATCCTTAGTTAAATATTGAAAAAAATACGTGATGTGATATTGCATCTTCCTGCTTTCTATGCACAGATCATAAATTATATTCTAGATATACAGATTGCATATCATTACATAGATAAGAACAGAAGAAATAGGAGCAGGAGTCGGCCATTTGGCCCCTCGAGCCTGCTCCGCCATTCAATAAGATCGTGGCTGATCTTCTACCTCAACTCCACTTTCCTGCACTATCCCCATATCCCTTGATTCCCTTAGTGTCCAAAAAGCTATTGAACTTGCATTTATATAGTCCCTTATTACATCTTTAGGAAGTCCCAAAGCATTTCAAAACCAATGCATTACTTTTGAAGTGCAGTTAGTGAGGTTATTACACACAAGGTCCCAACAAACAGCAATGAGATAATTGACCAGCTAATCTGATATTTTTTTGTGGGAGAAATGTTGGCCAGGATTCAAGGATGAAAGAAGAGCAGGGTATCTCGGAACTCCTTGCTCCCAATCTTGCCCTGCTTTTCTTCAAATAACGTCATAGGATCTTTTAAACCTAAGATGGGGAGTAATACCACCGACAATGATACAGGACTCGCTCAAGATAAAAATTCATCAATGTGAAAGAGTCTTCTATTTGTAGGATGAGTTAAAAGATAAAAGGGGGGGGACATCTTCATTTGAAGATTTATTTGGTCTTTTGCCTTTCGAAAAATGTTTCTTGCGACCCACGATTAAAATACTGGGCAAAGATGTCCTCTGTACACTGTGTGTCGCAAAATCATAAACCCATTCTTTAAGGATTTTCCCATACTCAGTGCCTATTGGGGAATTGGAGGCGAGGGGAAACTATGGGCTGGATTTTCAATGACCCGTGGAGTCGGGTTTGGAGGCGGGGGGGGGGGGGTTAAAGTTGCAGATTCGGGGGTCCCGACCCCATCCCGCCTCCAACCCGCCTCCATGCCAGTTTCTCTGGCGGCGGGTACCCGACCTGGTCTGAGACCCGACTCCCCGAGGCGGGAAGGGATTAGTGACAATTAACTGCCTGTTAACAGGTAGTTAACAGGCAGTTTTTTGCATAATCCCTATTTTAAAAAGAAAAGTGTGGGCTTCCCGACAGGTGGCTACCATGCCAAGTTATCGGGTCGGGCCATGGGTCTGCAGGGGTTGGAGGGGTCGATATGTCCGGTGGGCAGGTGAGTGATGGGTGCATGTGTGCAGAGGTAAGTGTGTAAGGTAAGTGCTAAGTGTTGGAAAAAGTTTTACTTACCTTAACTTCCTCCTGCAAGTGTCAGCCCTTCAGTTCTCGGGAGTCAGAAATCTCACCGGCACAGAAAGCAGGAAAGCCGTGGTTCTGTCAAATACTGCAGCCTTCTGTTTTCTGTGCTGGAATGATTTCTAACTCAGCCTGAGAGGAAGGACTGAAGTTAGAAATCATATTGTCAGTGTTTGACAGCTTCACAGAGCTGTCAAACGCTGATATTTCATCTGTCAAAAGCTCTTGACAGATGAAATGTCAGTCTGTGACGTCACCTGTTGCCGGGTGGCCCTTAATTGGCCTGCTGAGCCCACTGGGCGGGCTCAACAAGGTCAATCAAGGGAAAATACAGTGGGTTGGCCACATCTCGATGGAGGCGGGTTCACAAGCCAGAATGTGTGATTCCCGACCCCAACCCGACCCCAGATTCAAAATCCAGCCCTATCAGTGCTGAAGTTAAGTCCAGAAAAAAACTATTGAAGAGAAACCCAGGCTCCTGAAACACTTCCATTCAACATACAAAATGTTGATTACATAGAATGTTTCAGATCTGAACCAGGCCATTCGGCCCAACCGATAGGGTCATGCCTTTGCTTTTAAAGTTTCGTAAAAAAAAAAAATCGTAATTTTTACTATAATGGATAAATTTGACACTCCACAAAATTAAAATTAGTTTTTTCAGGGCCATAATGTTTGTTCAGCAGTCAATACCAGTTACACCGAATCCAACAAGGTCTAACTTTTGACGGGGTGTTTAACAGCGATATTCGAGCGGATAAGCCCAAGTTTTCATCAGTTTCCCTGATTGCACTGATTGCCGGCTGTGGACGGAGGGGTGGGGGGGGGAGGGGGGGGGGATTCCACAGCGCAGCCAGTGTCGGAGCAGTGAATGACTGACCCGCAACTTCAGGGTTTCCACGTTAGGATGCGCAGGCGCTACATCCTGAAGTTGTGCTCAGTTTCAAGGAAAGAAAGAAAGACTTGCATTTCTACAGCGCTTTTCACAACCACCGGACGTCTCAAAGCACTTTACAGCCAATGAAGTACTTTTTTGGAGTGGAGTCACTGTTGTAATTTAGGAAACGTGGCAGCCAATTTGCGCACAGCAAGCTCCCACAAAAACAGCAATGTGATAATGACCGGGTAATCTGTTTAGTGATGTTGATTGAGGGATAAATATTGGCCCAGGACACCGGGGAGATCTCCCCCTGCTCTTCTTCGATATAGTGGTTTGGAATCTTTTACGTCCACCTGAGAGGGAAGATGGGGCCTTGGTTTAACGTTTCATCCGAAAGACGGCACCTCCGACAGTGCAGCACTCCCTCAGCGCTGCACGGAGCAAAGGGGTAATAACAGTGAGTGCTGTTCGTTCGCTGTTACTACCCACCGCATATTCTGGGCCAATGCACTGTGTAGATGAAATAAAAATAATTTAGCGCTTGGAACTAAAGAAAGAAAGAATTTGCATTTCTATAGCACCATCACAACCTCAGGACATCCCAAAACGCTTTACAGCCAATGTAAGTATCATTACAACTTTTGACTGTTGTAATCTAGGAAATGTGGCAGCCAAATGCGCACAGCAAGCTCCCACAAACATGTGATAATGACCAGATAATCTGTTTTAGTGATATTGGTTGAGGGATAAATTTTGGCCAGGACACCAGGGAGAACTGGCTGCCCGTGTCCTAACTCGCACCAAGTCCTGTTCGCCCATCACCCCTGTGTTCGCTGACTTTCATTGGCTCCCGGTTAAGCAACACCTCGATTTTAAAATTCTCATCCTTGTTTTCAAATCCCTCCATGGCCTCGCCCCTTCCTATCTCTGTAATCTCCTCCAGCCCTATAATCCCCCGAGATATCTGCGTTCCTCTAATTCTGCCCTCTTGAGCATCCCTGATTATAATCGCTCAACCATTGGTGGCCGTGCCTTCTGTTGCCTCGGCCCTAAGCTCTGGAATTCCCTGCCTAAACCTCTCCGCCTCGCTACCTCTCTCTCCTCCTTTAAGACGCTCCTTAAAACCTACCTCTTTGACACAGCTTTTGGTCATAAAATCATAGAATGGTTACAGCACGGAGGAAGGCCATTCGGCCTGTCGAGCCCGTGCCGGCTCTCTGCAAGAGCACCTCAGCTAGTCCCACTCCCCCGCCCTTTCCCTGTAGCCCTGCAAATGTTTTTCTTTCAGGTACTTATCCAATTCCCTTTTGATATCTCCTTATGTGGCTCAGTGTCAAATTTCTTATCTTATAATACTTCTGTGAAGTGTCTTGGGACGTTTAACTATGTTAAAGGCACTATATAAATACAAGTTGTTGTTGTTGTTCTTCTTCTTCTTCAAAATAGTGCTATGGGATCTTTTACATCCACCTGAGAGGGGAGATAGAGCCTGGTTTAACCTCTCATCGAAAAGATGGCACCTCCGACACTCCCTCAGTACTGCACTGAGAATGTCCGCCTGGATGTTGTGTTCAAGTCGCTGGAGAGGGACATGAACCCATAACTCTTCGGTGAGAGTGCTTTCTACTGAGCCACGGCTTTGGCTAGGACAAGAAGAAAAGCTAAGGTTCCCTTTTCACTATTGATTTTGGTTCTCCAGAACAAAATTCTGATCTCTGATGCAGGAATACATATGAATGCGAACAGACGAACAATGACAGACAGGTAAAGACACTCTGGTCCATCCAGCCTGTTCCACACAATTGCGATACCTTGTGTATCACAACATATACACTCTCCACCCCACCCGAAACCATGGGATCTCCTGGGAGAGGCAAAAAAAACCCAGATAAAAATACCCAATGGCCAATCTGGGGGAAAGATAATCTGGGAAATTCCTCTCCGACCCATCTTGGCGATGGAAACTAGTCCAGGAGATCACTCTGGCCCTGAATTCCCTGCAGTACCTTCCTTCTGTAAGAGGTGATCTCCGCCTCAGCTCTCGCTTGAAGGAATTCAGCGAATATAAACTAAAGGGTACAATCCTAAAGGGGGTGCATGAACAGAGAGACCTGGGGGTATATGTGCACAAATCGTTGAAGGTGGCAGGGCAGGTTGAGAAAGCGGTTAAAAAAGCATACGGGATCCTGGGCTTCATAAATAGAGAGGTCGCACAACACCAGGTTATAGTCCAACAGTTTTATTTGAAATCACAAGCTTTCGGAGCTTACTACTCCTTCGTCGGGTGAAGTAAAAAGATACAGAATCGCCAAAGCATATATAGATAGAGAACAATGCATGTGTACCTTACAATTGCAGACAACTAAATTAAATCATCCTGACTATCTGCCGAGGTGTGATAAAGTTAATCAGGTCAGCCAGGAAGGTACCACATCAAAGACATAGCAAGATACAACTGAGACAATGAGGTGGAGTCGCAGGGGGTCTAACATGTCAAAAGCTGCCGTCTGTATGTAAAACGAAAAGCTTTAAAATTTTTACTTTTTTACTGGGAAAATTTTTACTTTTTTACTGGGAATCACATCTGTGAACAAGCCAACGACGACTCGAGTCCGGATCACGTCATGTATCGTGACATAAACCCAAGATCCCGGTTGAGACCGTCTTCATGAGTGCGGAACTTGGCTATCAGTTTCTGCTCGATGATTTTGCGTTGTCGTGTGTTCCTAAGGTTGCCTTGGAGAACGCTTACCCGCAGATCCGAGGCTGAATGTCCTTGACTGCTGAAGTGTTCCCCGACTGGGAGGTAACAATCCTGCCTGGCGATTGTTGCGCGGTGCTCGTTCATACGTTCATAAATAGAGGCATAGAGTACAAAAACAAGGAAGTTAGATGAACCTTTATAGAACACTGGTTTGGCCTCAACTGGAGTATTGTGTCCAATTCTGGGCACCGCACTTTAGGAAGGATGTGAAGGCCTCAGAGAGAGTGCAGAAAAAATTTACAAGAATGATTCCAGGGATGAGGGACTTCAGTTACGTGGATAGACTAGAGAAGCTGGGGTTGTTCTCCTTAGAGCAGAGAAGGTTGAGGGGAGATTTAATAGAGGTGTTCAAAATCATGAGGGGTCTGGACAGAGTAGATAGAGAGAAACTGTTCCCATTGGCGGAAAGGCCGAGAACCAGAGGACACAGATTTAAGGTGGTTGGCAAAAGAACCAAAGGCGACATGAGGAAAAACTTTTTTATGCAGTGAGTGGTGGTGATCTGGAATGCGCTGCCTGATAGGGTGGTGGAGGCAGACTCAATCGTGGCTCTCAAAAGGGAATTGGATAAGTACCTGAAGGAAATTTTTTTTGCAGGGCTATGGGGAAAGGGCGGGGAGAGTGGGACTAGCTGAAGTGGTCTTGCAAAGAGCCAGCACGGGCTCGAGGGACTGAATGGCCTCCTTCTGTGCTGTAACCATTCGATGATTCAGTGAATCAGCATCCATCGCACGAGACAGCAGCCTGTGCCAGAGGTCCACTATTCTCTGGGCAAAGAACCACCTCCTGACATCTAACCTAGATCTGGCCTTGTACAACTTAAATTTGTGACCCCTGGTCCTCTCTGACCCATTTAATTGGAACAAACTGTCAACTGGAACACAATCGTTTCCCTTCATTATTTTATAATCCTCAATCAGACTGTTTGCGTTCGAATAGCAAATTGTGACCAGTTGCTTAAAATAAAGAAAGAAGAAACACATTTGAAACATTGAGACTGCCTCCACAACAAGTTATTAACGTACAGAAGCAAAATACTGCGGATGCTGGAAATCTGAAATAAAAACAGAAAATGCTGGAAATACTCGGCAGGTCAGACAGCATCTGTGGAGAGAGAAACAGAGTCAACGTTTCATTTACACCTCCTCTAGACCCATCCTTTGTTTCTAAACTTGTCCCATTACCATCTCCTTTTGCCTTGCACCATCATCCCTTTTGTCATTTAGTCTCTCCTGCCTTCCACCCTATCACAGACCTTCCCTTTTGTTCTTTCCTCCCCCTCCCCCCTCTCCCTGCCCCTACACTTGCTTAAAAACCTGTTCCATCTCCAGCTTCTTCCAGTTCTGATGAAGGGTCATCGACCTGAAACGTTTAACTCTGTTTCTCTCTCCACAGATGCTGCTTGACCTGCTGAGCATTTCCAGCATTTTCTGTTTTTATTGCAGGTTTCCAGCGTCCGCAGTATTTTGCTTTTGTAACAAATTCCTTGTTCAACTTCTTTACTTCTGAGTATTCGGTTTATTACGCAAGAAAATTGAATTTTTATTTCATTACCACATCGATTGTAATTGAGTGTCCCTATTATAAATTACTTCAATATCTCCTTTATGTCTTTACATGAAGTAGTTTACACCACTCTCTGGAGAATCTTGTCTGTTGTCTTGAAAATCCTATTAGCGAAGATTAATGTGTACAGTCTCAATGACTGTATATTTTAATAACTTATCACGGGGCTGGTTTGCATTTGCTGAACCCGAGCTTCTTAGCATTCTAAATCGCACAGAACTGTAAATAAATGTTTCAACCGCGGCGCCCTGCTATCTTCGCACTAACTGCTGGTTAACAGAACAACCTCCTCCCCTCAGCTCTATCCCATAACGGCACTTTAAACTGCGTTAATATTTAAAACGCCGGTGAGCACATGGCTATAAATTCAGACTTGGACTGTGAGAGGTTATTTTGAAATGTGCTGCCTTCGCAGAGCTGCGTCTGAGACAAACGTGGATCTGAGCGGAGCAGGAAATGACTCCCCACTCCCCACAACCGTACAAAACAGGGAAATACGACACAATTTATCCATTAGGCCTTTCCTTGACAGGAGTGGCATTAAAAAAAAAAACATCTCGCTCAGCACTGTTTCGGTTTTGATTTTATTCGTAGGCATCTCAGCTTTGAATATTTTTATTATACATGAAATGACAGTATGTTTCACAAGTGCAGTTGTAAGAGCCGTCAAATTGAACAGAATGGGCTATGCCGTGCTTAACATTGTTTTGAAATGCACTCAAGAAGATTTAGTGAAACTGAAGAATTCTCTTTTTGTTTGAGGAGGCCCTTAGGAGTCACCCATAAAATACATTACAGAGTTCTTAACGAGCTCTTTTAGGGAAATAACAACAGAAAACGCTGGGAAAAACTCAGCAGGCCAGGCAGCATCCGTGGAGAGAGAAACAGTGTTAACGTTTCAGGTCGAAGACCTTTCGTCAGAACTGGAAAAAAGCAGGAAATGAAATAGATTTTAAAGCAAGTTAGGGCTGGGAAAAGGGGGAGGGGATGAAAGAACAAAAGGGAAGGTCAGTGATAGGATAGAAAGCAGGAGAGATTGAGAGACATTAAGGGGTAAAAATTCACTTGGTTGCGCCTCCCGTTAGCGCCTTAAGAGGGCGCTAATGGGGCGCAAAGCCGCTAACGCCCGTGCGCAGCGATGTTTGCGCCGCTCGAGAACTTAACTTGAGATTGTGCGGCGGCGCTAAAACTTACCGCTGCGACCACCTGCGCGCGCAGATTGTGACGTCATTCCATGGTGCAACGCCCTTGTGGTGCCCCGGAGCGGAAATTGAGTGGCGCCCCCTGCCTTACCGCCTGGCGCATCCAACGACCAGAAGACTGGAACGCTATCAATCGCTGTGGGGCTGGGGGGGGGCGCTATTTAAAGGGGGCCTCTTCCTGTCTTTTATTGTTGGTGGCATTTTTGAACTACGCATTCTGAGAGAGAGAGGGAGAGACTTCTGGAGAGATTCAACGTTGTGGGAAGGAGTTTTGGGTACTGAGCAGCACTTTGCAGGTTCATTTTGATTTGCCATTCCTTGTATCGATTTAGCAGAGACTGTGGGAGCTGCACTCTGAGCTCTTTGCCTGTTACTCTCCATTGTTCTTTCCAGCACATTTGATGTGCAAGTCTCTCCAGGCCGAGATTCAAGGCTGCAATGAACAGGATGTGGATGGAAAGCAAGATTAACCATCCCCTTTAAGAACTGGCCCGTGCCATTGTGTGTGTGTTTCATTGCTGACTGACATTACATGAGCTTCGCCAGCGCTCTGAGTTAGCGCCTCACTCCTTGGCCTTTGCGCCTTAAGACAGGTGTGCAGCGCCTGCTTTAGCGCTCCACTCACCTCCCGGGGCGGTAAAAGTGAAGTTTCCTGTCAGTGCCGATAATTAGCGCCAGGCGCTAATATTTGCGTCCAGACGATATTTGCGCCCCAAATGGGGCGCGACCTAATTTCTACCCCTAAGAGATATTCAAGGCAAAAGGAGGTGGAAATGGGACAGGTTGAGGAACAAAGGATGGCTCTAAATGAAGTGTGAAATGCGCTGGCAGAATGAAGGACAGCTGCCATGTGGAAGGGAAGAAAAAGGGTCAAACAAAAGTGTGGATAAAAAAATGAAATATATATATGTGGTAGGGGCCGGGGTTATGATCTGAAATTGTTGAACTCGATGTTGAGTCCAGAGGGCTGTAGCGTGCCTAAACGAAAGATGAGGTGCTGTTCCTCGAGCTTACGCTGAGCTTCCGTGGAACAATGCAAGAGGCCGAGGACGGTGAGGTCTGAGTGGGAGTGAAGCAGTGAATTAAAGTGACAGGGCACCGGGAGCTCGGGGTCCCCCTTGCGGACTGAACGGAGGTGTTCCGCAAAGCGGTCACCCAATCTGCGTTTGGTCTCCCCAATGTAGAGGAGACCACATCGTGAGCAGCGAATACAGTATACTAAATTGCAGGAAGTACAAGTAAATCGCTGTTTCACCTGGAAGGGGTGTTTGGGGCCCTGGACAGTGGGAAGGGTGGAGGTATAAGGGCATGTGTTGCATCTCCTGCGCTTGCACGGGAAGGTGCCGGGCGAAGGGGAAGGGGTGCTGGGGGTGGTAGAGGAGTGGACTAGGGTGTCGCGGAGGGAGCGGTCCCTGCGGAATGCTGAAAGGGGAGGTGAGGGGAAGATGCGTTTGGTGGTGGGATCACGCTGGAGGTGGCGGAAATGGCGGAGGATGATCCGTTGAATGTGGAGGCTGGTGGGGTGAAAGGTGAGGACAAGGGGAACTCTATTGTGGTTCCGGGAGGGAGGGGCAGGGGTGAGGGCAGAAGTGCGGGAGATAGAACGGACACGGTCGAGGGCCGTGTCAACCACCGTAGAGGGGAATCCTCGGTTGAGGAAAAAGGAAGACATGTCGGAAGCTCTGGTATGGAAGGTGGCATCGTCAGAGCAGATGCGGCGGAGACGGAGAAACTGGGAGAATGGAATAGAGAACAGGGAACAGGTTTCAGGGAATAGGTTTCAAGTACTGCTATAAAACAGAACTTTACCTTGGAATTAGGAATTATTTTAAAGCAAAGGTGGAATATTTTTCACTTTCCATTCATTTCAATGCAAGCTGAGTTTGCAAAACCGAATGTCAACAAATGAGACGAAAACAAATCGTTTTAAGGTGGCAGGGCAGGCTGAGAAAATGGTTAAAAAAGCATAGGGGACCCTGGGCTTCATAAATAGAGGCTTCGGGCTAAAAATTCCGTAGCAGGCCCATTTGGGGCGACAACTTTCGAAATCTCGGAAAAGTATCGCCGGGCGATAATCATTTTCTGGTCCCGGGAAATTGAGCTTCAGCGCTCCAAGAGGGAAGCGGAGCGCTAAATCAAGCGCCAACCACTTCTCTTAGGGCGCTAAAGTGCGAGAGTGGGGCAGTAGTGGCAGAGCGCTGGACAATGTGGAGTGCAAAGATACCGGCATCGGAGGCTGCTTCCCTCGCTTAAAGGGAAGGGCCAATGATGGCGCGCAAGATTCTTCTGCTCAGTTCTGTGTTGCCAGGTGACCTGCCATTACAGCCCCGAACACTCCCAGAGAGTGCAGGGCTTGGACATCTCGCAACATAAAGCATCGAAAACTTTCAGCAGGCAACAGACTGGCGCAAAGAATAAAGTTTGGCCGACCTGAAAACCATTCCCTTTAATTAGCGCTCCCCAAGCGGCCAGCCGAGGTGACAACGCCTCCTCTTCCTGCCGTTGTTTACGCCCGGTGATACAGCAGGGGGCGGGAGGCAATTTCACATCCGGGGCGGTAACGGGGCGCTGCGCACTTTATGATGTCACGATCTGCGAGGCGTTAGAGGCCCAGGCGGTAAGTGTTAGCACCAGCGCTAAACCGGCACTGAAGTTCGTGGGCGTCGCTGAATTCGCCGCGCCCGGTCGCTAACCACTTAGCGCCCCGTTACCGCCCCCCCCCCGCAAGCGCTAACGGGAGGCGCAAAGCAGCCGAAATTCTACCCCATAGAGTACAAAAACAAAGAAGTTATGATGAACCTGTATAAAACACTGGTTCGGCCACAACTGTAGTATTGTGTCCAATTCTGGGCACCACACTTCAGGAAGGATGTGAAGGCTTTAGAGAGGGTGCAGAAAAGATATTCAAGGATTGTTCCAGGGATGAGGAATTACAGTTACGTGAATAGACTGGAGAAACTGGGGTTGTTCTCCTTAGAGCAGAGAAGGTTGAGAGGAGATTTGATAGAGGTGTTCAAAATCATGAGGGGTCTGGTCAGAGTAGATAGAGAGAAACTGTTCCCATTGGCGGAAGGGGCGAGAAGCAGAGGACACAGATTTAAGGTGATTGGCAGAAGAACCAAAGGCGACATGAGGAAAAACCTTTTTTTACTCAGCGAGTGGTTATGATCTGGAATGCACTGCCTGAAAGGGTGGTGGAGGCAGATTCAATCGTGGCTTTCAAAAGGGAATTCGATAAATACCTGAAGGAAAAAAATTTGCAGGGCTACGGGGAAAGGGTGGGGGGAGTGAGTAGCTGAAGTGCTCTTGCTGAAAGCCGGCACGGACTTAATGGGCTGAATGGCCTCCTACGCTGCTGTAACCATTCTATGATTCTGTGATTCTAAGTAAAAATAAACTTACTTAAGGTTTCTACTCATTTAAATGGTAAAACTCATAGGGTAGATATGTCCTGGATGAGGGAGTTGGCGTGTAGGTGGTAAATGTGCAGTACTTATAACCAGGGTCATCGGTCAGATACTAACATACAGTTCACTGCACTTTTAGAAGACTGCAGGAACACCTTAACAAACTGAAATTGGAGTCAATGGAGAAGATGGTTGAAAATAAAATTTCTAGCCCGAAGATAGGATGTTGGTCAAGCAAGACACTGTATAGTAACTTTCTTTGACGTACAGATGCAACAGTGTTTAACCAGAAAGAAAGTAGTAGCTTCTCAAGAAAAAGGATGGATCGAGTCCCTTGTTCTTGGGAGAATGAAGGTTCCTCTCCTACTCTCTGGAGTTTAGAAGAATGAGAGGTGATCTCATTGAAACATATAAGACTCTGAGAAGGATTGACAGGGTAGACGCTGAGAGGCTGTTTTCCCTGGTTGGGGAGTCTAGAACTAAGGGGCATAGTCTCAGGATATGGGGTCGGCCATTTAGGACTGTAGATGGGGAGACATTTCTTCACTCAGAGGGTTGTGAATCTTTAGAATTCTCTACCCCAGAGGGCTGTGAATGTTGTGAGTCGTTGAGTATATTTTGCACACTAAGGGAATCAAGGGATATGGGGATAGTGCAGGAAAGTGGAGTTGAGGTCGAAGATCAGCCATGATCTCATTGAATGGTGGAGCAGGCTCGAGGGGCCGTGTGACCTACTCCTGCTCCTAATTCCTTATGTTCCTTCACTGCCTTGTCCTGATGTCACATGTGATTCTCCTGAAAACCTTTGTACAATGGAATGTTTTATATGTCTGTTCCTTCAATATCTGCTGTTGAAAATCATACCATATCTGGATTGTTTTTGAACTCTGAACACTAAAGGATCTCTTATCAGGTCCACAGGCCTCGCTTCCTTATCTCTGCAAATGCCAGCATTGTTTTATCTTATCAGTTACTCGGGTCTTGTAGTTTACAACAACAACAGCAACAACTTGCATCTATATAGCGCCTTTAACATAGTAAAACGTCCGAAGGCGCTTCACAGGAGTGTTAACAATCAGTATTTGACACCGAGCCACATAAGGAGATATTAGGACAGATGACCAAAAGCTTGGTCAAAGAGTTAGGTTTGGTGGAGCGATGAAAATAGGGGATGAGCAAGAGGCCAGAATTGGAGGAGCGCGGTGATCTCTGAGGGTTGTGGGGCTGGAGGAGGTTACAGAGATAGGGAGGGGCGATGCCGTGGAGGGGATTTGCAGCAAGGAGGAGAATTTTAAAATGGAGGCGTTGCCGGACCGGGAGCCAATGTAGGTCAGCGAGCGCAGGAGGTGATGGGCGAACGGGACTTGGTGCGAGTTAGGACACGGGGCAGCAGAGTTTTGGATGAGCCTGTCTTGTTGTCACATCCTACCTACTGACTCAGCAAAACGGCATCCTTCCCAGTACTGTAGTAAACACATCCATGATCCTTGGTAGGACTTATCAATGGCCTAATTTCCTAACCTTCTGAATTTGCTCAAGTTCTGCGTTCTTTCACCAAGTAATCGAGTCCATTCTTTTAGTCTTCTTTCAAAACAAGTATTAAAATTCCATATTGAAAAGCCTACAATCCTTCAGGACCTTTTTGAAAAAGTAACACCTTTATAGGAACTATCTTAGCCTTTGAATAATGCAGCAGATGTGACAGAAGATTATTTCCAACGATGGATATATTTCAACACTTGATCTGTATCCTGGACACCAGAGATATGATTTCATTAAAGCTGTGCATTCTTTGACTTCAGTGAAGTGACCTTAAGTGTACATTTTATTTTGTTATTGATGAGCTTTATATTGAATTTCGTAGGTAGCAGATTTCCATTGTTTATGATCTTTCGATACACTGCAGTCCCGTCAGAGCAAACTCACAATTGCGGAAGCTTAAAGTTCCTACTTTGTATTTCTGTGGTGTATGTGCAAATGAAAAATGCTTGGGTTGGAACTGATCGTTACAAAAACTGCATAGACATCTTAAAGCAAGCGGTGTAAGCTTTTTATTTCGACTGGCATTAAATTGACAGCAAGACCAATTCTTTTGAAACAATTTGGAATAAGTTTATTAAACACACACACACTCATGCACATCAAAACAATAGCCTACTGGTATTTATGGACTCCACTCGATTACAACACGGAAGGTAATGGGTTAGATTTACACAGACTGGTACTTCCCTGAGTCAGGCAATGCACGCGGCCTTTTTCCTTGCTTCTTGGCCTGGTCTGTAGAGGGAGGGCTTCTTGTTTTACCGTGTGGTCATCCAGAGAGAGAGAGAGAGAGAGAGAGCCTTTTGGGTTCCTTGTTTTATATCTTTTTAAGTCCATTGTCTCTAGTCTAAATTGCTAAGACCCCAGGATTGGGTCTTAGTTTCATGGCAGTTCTTGATTGGCTTTCCTTTGAACATGTGTCTGTCTGCAGTGGCTGGTGCCATTTCTTGATTAAGTTAATTGTTTGTTGACACCTTTTAATGGATCTTGAGTTTCGATGGTGAGTTTCGATGGTGTCTCTGTGGGGGGTTATCCTGTTATGCAGGTTTCCTTTGTTAAGCTTCGCGCCGTTGCCTTACCCAGGGGAGATCCATACACATTAAATTTATCTTTATTACATACATCTTATATTAATAGTCTCGAGTCCATCACACATACAAAACGTATATTTTTATATTTAAGGGCAGCAGCTCCGAAAGCTTGTGATTTCAAATAAAACTGTTGGACTATAACCTGGTGTTGTGCGACTTCTCACTTTTATATTTTTATTGTTACAGTGGCCGTTACTCAGGGGCTGCTGCTGATGGGTGGCCTGTTTTACACCCTGCCCAATTTGGGGTGTGAAATGGATGAGTGATTTGCTATCGCCCGTCTTGCACTACCGTCAAAGTTGAATTTCACCCTGATTGTATTTGGCAGAAATGCGTAGTGGACCCTTAACTGATGCATGGGGGTGAGTGATGGTTGTTGGGAGTGAGAGAGGATGAGAGCCTAATGAAGAAAAAAGAAAGACTTGCATTTATATAGCGCCTTTCATGACCTCAGGACATCCCAAAGGGCTTTACAGTCAATGAAGTACATTTGAAGTGCAGTCACTGTTGTAATGTAGGAAACGTGGCATCCAATTTGTGCACAGCAAGCTCCCACACACAGCAATGTGAAAATAACCAGATAATCTGTTTTAGTGATGTTGATTGAGGGACAAATATTGGCCCAGGACACCGGGGAGAACTCCCCTGCTCTTCTTCGAAATAGTGCAAGCGATCTTTTACGTCCACCTGAGTGAGCTGTCAGGGCTTAATATCTCATCCGAAAGACAGCATCTCCGACAGTGCAGTGCTCTCTCAGTACTGCACTGGTGTGTCAGCCTAGATTTTTATGCTCAAGTCTCCGGAGTGGGATTTGAACTGCACAACCTTCTGACTCAGAGGCGAGAGGGCTGCCCACTGAGCCTCTGACTGACACTAATGAAGGGTCGTTGGTCTTTGAGGTGCTGGAATGGGAACTGGACTCACGGCGGAGGAACATCAATGAAGATATTAGAATCAGATCTGATTAAGATCAGCTACTGTTCTATTAGTTTTGACAGATACATTAGATTCATCGATTACATAACAGGGATCATAAAATTATCGGTATCTGTCCTTTGGGTGAAAAATGACATGGCGTTTCCAGACATGCTCAGGCCAAGATGATTGTATTCACTTCAGAGGCTTTTAAGAAACTGTGAAAATAATTTGTATTCATTGTGAATGTTAATCTGATAGAAAGACATTGGAGGTTAAAACTGTTGCTGACTGTAGGAAATGTTCTGTTGTTCCAGTCATTAACAAGCTTCCTGAGGTGACACTGGAGTTTTTTATAAGCAGCTCATTATTTGCACCAAATTAAAATGACGTGGTTCGATCTGATGAGGAAGATATGGGGTATATTTCCCTTCATTTGCTAATTTTAGAGTCAGCCGTGGCTCAGTGGGTAGCACCCTCGCCTCTGTAGGTCAGAAGGCTGTGGGTTCAAGTCCTCACCCCAGGGACTTGAGCACAGAAAGCTAGGCTGACACTCCCAGTGCAGTGCTGAGGGAGTGCTGCACTGTCGGAGGTGCCGTCTTTCGGGTGAGACGTTAAACCGAGGCTCCCGTCTGCTCTCTCAGGTGGATGTAAAAAATCCCATGGCACTATTTTGAAGAAGAGCAGGGGGAGTTATCCCCGGTGTCCTGGGCCAATATTTATCCCTCAACCAACATAACAAAAACAGATTATCCGGTCATTATCACATTGATGTCTGTGGGAGCTTGCTGTGCGCATATTGGTTGCCGCGTTTTCCATATTACAACAGTGACTACACTTCAAAAAGTACTTCATTGGTTGTAAAGCGATTTGAGACGTCCGGTGGTCGTGAAAGGCGCTGTAGAAATGCAAGTCTTTCTTTTTTAATCGAGTATAAAGGCGAACAGAAAATAGGTGCGAGGACAAGTTAGAAAGTGAGGAGAAAGCAGATGCAAGTATAAAATGAGCAGGAAGTCGGACAGTACAGCAGCTCCAACCGGGCAGAGGCGGTTGCTGTACACTTCATTATGTACCTAAATGGAACAAATTGCCTTCTTTAACTGCATACTTCAAATTAATTTCCACTCGTTTGATCTCAATGAAAGGCAAGATTGCCAATAAGTAATGAGAGTCGGAATTTGTAACGGGATGGGGGCGGATGGTGAAACATGGGCTGAGCTAGACTGCTGTGCTTCAAAGTACTTTGTAATGTTCAAGTGTTATTAGCCCCATAAATTAAGGCACTGATTTATATCATTTAAAAATTAATTTTGGTTTGTGAATACAATTAAATGCTGTGCGCTCATTGTTTTATTAAAACTCTATGCAATTTAAGTTTAAAACTATGTCAGCTCAAATTAATTTTACTGAGTTAAAGTTACCCAGCCTGCTTATTAAAAATAAGTTTTTCTCGTGAAATGTGTTCTGAATATATTCGAGTTTTCAATCAAGAAACATCAGATATGTGTATTTGCACCCCTTGATCTTCACTTTGACTCTAAGCTCCAGGGCAGTGCTGAGGGAGTGCTGCACTGTCGGAGGTGCCGTCTTTCGGATGAGACGTTAAACCGCGAAGGCCCCGTCTGCCCTCTCGGGTGGACGTAAAAGGTCCCATTGAACTATTATGAAGAAGTGCACTGGAGTTATCCCCGGTGTACCTGAACCAATACCACTAAAGCAGATTATCTGGTCAGCATCACTTTGTTGTTTGTGCGAGATTGTTGCGCGCGAAAAAAAAAGAAAGAACTTGGATTTATATAGCACCTTTTCATGACCTCAGGATGTCCCAAAGCGCTTTACAGCCAATGAAGTACTTCTGAGATGTAATCACTGCTGTAATGTAGGAGATGCGGAAGCCAATTTGCGCACAGCATAGTCCCACAAACAGGAATGTGATGACCAGATAATCTGTTTTACGGTTGACGGATAAACATTGGCCCAGGACACCAGGGAGAACTCCCCTGCTCTTCTTCGAAATAGTACCGTTGGATCTTTTACATCCACCCGAGAGAGCAGACGGGGCCTTGGTTTAACGTCTCATCCAAAAGACAGCACCTCTGACAGTGCTCCCTCAGCACTGCACTGGAGTGGTCAGCCTAGATTTCTTTTTGTGTTCAAGTCTCGGGAGTGGGACTTTGAACCCATAACCTTTAGGCTCAGAGACGAGACTGCTGCCCAGTGAGCCACGGGGCCTGACAGATTATCACCTCCTAGGACCTGGGTTCAATTTAGGAAATGTTTCAATGATCTGACGAAAGTGGCAAGGGTGAGTAAAGCGCTTCATTTCTCCATCTTTCTCAATAACACCTGGCAACGGCCCTCCATTGGCGGCCGTGCCTTCAGCTGCCTGGGCCCCAAGCTCTGGAATTCCTTCCCTAAACCTCTCCGCCTCTCTACCTCTCTTTCCTCCTAGAGATGCTCCTTAAAAACCTACCTCTTTGACCAAGCTTTTGGTCACCTGCCCTAATTTCACCTTATGTGGCTCGGTGTCAATTTTTTTTATCTTACAATACTCCTCTGCAGCGCCTTGGGACGTTTTACTACGTTAAAGGCGCTATATAAATACAAGTTGTTGTCGTTGTTGTTGTACATTGTCAAATGCAAATAGTATAAAGTAATTTATTCACATGCCATCAAAAAAGAAAAGAAAAACTTGCATTTCTATAGCGCCTTTCACGACCACCGGATGTCCCAAAGCTCTTTACAGCCAATTAAGTACTTTTTGAAGTACATTGTTGTTGTTATTATTTTTTGTCTTACAATAATCCTGTGCAGCGCCTTGGGACATTTTACTATGCTAAAGGCGCTATATAAATACGACAGATTATCACCTCCTGTGGAATTTTCTACCACAGAAGGCTGTGGAGGCCAATTCATTGAATATATTTAAGAGGGAGATAGATAGATTTCTAGACACAAAAGGCATCAAGGGGTATGGGGAGAGAGCGGGAATATAAGAACATAAGAACATAAGAAATAGGAGCAGGAGTAGGCCAATCGGCCCCTCGAGCCTGCTCCGCCATTCAATAAGATCATGGCTGATCTGATCCTAACCGCCAATCTACTATCTATCACAGAACCATCTCCTGCATCTAACAGAATTGCACACACGAAATAGGAGCAGAATCAGGCTACACAGTCCCTGGGCCCGCTCCACTACCCACAGGGCCATGACCGATCCGAACCTAGACTCATGTCCAAATTCCTGCCCGCTCCCCGTAACCCTTAATGCCCTTTACTTCTAGGAAACTGTCTATTTCTGTTTTAAATTTAATTAATGTTGTAGCTTCTACAGCTTTTTGTGGCAGCATATTCCATGGACCTACCACCCTCTGAGTGAAGTAGTTCCTCCTCATCTCAGTTTTGAAAGAGCAGCCCCTTATTCTAAGACTATGTCCCCTAGTTCTCGTCTCACCCGTCATCGGGAACATCCTCCCCGCATCCACCCGATCCAACCCCTTCACAATCTTATATGTTTCAATAAGATCGCCTCTCATTCTTCTGAACTCCAATGAGTAGAGTCCCAATCTACCCAACCTCTCCTCATATGACCACCCCCTCATCCCCGGGATTAACCGAATGAACCTTTTTTGCACTGCCTCGAGAGCAAGGATGTCTTTCCTTAAGTAAGGACACCAAAACTGTATGCAGTATTCCAGGTGCGGTCTCACCAATACCTTGTACAACTGAAGCAATACCTCCCTATTTTTATATTCTATCCCCCTAGCAATGAAAGCCAACATTCCATTTGCCTTCTTAATCACTTGCTGCACCTGCATACTAACCTTTTGAGTTTCGTGCACCAGGACCCCCAGATCCCTTTGCACTTCAGTACTCTCCAGTTTCTTGCCATTAAGATAATAAATTGCTCTAGGATTTTTCCTGCCAAAGTGCATATATATGGTATTGAGATAGAGGATCAGCCATGATCATATTGAATGGCGGAGCAGGCTCGAAGGGCCGAATGGCCGACTCCTGCTCCTATTTTTCTATGTTTCTATGTTTCTATTACTACACAAAATGCAGATTAGAGGCTTTGGAAAAAAAGTCAGGTTACTAATTTACAACCAAAATACTAACAGTGCAGTCTGGTGCTCTAGTTAATCTGCTCATCACCTGTCCCAATATCTCCTTATGTGGCTCAATGTCACATTTTGTCTGATCACGCTCCTGTGACGCGCCTCGGGTTGTTTTTAACTACATTAAAGGCGCTATATAAATGCAAGTTGTTGTTGTTGTTGGTTCAAACTAGTGTGAACATTTGATGGCGTGGAGCCTCGAAAACACAGCACAAACACAAGAATTCCCTGACAAGGATTGGAGGGACAAATGGAAATAAATAGCCTGCGTTGTACAAACCATGACTAACAATACTGTCGAACTCAGAACAATCGCTAATTAAGGAGCAAAATAAAAGCAGATAATTAAATTCATGTTGCCATTGGTGAACACATCCATCAGAGAGAGCCGAGGTACGTCGAAGTGTGGAACAGAAGAACATGATTTTGTTTTTCTATCTCGTACTAACTAGTATTAGAAGCACTGGTTCAAAAGGAAAACCTATTTTTCTCATTCCACAGACAAAGTAACCACCCATCTCAGACAGTTAAAAAGTAGCCCTCACTCTCGTCTCACAGTAGTTGAGGCGAACAGCATAGATGCATGTAAGGGGAAGCTAGATAAGCACATGAGGTAGAAAGGAATAGAAGGATATGTTGATGGGGTGAGATAAAGAGGGGTGGGAGGAGAATATAAGAACATAAGAACATAAGAAATAGGAGCAGGAGTAGGCCATTCGGCCCCTCGAGCCTGCTCCACCATTCAATAAGATCACGGCTGAACTTCCACCTCAACTCCACTTTCCCGCGCTTTCCTCATATCCCTTGATTCCCTTAATATCCAACAATCTATCGCTCTCTGTCTTGAATATACTCAACGACTGAGCCTCCACAGCCCTCTGGGGTAGAGAATTCCAAAGATTCACCACCCTCTGAGTGAAGAAATTTCTCCTCCTCTCAGTCCTAAATGGCTGACCCCTTATTCTGAGACTGTGGCCCCTGGTTCTAGACTCCCCAGCCAGGGGAAACATCCACCCTGCATCCACCCTCTCAAGTGCCTTAAGAATTTTATATGTTTCAATGAGATCACCTCTCATTCTTCTAAACTCGACAGAATATAGACCTAGTCCACTCAATCTCTCCTCATAGGACAATCCCCCCATCCCAGGAATCAGTCTGGTGAACCTTCGTTGCACTCCCTCTATGGCAAATATATCCTTCCTTCGGTAAGGAGGCCAAAACTGTACAGAATACTCTGGGTGTGGTCTCACCAAGGCCCTGTATAATTGTAATAAGACTTCTTTACTCTTAGACTCCAATCCCTTTGTAATAAAGGCTAACATAACAATTTGCTTTCCTAATTGCTTGCTGTACCATGTTAACTTTCTGTGATTCGTGTACAAGGCTCGTGTGGAGAATAAACACCGGCATAAACCTGTTGGGCCGAATGGTCTTTTTCTGTGCTGTAAATACTTTATAATACTCCTTATGTACAGCAATGTGACCCTATGCACAAAGTAATCTGGGATGTAGTACGTCCTCAGTGAATAATAAAACGTATTTACTGTCATTATCTGCACTGGAAAAAGTAAAGGTTGTCAGCATGCACTCCTGATCCCTCCAACTGATGGACATACCTCTGACAGGCCACACGGCTTGGGCTAAAATCTATGAATCATATTTATTTAGAAGCACGATTACAGAGAATGGGGAGTTAGTTTGTTTACAGTGTCTCTTTCAAAACAATAAATGTCGCGACCTAGCAGTTCTTGGTAGAAACACTTTTAATTTGGACCAGGCATCTGTGGTGAGATGTTTTTGCGTGATGCTAAACTCTCAGAGACCTACATTAACTTCTACGCATACATTTGTATAGTGGGAAAGGAACTGAAGTGTAGTACTGCCATCCTTGGCTATTCATGTTTGTTGTTAAGATTATCAAAAGGAAGATCAAATAAAATAAAAATAAAACTGACAGTCAAAAACCTTCTTACATAAGAACATAAGAAATAGGAGCAGGAGTAGACCACACGGCCCCTCGAGCCTGCTCTGTCATTCAATAAGATCGTGGCTGATCTTCGACCTCAACTCCACTTTCCCGCCTGATCTCCACATCCCTTGATTCCCCATGAGTCCAAAAATCTATCTATCTCAGCCTTGAATATACTCAAAGACTCAGCATTCACAGCCCTCTGGGGCAGAGAATGCCAAAGATTCACAACCCACTGAGTGAAGAAATCCCTCCTCATCTCGGTGATCAAGAAAGCCAATGGAATGTTGGCTTTTATTGCTAGGGGGATAGAATATAAAAACAGGGAGGTATTGCTGCAGTTGTATAGGGTATTGGTGAGACTGCACCTGGAGTACTGCATACAGTTTTGGTGTCCATACTTAAGAAAAGACATACTTGCTCTCGAGGCAGTACAAAGAAGGTTCACTCGGTTAATTCCGGGGATGAGGGGGTGGACATACGAGGAGAGGTTGAGTAGATTGGGACTCTACTCATTGGAGTTCAGAAGAATGAGAGGCGATCTTATTGAAACATATAAGATTGTGAAGGGGCTTGATCGGGTGGACGCGGTGAGGATGTTCCCAATGATGGGTGAAACTAGAACTAGGGGACATAATCTTAGAATAAGGGGCTCCTCTTTCAAAACTGAGATGAGGAGAAACTTTTTCACTCAGAGGGTAGTGGGTCTGTGGAATTTGCTACCCCAGGAAGCTGTGGAAGCTACTTCATTAAATAAATTTAAAACAGAAATAGACCGTTTCCTAGAAGTAAAGGGAATCAGGGGTTACGGGGAGCGGGCTGGAAATTGGACATGAGTTTGAGTTTGGATCGGTCAAGGCCCTGTGGGTGGCGGAGCGGGCCCAGGGGCCGAGTGGCCTGGTCCTGCTCCTACTTCTTGTGTTCTTTAGAGTTGAGGTTGGATCAGATCAGCCATGATCTCATTGAATGGCGGAGCAGGCTCGAGGGGCCGATTGGTCTACTCCTGCTCCTATTTCTTATGTTCTTATGTTCTTAAATGGCCGACCCCTTATCCTGAGACTATGCCCCCTGGTTCTAGACACTCCAGCCAGGGGAAACAACCTCTCAGCATCTACCCTGTCAATCCCCCTCAGAATCTTGTAAGTTTCAATGAGATCACCTCTTACGGGTTCTCCCCGGTGTCCTGGGCCAATATTTATCCCTTAATCAACATCATTAAAACAGATTATCTGGTCATTTATCACATTGCTGTTTATGGGACCTTGCTGTGCACAAATTGGCTTCCCCGTTTCCTACATTACAACAGTGACTACGCTTCAAAAAGTACTTAATTGGCTGTAAAGCGCTTTGGGATGTCCTGAGGTCGTGAAAGGCGCTGTAGAAATACAAGTTCTTGCTTGCTTTCTTTTTCTTTATCATGGTTAACTCTATTTCACCCAACCCCAGTGCACTATATCTTGGGCTTTTCTGTGAAGGACTCTGCAATGGGATTCATGTTGCTTTCTAACTGTTTGGAAATAGACTGTAATACCAACTTCTTCAGTGGTGTAGGAGTGATAATGGCAGACGACTCAAACAAGATAATTACGTACCCCATTTGTCTGTATCGGGCAAAATTTCCTTGCGGATGGCCTCCCTTTCTGAATTGCTGTGGGATAGGGGAGCAGGGGTTATGCTAGTCTCAGTGTTCTCAATTGGCTCTCAGCTCTACTCCAGGAGAGTGGCCAGCTCTGGTTGGTCGTATTCTTGGAGGTTTCGTCACATGACCTCCTGCCTCCAGCCACCCCACCCCCCCCACGCTCTCGCCATTGGCCGCCCGACATGTCCATCCTCGTGTTGCCCCGCCTTCCCCCCGCCAATCGGAAAGCGAATTGACTCTTCAATGACCAATTGGATGATTCCTCGATGTCAGTCAAACAGCCTTTTTCCCATGTCTGATATTTTTATCAATAGTAAACAAATGTGTTCAAAGAAAATACTGGCCCGTAATTTCCGATAGAAGGCTTCTTGAGTGCGGAGGCCTCCTATCGGGAAAAAATCTACGCCCTTACATGAGGGCTCCCGAGGTCCGGACACTTCCGATCCTGGGCCTCTCCACAGTTGAAATGCGCAGGACCCAGGTATCCCAGGGGCGCAGGCGGTTCACAAGCGTCCCTGGGATCACGTGGGCCATGGGGAGCCAATGGGAGAAGGGATTCCCCCTTCATACTTTTGACAGATAGACCCGTCAAAAGTATGAATGGGGATCACTGAAAAAAGACATCAAAACGTTAAATAAATTTGTTAAAAAACCATCATGTTTTTTAAATGAGTTAAAATTACATTAAATTAAATATTTTAAACAAAAATTAAATTTTTTGAAAAAATAATTAAAGTTTTTTACGGGGCTAAAAATAAACTTACCTTTTTTCAAAAGTATTTTTAAATTATAAATAAAAAAAATATTTTTTTTACTTTTTTTTAAACTCTTATGCTGGTAAAAGCAGGCCTTATGCAGCCTTTTACCAGGTGTAAGATTTCTAAGGGTTTTCAGTGGGCGGAGGGTCTGCAGAAAGCGGAACTCTCTGCCCGCAGAGGCCCTTCTCTAGGGCAGGCGGAGGATCTGCCAAGAGGATTCTTGACAGATCGGAAATGCCGGTTTTCAGCGCGTGCGCTTCGCATGCCTGAAACCGGCATTTCCGATGTCCCTACGGGTGTGTACACAGCCCGCACACACCCGTAGGCATCGGAAAATACGGGCCAAAATCAACCACAATATTTTGTTGGCCCAATGATTTTTCTCCCTGGTGTTTGCTGGCAGCGGTGTCCTGGAGATTAGTCTTTCATTCCTGGAGACTCCAGGCCAATCCTGGCGGGTTGGAAACCCTGCATTCCAGACCTGGAATTGGTGGTCCTCTCACAGGCCCCGGTACAACTCTCAGACTATGGGGTGGCAATCAAGCCGCCTAACTGAAAGTAAGTTCTCAAATTCTGATTTTACAAAAATCATTGTTGAATTATATCCCTTTCATTAACAAATTACTGGACGATTACGAAATCTTACTGTTTTAAGGTAAAATGATGGTAGCAATGGAAATAGAAGTCTGGATTAACTCCACCTGGCGGGCAATCTGTTGAAAGAATTACAGGTTGGCACTGGTAGGAACAGTTAACTGGGGTAATGCTCTGAGTTTGTGTTGTTGTTGGGGAGTCCCTCCTGCCAACTGCACATTCCAGGAAATCATGGGCATGCTGACCATAATTACCCATTCATTAAGATTAATGGATAGCAAATTCTGGGCAGGAGCTCTGGTGATTTCCCAGTATCTGTGGCTGATCGGCGCAAAGCTCGCTGTCATTCGCCCAGGTTCGGAGACTCAGTCCCAGAATGTAGTCACAGAAGTTGATTTAGCGTTTTGTTAAGTTTAAATCACAGAGGCAGAAAACAAACCCCGACATTGAACTGTTGTCTTCCGGTTTCCAAATGGAAAGTGCGTCTTTCGCCTTGTAACCCAGTGAAATTGGGGAAGAGAAATGGATCACCCTGAACTAGGAGACAGTAGCTGGAAACCATCAATCTCCTGCATAAATCCAGAGATCTGTCAAATATGGATATCTGCTAGAGTCGATGAAATTGCATTCACTCTCATTCAGTTGTAAGGTTCTGCCAGTGCAGAATGAATCTGGAATACAGATTTTGACAAAGTCTACATGGCACAGTTTGCTTGACAGCTGAAATTGCTCTTTATTTATTTCAGATTTTAAAATGCCTTGGACACACAGCTATTTCCTATGCTCGCTGACATACATTGGCCCCTGGTCCAGTCAACTCCTTGACTTTTAAATTCCCACCCTTGCTTTCGAATCCCTCCGTGGCCTCGCCCCTCCCTCTCTCTGTAACCTCCTTCAGCCCCACAACCCTCCGAGATCGCTGCACTCCTCCAATTCTTGCACATCCCCCAATTTTAATCGCTCCATCATTGGCGGCCGTGCCTTCAGCTGCCGGGGCCCTAAGCTCTGGAATTCCCTCCCTAAACCTCTCCGCCTCTCTCTCCTCCTTTAAGGTGTTCCTTAAAACCGACCTCTTCGACCAAACTTCTGGTCACCTGTCCTAATATCTCCTTATGCGGCTCGGTGCCAAATTTTGTTTGATAATCGCTCCTGTGAAGCGCCTTCGGACGTTTAACTATGTTAAAGGTGCTATATAAATTCAAGTTGTTGTTATAAAGCTGGTGCGTCTCTGCGGTGCAAACTGTGGACAAGCAAGGAGATAGACTTGCTCTAATTACAGGACTGATTGTTGTTTTGCCTTGTTCCTGAACACAGCATCTTAAATAATTGCCAATGGGTAAATACGCACATTGATAAGAGTGTGAAATGGCTCGCAGCAGCATCTTAACTGCAGCTCCCTTTGTGTATTTATTTTGTTCAGACCTTTATTGTATTCTGCTCTCTTCACAGCTGAGTCTAATAATGAACTTGCGACTGTGCTTCCAATTACGTCCAGCACATTAGAGGAACAGTCAATACTCAATTACAAGCTTGTCCCTGAAACAGCAACCTTCCGTGACCTCCACTCTTTTGGTGATCGCAGAGATAACACTAGCTCATGTCTGACATTTTCATTTCGGGCGCTTTGCGCAGGAGCTAGGCTTGTTTTACCAAATGACGCCTTCAGCTGCAAGATGATGCTCGGGCAGCCATGCTGATGCAAGCGACAGAATAAAACCAATTGGGTTGTTCTCACAAAAACCTGCAGTGTGACAGGACAATTTGCATATGTAGTAATATTGAATTACTATCTCCTGCGTGAAATTAATTGTGGATGATCGGTTTGCTAGGTCCAAACTCCTTGCATGTCCAATAATTGCACAGATCAATTATCATTGAATCATTCTGAGCTTCAACTGCTGTACAGTAATCTTCCCCCGAAGGGCAATTAGCAGTCTTCATACTTTTGATTTTTCAATGATTTCTCCTCCATCATTTTGATACCACATATCAAGCACTAGTTTGTTCACCTCTCTGGACCTTGACATCATTGAAAAGAAAGATTGGCTGTATTTTAAGCAAATTCTTCCAGGTTATAATCACAATTGTATGGAATTGCTCTGACCCTGTTTGACAAAGGTGTTATCCCTTTAATAATAAATAAATGGTTAACACTTTCCTTAAAAATAATGGATACTGGTATCTCATATTTCATGTCAATGTGCATGTTACTAATATTGTTTAGTTAGATTTCAACCCTTTGTCTTCACTTATGGCATGTGAACACTGTTGATTGATACCACATTACCAATGAATGGTACCAGGGATGGTGGACTTCAGTTACACGGAGAGAAGCTGGGATCGTTCTCCTTAGAGCAGAGAAGGGTAAGGGGAGATTTAATAGAGGTTTTCAAAATTACAAGGGATTTTGATAGAGTAAGTAAGAAGAAACTGTTTCCACTGGCAGGAGGGTCGGTAACCAGAGGACACAGATTTAAGGTGATTGGCAAAAGAACCAGACGGGAGAGGAGGAGAATTTTTTTTACACAGTGCCTTGTTATGATCTGGAATGCACTGCCTGAAAGAGTGGTGGGAGCAGATTCAATGGTAACTTTCAAAAGGGAATTGTATAAATACTTGAAAAGGAAAAAATTTGCAGGGCGATGGGGGAAATAACAGGAGGGAGTGGGACTAATTGGAGAGCTCTTCCAATGAGCCAGCACAGGCACAATGGGCCAAATGGCCTCCTTCTGTGCTGTACGACTCTATGAAGACACTATTAAGACATGGCATGCCACCACCACAGATGCCACCACCTCAGAGCAGTAGCTCTATGTTACCATCCACATTAACTTTAAAGATAAAAAACTGTGACCTTATAAAACCTTGACCTGAATGGATCACAAGTTCCCAGTGTAAGGTTTCCAAAATTTGCAGATCCCCAAAACCTAAGGAAAAAGGCCAGAGTGACAAAAATGCATTTGGGCCTAACATAAGGAATTTAAGACCAAAAACCAAGTTTTGGCATTTTAAAAGACATGTCTGGACCTGTAAGGGAGAAAAGGCTGCACAGGAGGTGGGTTCAACCTCTGTAAATAGCAGTTTTGGGTATTGCAGTTAAATTGCATTGTCTGGGAATCGGGATGACCTCACTCAAGCCCCAGCAAGCATTAACATTTGGACAATAGGCCCTGGGAGAAGGCAGCCCCACCCAAAACACAGAACCCATTAAAGACATGCATAAAGATAGGAGTCCTGGGCCCAGCAAGAAACCCAAAACATGAGGACAATGCAAACTCCGATTAAACAACAGATCGTAGGATGGAGAACCACTTCACACATTTACAAAACCAGTTAACATGCTAGTAGAGTCGTTACTGTTAACAAGGTCTTACAATGACCAGGATTTGATTTGGTTTTGACCAGGCCACTTCAGTTTAGTATAATTGAAGGCCCATCAAGCAGTTACAACAGTTCAGTAAGAAGGGAGTTCAAGTTCAACAGAATTCAAAGCCTGTGTTGAACAGAGGACAAGCAGGCAGAAGGCAGTTCCACAGCTCGGAAGAAGACAGTTTAAACAGAGGCAGAGTTACAGCAAGAAGTTAAACAAAGAAGGCCAACAACTTCACAAGCAGACCGACACGCAAGAAGAAACCAGAGCGACTGCCTCAGTGACCATCGGACACCTCGCGGCAACAAGAGCCTCACGAAACCTTTTACTCAAAAGACTCTAAACCCTAACTCTAAACTGTCAAGGATTCGTTTGGTGAGCATTATCCCTGGTTCTCCAGAGTCCAACCTAGCTAGTGAAGTGGGATTGGGAGGGGTGAAGTATTCTTCTAATGTTATTTCCCTTGCCTGTACCGTGTGTTCCCCACCTTTAGAGTGTTAAGTGTGTTTTAAGTTTGTTACCTTCTTTTCTTGTTAATAAAGTCAAAACTCTTTAATCAAAACCTGTTGTCTACTGCATCTTTGTTCACAACCCCCAAATAAGTCCAAGGTCTAGAACCAGGGGCATGGGAGCGATTCGAACCGCTCACTGAGTCAGAGGTGAACCTGACCCCCACACACCACCCCCTACACCAGTGTAAGGGTTTTTGTCTCTCAGCCTGTGAGATTCGTGTGGCTCTGTGCAGCCCAGGTGCTAGTGCGGGTTTAGGCCTTGTTGCCTGTTCTGGTCTCCAGCCAGTCTGGGAGCACTATACACACCTGTGAGTGGTTCGACCCACTCGCCCTTACGGTTCTAGACACTGGACTTAGATGCGAGAGCAATAATGGAGATGAAACTCAGGTAGACTCGGTTGAATGGTACGAAATGGAAAATCTTTATTGCATAATATTTAAGATTACGAAATACATGTCATAAGCACAGATTAATGACAGTACAATCTTACACGCAGTTATGTAACTAATTTCAGGGAAACGAGGAACGAACGACACATCGTAAATGGGGGCACGCATTACAATTATCCTTAATACTTAAAACCCTCCCCTATCAATATCTGTCCTAAGCTAGATTCGTAGGATTCGAGACTCATGCTCACCACTCGTGATAACTCGGAGAATTCCGAAAACTCTGATCGGATATTTTTCACCGCAGCGCCCACGTGTCGATCAGGGGGTCTCCTGGCCCCACTTGTTTACTCATTTCTGCTCCGGCTAGCAGGCTGGAACGTCTGCTGTCATGAAGATCTGTGTTGTCCTCGGAGTTCCGACTATACTCAAAAAAGAGTCTTCCTGTGCCCTCGCACGGATGCGATAGAATTCGAAAAATAGTCTTCCTGGCAGTTCTGTAAAACTCGAAGAAGTCTTCCTGGCAAGGAAAATGTCTATTCGACCTACAGGCGCGGTCGGAGCTTACTGACCGTGGCGATAAGTATGGTCTTCTTCTCTTTTCATCTTATCTCATCTCATCTTATCTCATCTCATCTCATCTCGTCTCGGGCCTTCGGTTCCAACACCGTTTACCGACTTATCGGGATGGTGCGCCCGCTTCAAGGCTTCAGAGCCCAGTTCTACACAGGTCTTCGCGACACGACCCGGGGTAGATCTGAGCGGATCGTAAAGTTCAACAGTCTTTTGAAAAGAGACACGAGGCAAGCAGGAACAAGACGGCGAGTCAAGAGCAGCTACGAGGATAAAAGTCAACCGAATAAGAGAAAGATGGACGGTTTGGGGCTTGCAATTATAGTGCAAAATCTTCCGTTTCCCGCCCAACCTTAATGTCTTTTCTTTTGTTAGGGTTTGGCGCTCAAATGTCTTGTATAGGGTGATCTCCGTTTTAATGGGTTTCGGGGCTACTCGTAAATGTCTGAGTACCTGTTAATATTTCTCCCATTGTTTAATCGGTCGGTGTTCTCCCTGGAGGGGTTTTGGGGCTTCCAAGTGTTTTCTGTAACTACCCGCTAACGGCTCTCTCATCGTAGAGTCGTTGGGATTTTACATATTAATGTCTTTGGATGGGTTCTTGATTACTTGGTACAATAGCTTTTATTCGTACCTGGGAGACCGATTTCAGTATTTATGTGTATACTGTAAACCCATGATGTCTCGTGTATTATCTTAAATGTGCTGAGTCTTAATCGATCTTGCACAAATGTTTATTGGAACGCCATCTTGTCTGCCTGTCGAAAAATCTAGAATGTTCTGTCACGAGGTGCGGCGGCCATTTTACAAGCTGCTTGTGTCCACTTTGAAAACCTGACAGCATTCTGCTGAAATAAAAGCTGTTTGAACGAAACTATGTGTTTTCCTCCTTATTAATAAAATCGCGATATATTGCGAATTCTACACCAGTGACCTTCACACCATCATGGAGATCTTTTGTATTTGAAGCCCACAGAGCAAACGGCCGACAGCATGTGAAACCATTCCATCCTTGCTACTCCGTCATAATTCTAGCACACCAATGGAAAATTAGTTTAAAGAACCTCATGAATATTTATTTAACAGGGCAAACCTGCACCTCATGCTGTGGAACAAGATTGATTTTTCTTGTGTTACGGTGCTCACATTGAACTTTGTGTTGAGGTTAGCACTAGTGCAAGCTCCAGCTATCGGGTGTCCCCGTTAATATTTAATTTGAGCAACGGTTTATATTTGCGTAGAATATAAGAGCAGGGAGGTTACGCTTGAACTGTATAAAACACACTGTATGGACCTTGTACAGCAGGCACCTCAAAGCACTGGAGAGGTAACACCAACGTTGCCTCCGCAAGATAGGCGCGCCAATGTCAATGTTCTCGCTCAGGCCAACATCCCCAGCATCAAAGTTTTGATCAGCTCTGATGGACCGGCCACATCGTCCGCATGCCTGATACGAGACTCCCAAAACAAGCGCTCTACTCTGAGCTGCGACACGGCAAGAGAGCCCCAGGTGGGCAGAGGAAATGCTTCAAGGACACCCTCAAAGCCTCCTTGAAAAAGTGCAACATCCCCACCAACACCCGGGAATCCCTGGCCCAAGACCGCACAAAGTGGAGGAGAAGCATCCGGGAAGGCGCCGAACACCTCGAGTCTCTTCGCTGGGAGCAAGCGGAAGCCAAGCGCAAACAGCAGAAGGAGCGCACGTCAACCCAAGCACCCCACCCACCCGACCCTTCAACCACCGTCTGCCCCACCCGTGACAGAGACTGTAGGTCCCGCATTGGACTCATCAGTCACCTGAGAACTCATTTTTAGTGTGGAAGCAAGTCATCCTCAGTTCCGAGGGACTGCCTAAGAAGAAGTATAAAACACTAGTTAGGCCACAGCTAGAGAATTGAATACAGTTCTGGTCACCACATGACAGGAAGGATGTGATTGCCCTAGAGAGGATACAGAGGAGATTTACGAGGGTGTTGCCTGGGCTGGAGAATTTTAGCTATGAGGAAAGATTGGATAGGCTGGGGTTGTTTTCTTTGAAACAGAGGAGGCTGAGGAGAGACTTGATTGAGGTGTATAAAATTATGAGGGGCCTAGATAGAGTGGATAGGAAGGACCTATTTCCCTTAGCAGAGAGGTCAATAACCAGGGGGCATAGATTTAAAGTAATTGGTCGAAGGATTAGAGGGGAGTTGTGGAGAACTTTTTTCACCCAGAGGGTGGTGGGGATCTGGAACTCACTGCCTGAAAGGGTGATAGAGGCAGAAACCCTCATCACATTTAAAAAGTGCTTGGATGTGCACTTGAAGTACCGTAACCTACAGGGCTACGGACCAAGAGCTGGAATGTGGGATTAGGCTGGATAGCTCTTTCTCGGCCGGCACAGACACGATGGGCCAAATGGCCTCCTTCTGTGCCGTAAACTTCTATGATTCTTTAATCATTGTGTTGTGTTATCTGGGTTTTATCTGTGTCCTAGTCTTTCTGTGTAATGATATTGGGAGAGGGCGATCCTGATTCATTTGTAATGGGCTACACTTGGTCACTGTTTTGATATCAATTACTTTGAATTATGAAATAACATTGACGTTGGTCCAGATTGACAGACACTGAATTATTTTTGATTTATTAATATTTAAATTCAAATACAACAACTTCTTAGAGCTGGATTTTGGCAGCCGACACGAGTTGGGGGTGGGTCTGCTGCCTTCCGGGTTCTAGTCCCGCTCCCCAGCGACATCTGACGAATGCACGCTATTTTCCCTTGATTGGTCTTACCGGCCAATTAAGGGAAAGCTGGTGACAGATGATGTCAGCGTATGACGCTTCATCTGTCGAAAAAATTTTGACAGATGAATTATCAGCGTTTGACAGCTTTGAGAAGCTATCAAACACTGACAACCTCTGTTCTAAGGTGAGCCCTTGCACAAAGGCTCACCAAGACCTCTCTCCTCAGCAGAAAGCAGATGGCTGCTGCATCTGAGAATGCAGCAGCCATTCTGTCATCTCTGCCGTTGAGATGAGGCACCTCCGGTTCCCCAAGGGTTGAAGCCTACAGAAAGAAGCAAAGGTAAGGAAACTTTTTCCAACTCTTTACACTCACCTCTCATACTTTCCTGTCCACACTTACACCCATCACTCACCTCTACAGCTGACATTTCGACCCCTCTCACCCCCGCAGACCCACTGCTCGCCTCGCTGACCCTGGCGAGGGTCGCAGCCGTCGGGAAGCCCGCAATTGCAGGCGTAAAATGGGGAAAAGCCTCAAAACTGCCTGTTAACTACCTGTTAACAGGCAGTTAATTGGCTGTAATCCACTTCCCGCCTCGAGGAGACGGGTCCCTGCGCGACTCAGGGACCCGCCTCCCGGGAAGATGGCACGGAGGCGGGTTGGGAGCGGGGTTGGTACCCACTCCCAGTTTCTGCCATTTTCCCGGCAGTCTCGCCTCCATACCCGCCTCCTCAGGGCTGGGGAAATCCCCCCCCTTAGTGGCTATGGAACATGCTGATGCAAAATGACAAAGGGCTGGATTTTCCAAGCCCCGAGGAGGCGGGCATGGAGGCGGGACAGCCGGTAAACTCGGAGAAAGTGGGGGCGGATGGCAAACCCGCCCCCATCCCACCTCCGTGCCCTTTTGCCAGGAGGCGGGAAGATGTGCAACTTCGGGTCCCGTCTCCTGGAGGCGGGAAAGGCACTTAATCCTTTTAACTGCCTGTTAACAGGTAGTTAACAGGCAGAAAAAAGGATTAGTGCCATTTTACCTTCACAGGTGAAAGCTTCCCGACCTCGGAGAACCCCGTCGGGTTGGAGGAGACGTGGAGGAGGTCTGCGGCGGTCGGAGGCACCTGGAAGTAAGATGTAGAGGTGAGTGATGGGTGCAAGTGTGGAGTGGTAAGTATGTAAGGTGAGTGATAAGTTTTAAAAAATGTTCACTTACCTTGTTTTCTTCCTACAGCCTTTAGCCACGGTGGATCGGGAGAGCCAACATCCTCCTTGTCAATTTCACAGACTGGCTGTTGGAACCTCCGTTCCAATAGTCATGTGAAATTTACAAATTTGAAATGTTTGATGAGTCCTGAACACAAGGAGCCATCAAACTAAAGAGAATGTCAATGTTTGACAGCTTCATAGAGCTGTCAAACGCTGACATTTCTTCTTTCAAGAAGTCTTGACAGATAGCACATCTGACGTTGACGTGCTCTGTCAGTGACTTCCTCCCTAATTGGCCTGCTGAGCCCGCAGGGCGGGCTTAACAAGCTCAATCAGGGGAAAATCCTTCTGAATGGTCAGGCGAGGATGGAGGCGGGACATTGACACGACAAGCAGCAGTCCCGCCTCCAACTTGCCTCCATTCACAAAATCCAGCCCAGAGGGTTTATAGCATCATACTATACAGAAGGAGGCCATTCAGCCCATCGTGCCTGTGCCGGCTCTTTGGAAGAGCTGTTCAATTATTCCCACTCCCCCTGCTCTTTCCCCGTAGCCCTTCTAATTTTTCCATTTCCAATATTTATCCAATTCCCTTTTAAAAGTTATTATTGAATCTGCTTCCACCGCCCTTCCACTGACCCTCCTGCCAGTGGGAACAGTTTCTCCTTATTTACTCCATCAAAACCTTTTCATAATAGGATAGACATGGAGATGTTTCCACTTGTGGGGGAGACCTTATGATTTTTTATTTATTACAAACTCCATTTTTTGGTCCCTTGTTCCCATACTAATTATTTTACACTTACTTGCATTGAACTGTACCTGTCACCTCACTTAGAAAGATCACAGGGATTGCTGCATCGAAATGTCTGGCAAATACAGTAGACCAGGGGCGGGGGTGGGGGAGAGGGTATTCCCTTCTGAGGTTGGGGGTTAAAGCATGTTGTTGGGGCAGCGTTGTGAGATAACCTCGATAACTGTTGATGGTTGAAGCTAGATAGAGTGGAGCCAATCAGGATCTGTACAATACCTCGTTAACTGTTAGATGGCCTTCGATGGACTTAACTTTGTCAGCTGTTATCAACTTATCAATTGTACGCTTTGACAATTGATTAGAGGGAAGTCACATCTAATTCCAGGACACATAGAAATAACAACAGAAAGTGCTGGAAACACTCAGCAGGTCAGGCAGCATCGAAGAGAGGAGAAACAGAGTCAACATTTCGGGTCGAACCCTTCGTCAGAACTGGAAAAGGCTAGAGAGGAGAGATTTTTAAGCAGGGGCAGGGAGGAGGGGAGGAAATAGCAAAGGGAAGGTCTGTGATGGGATGGAAGGCAGGAGAGATTGACTGACAAAAGGGATGATAGTGCAAGGCAAAAGGTAATGGGACAAGTTAAGAAACAAAAGATGGCTCTAGATGATGTGTACCTCCTCCCTTCCCACCGTCCAGGACCCCAAACACTCCTTCCAGGTGAAAGAACGATTTACTTGTACTTCTTGCAATTTAGTATACTGTATTCGCTGCTCACGATGCGGTCTCCTCTACACTGGGGAGACCAAACGCAGATTGGGTGACCACTTTGCGGAACATCTCTGTTCATTCCGCAAGCGTGACCCCGAGCTTCCGGTCGCCTGTCACTTAATTCACCATTCCACTCACACTCTGATCTCTCCATCCTCGGCCTCTTACATTGTTCCAATGAAGCTCAACGTAAGCTCGAGGTACAGCACTTCATCTTTCTATTAGGCACTTTACAGCCTTCTGGACTTAACATCGAGTTTAACAATTTCAGACTATAAATTGGCCCCTGTAGTTCTTTCTTTTTTCTTCTCTTGTTTCCTCACATGGTAGCTGTTAATGTTGCTGCCATCATCATTCACACATCATCTAGAGCCACCTTTTGTTTCTTAACTTGTCCCATTACCTCTCCTTTTGCCTCGCACCATCATCCCTTTTGTCATTCAATCTCTTCCATCCCATCACAGACCTTCCCTTTGTTCTTTCCTCCCCTCCTCCCTGCCCTGCTTAAAAATCTCTCTTCCCTAACCTTTTCCAGTTCTGACGAAGGGTCCCCGACTCAAAACGTTGACTTTGTTTCTCTCTCCTCGATGCTGCCTGACCTGCTGAGTGTTTCCAGCACTTTCTGCTGTTATTTCAGATTTCCAGTATCCGCAGTATTTTGCTGTTATATTATTCCAGCACACAGTAGTCTGTGTAAGAGAATGGTTGGTTGAAACTTGACAGGGTGGAGTTTTAGCTGATGCGAGAATATTCATGCCGCACAGAACTGTAAGGAAAAGGGTAGAAGTGTAAGATCACAACCAGAACGAAACACAGCAGATTTTTGAACAGGACCTTCCACGGTGCATGGAAGCTCAGGTAATACCAATCTTGAATCTGTTAATTGTTGCTTGATTACTGTGTGCATGATTGATTCTGCTAATGTTACAATAAAGCCTTGTTATACCCAATTGGGATTGCCAAGCCGAATCATTGACGGGGTAAGCGAGGGTTGAGCATCCCTGACACGAGGGAACCCAACAGCAGCAGGGAAGAAACTTTCCATCTGTCCACAGCACCTGACTCAAGTGTACTTGACGCTAACACTGGGTGAAAAAAAAAGCACAGTGTAGAGTTTCCTCTTCATGCACTTGGATGTAAAGGGATCACCTGGACACAGAGGAGAGTCGAGGCAGGGGGGAGTGCATGTTTGTCACGGAGCCTGTTTGATTCTCCTCAAGGCTCGAGCACAATGAAGAGTAAAATGCGTCCCTATATTTCAATCACCAACTCTTAACATCTACCATCCAAATAAAAAAATGCTCAGACACCGTGGTCCTGGAGTTACGCTGGCGGACAACGGTTTCCTGCGGTCCTGCCGACCGACCTCCTTGGGCGCGATTCGTGCAGGATCCCAATTTCTCGGCCAATATTCATAATTAGAAAATTTCAGGATTAACCAGCAAATGGAACACTTCCTGCGCAACGTACGATGAGTTGGTGGGTATCAGTAGCTGTCGCCCTCCCACGTGGAACTGGAGCTCCAGAAAGGGGAAGGCTGAGGGATGACCTAATAGAGGTCTTTAAAATGATGAAAAGGTTCGATAAGATAAACGTAGAGAAGATGTTTCCACTTGGGAGGGAGTCCAAAACTAGGGGCCATCGATATAAGACAGTCACTAATAAATCCAATAGGGAACTCAGGAGAAACTTCTTTACCCAGAGAGTGGTGAGAATGTGGAGCTCGCTACCACAGGGAGTGGTTGAAGCGAATAGCACAGATACATTTAAGGGGAAGCTCGATAAACACATGAGGGTGAAAGGAATAGATGGTTATGCTGATACGGCGAGATGAAGAGGGGTGGGAGGAGGCTCGTGTGGAGCTCGTGTGTGGCACAGACCAGTTGGGCCGAATGGCCTGTTTCTGTGCTGTGAATTCTATGTACCAGATGCTGTATGTCACCACAGAGGGAAGGTGAAATACTCCTACGCCAAACAAGAAAGGCAGTTGCATGCTCTGCCCCAGAGCTGGAGAATACGGACATTGATATTCCCGAGCTTTATTGGGATTATTTTCATTTTTGGAATTCATGTATGAAAGAAAGACTTGCATTTATTTCTACAGCGCCTTTCACGACCACCGGACGTCTCAAAGCGCTTTACAGTTAATGAAGTACTTTTGAAGTGGAGTCACTGTTGTACTGTGGGAAACGCGGCAGCCAAATTACGCACAGCAAGCTCCCACAAACAGCAATGTGATAATGACCAGATAATCTGTTTTTGTTATGTTGATTGAGGGATAAATATTGGCCCCAGGACACCGGGGAGAACTCCCCTGCTCTTCTTCGAAATAGTGCCATGGGATCTTTTATGTCGACCTGAGAAAGTAGACAGGGCCTCGGTTTAACGTCTCATCCGAAAGACGGCACCTCTGACAGTGCAGCACTCCCTCAGTATGGGGGAGGAAATGGTCAGGTTTAGTTGGGTTCGACCCAAAAATCTGGAGGCTTTTTTAAAATTCAGTAATGTCCTGAATGCCTCCTTTCAGCCAGAAGTGGGGCCCCTTAACCGGAAGGGAGTTTGTAAGTTATATACTTTCATTTGTGGCTTTGAGTTATAGCGGTTCTGGTAGGCGGCTGGCAGTCTAAAGCAGAACTGTTTTTAGACGCAGCTATGTCTGCAGATGAATAGCTATTTTCAGACAAGGGTTGTGATTACGTGCTTCCCATGAAGGTGATCTGTCCTCAACGAGACGCAACATCAATTACTGAGCTCAATAATCGTCTCGGACCCAAACCAATGGCTTGATACAGCTCCTTAAAAACATAAAATAGATTATCTCTTTCAAATACTGTACAACCATTGTTGGTGTCATAAAGAACAACACAGTAACGTCACCAATAGCTCACTGATGGAGTGAAACTGATTGTTCACCTTGTCTATTCATCTTGGACTGCTATTACTGCGAGATATTTTACTTTTTTATCTTGTGTACATTCTGTTCACACGTACAGATTATATACAATACTTTAACAGCTGGTTCTTTTATTGGTGATTTTTTTGGGGGGTGGTATTATTTTTCTTATTACTTATAAGTATCAATTTGGTTCATTGGTAGCACTCTTGCCTTTAGGTCAAAAGATCATGAATTTATTCCCCACACTAGGATTCCAGCACAAATTTATTAGAGTTTTTTGAGGATGTAACTAGCAGGGTAGATAAAGGGGAACCAGTGGATGTAGTATATTTGGATTTCCAAAAGGCATTCGATAAGGTGCCACATAAAATATTATTACACAAGATTAGGGCTCATGGAGTTGGGGGTAATATAATAGCATGGATAGAGGATTGGTTAACGGACAGAAAACAGAGAGTAGGGATAAACGGATCTTTTTCAGGTTGGCAGGCTGTAACTAGTGGGGTGCCGCAAGGATCAGTGTTGGGTCCTCAGCTATTTACAATCTATATTAATGACCTAGATGAAGGGACCGAGTGTAATGTATCCAAGTTTGCTGATGATACAAAGCTAGGTGGGACAGTAAGCTGTGAGGAGAACACAAAGAGTCTGCAAAGGGATATAGATAGACTAAGTGAGTGGGCAATAAGGTGGCAGATGGAGTATAATGTAGGGAAATGTGAGGTTATCCACTTTGGTAGGAAGAATAGAAAAACAGAATATTTTTTAAATGGTGAGAAACTTTCAAATGTTGGTGTTTAGAAAATTTGGGTGTCCTCGTGCAAGAAACACAGAAAGTTAGCATGCAGGTACAGCAAGCAACAAGGAAGGCAAATGGCATGTTGACCTTTATTGCAAGGGGGTTGGAGTATAAGAGTAAGGAAGTCTTGCTACAATTGTACAGGGCCTTGGTGAGGCCACACCTGGAGTACTGTGCACAGTTTTGGTCTCCTTATCTAAGGAAGGATATACTTGCCTTGGAGGCAGTGCAACGAAGGTTCACTAGATTGATTCCTGTGATGAGAGGGCTGTCCTATGATGAGAGATTGTGTAGAATGGGCCTATACTCTTTGGAGTTTAGAAGAATGAAACATACAAGATTCTGAAGGGGATTGACAGGGTAGATGCTGAGAGGTTGTTTCTCCTGGCTGGAGTGTCTAGAGCTAGGGGGCATAGTCTCATGATAAGGGGTCGGCCATTTAAAACTGAGATGAGAAAGAATTTCTTCACTCAGAGGGTTGTGAATCTTTGGAATTCTCTGCCCCAGAGGGCTGTGAATGCTGAGTCTTTGAGTATATTCAAGGCTGAGATCGATAGATTTTTGGACTCTAGGGGAATCAAGGGATATGGAGATCGGGCGGGAAAGTGGAGTTGAGGTCGAAGATCAGCCATGATCTTATTGAATGGCGGAGCAGGCTTGAGGGGCCGTATGGCCGACTCCTGCTCTTACTTCTTATGTTCTTATGTTCTTATAATTTAGGCTGGTGCTTCATTGCAGTACTGAGGGAGTGCAGCAGTGTCTGAGGTGTTGTCATTTGGGACACCTTGGGACTTTTTACTACGTTAAAGGCACTATATAAATCCAAGTTGTTGTTGTTGTTGTTGGATGAGACGTTGAATGATGGCCTGTCCACCTGCTCAAGTTGGTGTCAAAGATTCCCGTTAGGAGTCTTAGCCCTTCTCTCAGGTCGAGAGGGGCTAGTCACTCCTGCAAGCAGTCTGATGTCTCTCATGTTTAGGGGGATGCGCCCACGCTAACTGTACGATAGCAAAATCCGGGCTGTATCAATAGTATGTCCATGTGATCTGAACTGGACAGTCATGTCTTTTACAGTTGCTCCCAACGTGTACCTCTTCAATCCTTTGGAAGTTGAAAACCCTAAAGATGAGGAATCGTTAAGCTGCTTTATTTCACAGCACCTGAACATATAAGGCAACAGATATGATCAAACTCAATCAGTACAACTTGTCTTTACATAGTATTATAAAATAGCGAATGTGCGACACTTCCCTACATCAGTGGGTTGTTTTGCTTGACAGCCGAGCGTCAGCCTAGACTTTTGTGCTCAAGTTTCTGGAGCGGGGCTTGAACTCATGACCTTCTGACTCAGAGGCGAGAGAGTGCTACCCACTGAGTCACGGCAGACACCTGCCAGAGGTGTTTTAACCAGGTGAAACTCTCATTCTTGAAATTAATTAGTTATGTGTTGATAACAAATGATTGTGGCCGGAAAGTTCCTCGGAGCTGCTCTTGACTGGCCGCCAAAACTTAACCGGAAGCGCGGCAGAAACCCCTTCTACTTGCACACACAGGGTTGCTGTTGCAGTTCTGCTGCAGCTCCGAGGAAATCTCTATCGTATCTCTTAGGCTTTTCAAGCATATTTGTCAATTGAAAAAAATAAAAGGTTCCAACACGTTGCCACATGATATCAAGTATCATTCCTCCAGATAAGATTCGTCATTTTAGGACTTTTGAGAGTTTTGCTTCCAGCTCCTCCAACCCCACAACCCTCTGAGATCTCTGCGCTCCTTCAATTCTGTCCTCCTGCGCATCCCCGATTTTCATCGCTCCACCATTGACGGCCGTGCCTTTAGCTGCCTGGACCCTGAGCTCTGGAATGCCCCGCCTAATCCTCCCCGCCTCGCTACCTCTCTTTCCTCTTTTTAAGACGCTCCTTAAAACCTACCTCTTTGACCAAGCTTTTGGCCAGCTGTCCTAGGTGACTCGGTGTCAAATTTTGTTTGGTAACGCTCCTGTGAAATACCTTGGGACGTTTTGCTACGTTAAAGGCGCTGTATAAATGCAAGTTGTTGTTGTTGCAAAAGAACAGGATTACAACACCTTCCTAAGCCTCATGGAGAAAGAAAGAAAGACTTTCACGACCACCGGACGTCTCAAAGCGCTTTGCAGCCAATGAAGTACTTTTTTCAAGTGGAGTCATTGTTGTAATGTGGGAAACGCAGCAGCCAATTTGTGCACAGCAAGCTCCCACAAGCAGCAATGTGATAATGACCGGATCATCTGTTTTTTTTTGTTATGTTGGTTGAGTGATAAATATTGGCTAGGACACCGGGGATAACTCCCCTGCTCTTCTTCGAAATAGTGCCGTGGGATCTTTTACGTCCACCTGAGAGAGCAGACGAGGGCCTCGGTTTAACGTAGGAATTAATGGGTCTTTTTCCGAGTGGCAAGCAGTGACTAGTGGGGTACCGCAGGGATCGGTCCTTGGACCCCAGCTATTCACAATATACATTAATGATCTAGATAAGGGAATTAAATGTAATATCTCCAAGTTTGCAGATGACACAAAGCTGGGTGGGAGGGTGTGCAGCGAGGAGAATAGCGAGAAACTCCAGGATGATCTGGACAGGTTGGGTGAGTGGGCAGAAGCGTGGCAAATGCAATATAATGTGGATAAGTGCGAGGTTATTCACTTTGGTGTCAAAAACAGAAAGGCAGACTATTATCTGAATGGCAATAGATTGGGAGAAGGGGAAGTGCAACGAGACCTGGGTGTCTTTGTGCACCAGTCGCTGAAAGTAAGCATGCAGGTGCAGCAGGCGGTGAAGAAGGCAAATGGTATGTTGGCCTTCATAGCGAAAGGGTTTGAGTATAGGAACAGGGATGTCCTGCTGCAGTTGTACAGGGCCTTGGTGAGACCACACCTTGAGTACTGTGTGCAGTTTTGGTCGCCTTATCTGAGGAAGGATGTTCTTGCCATGGAAGGAGTTCAGCGAAGATTCACAAGGCTGATACCTGGGATGGCAGGAATGACATATGAGGAGAGATTGGGTCGATTGGGCTTATACTCACTGGAGTATAGAAGAATGAGAGGGGATCTCATCGAAACATATAAAATTCTGACAGGTCTGGACAAACTAGATGCAGGAAGAATGTTCCCGATGGTCGGAGAGTCCAGAACCAGGGGTCATAATCTACGGATAACGGGTAAACCATTTAGGACAGAAATGAGGAAGAATTTCTTCACCCAGAGAGTGGTGAACCTGTGGAATTCTCTACCACAGAAGGTAGTTGAGGCGAAGTCATTAAATATATTCAAGGATGAGTTAGATATATTTCTTAAAGCTAAAGGTATCAAGGGATATGGGGAGAAGGCAGGTACAGGGTACTGAGTTTAGATGATCAGCCATGATCTCATCGAATGGCGGAGCAGGCTCGAGGGGCCGAATGGCCTACTCCTGCTCCTATCTTCTATGTTTCTATCCGAAAGACGGCACCTCTGACAGTGCGGCGCTCCCTCAGCACTGCACTGGGAGCGTCAGCCTAGATTTATGTGTTCAATTCCCTGGAGTGGGACTTGAACCCACTGACCTTCTGACTCAGAGGCGAGAGAGTGTGCTACCCACTGAGCCACAGCTGACACTGTCCAGTAAGAGATGTATGAGATTGTCTGAGGTGATTGTCTCACCCTCTTTCCCTCATGCCCTGTAGGGTAGGGTACAGCCTTCATCCACCCTTTCATTCATGACACAGCTAAAACTGCGAGCTTTGTGTGTTGGAACCATGGGCATAAACTTACTTCTTCGTATTTGAGGCAGAGCATGTTACTGTACTTTTTATACACAGCAGGTATTTACACAAGGAAAGCAAATGTTGCTAATTACACTCTTTAAATATACTGTAACCAGGTAAAAATGTAAAATCAAAAGATGCCAAATAAGGAATATATCACATTATGCATAGGACTCATGGGAATGAATTAATGCAAGAAATTCTATTCCATGTCTTTATCTCTATATATTTATATTCTTCATAAATAGTAAATTGTTCCAATGTAAGATAAGTTACTAAGATATCTTTTGTATTAACAAGCAACTTGCATTTATATAGCGCCTTTAATGTAGTAAAACGTCCCAAGGAGCGATTATCAGACACCGAGCCACATAAGGAGATGTTAGGACAGGTGACCAAAAGTTTGGTCAAAAAGTTAATGTAAAAAAAATATAAAACCTACCTCTTTGACCAAGCTTTTGGTCATCTGTCCGACTATCTCCTTCTGTGGCTCGCTGTCAAACTTGTCTGGATGAAAAAAAGTTGGTTAAGTGCTTGTGAACTTCTTATTAATGGTTGGAATGTCCTTACTGAGGCCATGCACAGAGAAACACATGTAGCGTTCCCCAGGACAGAATTAAAACAAATTGGGGAATACTGGGGATGATTTTCATGTTGCTACTGCCCATTTGCATCTCAAACGGGTGGTAGCAAGACCGAATTCAAGCAGAGTGTAGTTGTGTTGACTTACCGATGTAATGCTGCCCAGCCTGACTTTTAGGCGGACTTACGGCCCGGAAAATGGAGCTTCTGCCAAAACCAGGCGGGCGGCTTATACAGATACGCAAGTCGAGTTTCTCCACCTGCCCACCAACCGTGGGTGGTTTAAGTTGGGGGCTGGTCATTTGCAGCGATAATGGGATCCTCAGCAGCAGTAGGTTAGGTAGACACGCTGCTTATTGCCCCCAGAGTTCTGCTTCTTTTCATTCCCAATGTTAATGCCCGTCCTCTTTAAGGTGCTGCTGCAGGTCTTCCGTGGGATGGTTTGCGCCCACCTGAAAGGACAGATGGGGGCCTTGGCTTAAAGCCCCATCCGAAAGACGGCACCTCCGACAGTGCAGCACTCCCTCAGTACTGGGAGAGGTGGTTGAAAATGTGGGTGCACCACGCACGATTTCCCACCTAATAGCCAACAAATCAGACGCCCCACAGGCCCAAATTTCCAATACACGTTCGGGACTGGTAAGGATTCTCAACAGGAGCGCGAAGCTGTAAAATGATCCTTGACATCTCATCAAACAGTATGTTATTGGGATAAATTGCTGAAAGCATCCCATAGCTATAAATGATTAGACTGGACAAGTAGATGTATGTAGTATTTCAGTGCTTCCTCTGCGCGAGTATAAGTGAGACTGACCTGTGTGTGACTTAAGAGATGTGTAGCATTTCAAACAAAACAATTAGAGTCTTTGTGCACAAATCTCTGAAGGTGGCAGGACAGGTTAACAAAGCAGTTCATAAAGCGTATGGGATCCTGGGCTTTATAAATAGAGGCATCGAGTACAAAAGCCAGGAATTATGCTAAACCGGTATAAAACACTAGTTCAGCCCCAGCTGGAGTATTGTGTCCAACACTTTAGTAAGGATGTGAAGGTTTGGAGAAGGTACAGAAGAGATTTACTGGAATAGGTACCAGGGATGAGGGATTAGAGTTAAGTGGATAGACTGGAGAAGCTGGCGTTGTTCTCCGTGGAGTAGAGAAGGCTAAGAGGAGATTTGATAGAGGTGTTTAAAATCATGAAGGGTTTCGATAGAGTGAATAAAGAGAAACTGTTTCCAATGGCGGATGGGTCGGTAACCAGAGGGCACAGATTTAAGGTGATTGGCAAAAGAACCAGAGGTGAGATGAGCAAAAACGTTTTTACGCAACGAGTGGTTGGGATTTGGAATGCGCTGCCTGATAGGGCGGTGGAGGCAGATTCAATAGTAGCCTTCAAAAGGGAATTGGATAAATACATGAAGGAGAAAAAAATTGCAGGGCTACGGGGAAAGAGCGGGGGGCGGGGGAGTGGGACTAACTGGATTGCCGAATGGCCTGCTTCTGTGCTGTACTATTCTATGATTCTATGTAACATTACCCACTTCGTGGAATACGAAGAAACGCACTGAATGGAACTTTGCCTTTAACTTTAGAAAGTCCTTCTGCAAATAAAATGATGTTGTCATAGTTTAGACATAAGCAGTGCTATCAGTCACATGGAAATAGATTTGTTCGACTCCTGTTCAGCCTGAGGGCATGCACTTAAAGTGGCACTCACAGAAAATGTTACTCCCAGTTTCCAAGAGCAAGAAGCAAAGTTTCCCCAGGTGGGTACAATCTTAAAAAAAAAACTTGCATCTCAAATCACAAACTGCCATCTGAAAGTGACATGTAATATTTTACCGAGCGGAGTTTAGATAATGGCAAATGGAAAAGATGGGGAACACCACTAGATTGCTCTCTACCCTTGAAAGTAAGAGTTATATGGGACAGAAAGTAAGGGCTTCAAGGAAACATACCCTTCTAGCGCACCATATGTAACAAATGCTAATGGGGCGACCATAGGTCACGGCTATTATAACTCAATACAAATGGAACTGAAAGTAAAATGCAACGCACATTAGAATTTAAGCAATATTTCAAATTCACGCCAGCAAAAATGAAATTTCCTGCAATAAGTACACCTTGAATTTACACACTGCGGCACATGAGAAATATTAACCTGCAGCCCCTAAGGAAATTAAACTGGGATAAATTCAGCAAAGTACTTGACGGTATTACCATAAACTCTGTTAATAGATTGAGATAAATAAACAAAATACACTTTCACAGTGATGCTAAATATGACCATCATCACTAAGAGTATTGATTTAATGTCTCACGTCCAAGGTTTTTCAGATTCTTGCCCTGTGGTTCTTTAGTGATTCGTTCCTTTTATTCGCAGGACTCACTGAAACGTATAGGATTCTGAGGGAGGATTGACAGGGTAGATGCTGAGAGATTGGTTCCCCGTGGCTGGAGAGTCTAGAACCAGGGGTCACAGTCTCAGGATAAGGGGGCGGCCCTTTAAGACTGAGATGAGGAGGAATTTCTTCACTCGGAGGGTGGTGAATCTTTGGAATTCTCTGCCCCAGAGGGCTGTGGATGCTCAGTCATTGAGTATATTCAAGACAGAGATCGATAGATTTTTGGACTCTAAGGGAATCAAGGGATATGGGGATCGGGCGGGAAAGTGGAGTTGAGGTCGATGATCAGCCATGATCTTATTGAATGGCGGAGCAGGCTCGAGGGGCCGTATGGCCGACTCCTGCTCCTAATTCTTATGTTCTTATTTAGGTTATACAGTGAATAATGTTCCAAGTTCTTTTACACAGATATGATACGCATGCTATACCATAGATATATGTGACACAGTTGTGTAGTTCTTTGCGATACAGTGATGCAATGTCATCATAAATTACTTTAAAAAAAATAATTTCCAGTCCAGTGGAGTGGCTGCATGTCAGGAGGGCTCCTTGCAATCCAACCTTGTATTTAAGTCTAAATCCACACATACCATGGTGGACAGATGCCAAAAATCAATCACCCGCAGCACACAGTGGAAGATAGGTTCTACCAGGAACTACCCCAATTAGAATTTAGGTAATAATAAGAACATAAGAATTAGGAGCAGGAGTCGGCCAGTTGGCCTCTCGAGCCTGCTCCACCATTCAATAAGATCATGGCTGATCTTCGACCTCAACTCCACTTTCCTGCCCGATCCCCATATCCCTTGATTCCCCATGAGTCCAAAAATCTATCGATCTCAGCCTTGTATATATTCAATGACTGAGCATTCATAGCCCTCTGGGGTAGAGAATTCCAAAGATTCATAACCCTCTGAGTGAAGAAATTCCTCCTCATCTCAGTCCTAAATGGCCGACCCTTTATCCTGAGACTGTGACCCCTGGGTTCTAGACTCTCCAGCCAGGGGGGAACCAACCTCTCAGCATCTACCCTGTCAATCCCCCCTCAGAATCAACTTGGGGAAATGACTTGACACTGGGATAGTTCCATTGCCCTAAGCTCAGTACAAAGTCTTAGCCGATTCGGCAAATTCAGAGAGAGAGGTGGAGGAATTATAGGAAATCTCTGTCCTAAGGAAGATTATATAGTTCAGCACAGGTAGAAGCAAAGTTTAAGGCAGATCATCAGAAATGCAATCAAAGGGAACAAAAGATTGAAGTAAATTCATAAAGGAGAGGCCTGAGAGAGGCTTAACTCAAAGGAGATAAACGGAAGAGATAAAGAACTAATGGGGCACAGGTCTAAATCAAAAGCAAAAAGGAGTGAAATAGAAAAGTAAGATTTGAGGAGGAGTGGAAGAGAGAAGGAAGAGTAAGATAGAAGTCATGAGGTGTGTTCTCCGTGGGATGTTTAAGAAGGAAAATGGCAGGTTTATTAGATGGTCTAAAACTGCAAAATTACCAACAGATCTATAACCTTAAAGGAAAGATAATGGGTTGAGCGAGAAAGGTACAAACGTTTACGAGGACAGACATAAGCGACAGTATTATTGAGGCAAAATGGATAGTATTAAACAACAACAACAATAACTTGCATTTATATAGCACCTTTAACGTAGTAAAACATCCCAAGGATGCTTCACAGGAGCGATTATCAGACAGAATTTGACACCGAGCCACATAAGGAGATATTAGGGCAGGTGACCAAAAGCTTGGTCAAAGAGGTCGGTTTTAAGGAGCGTCTTAAAGGAGGCGAGAGAGGCGGAGAGGTTTAGGCAGGGAATTCCAGAGCCTAGGGCCCCCGGCAGCTGAAGGAACGGCTACTTGGTAAGTGAGTCACCACAGATTAGTGAAAGGTCCAGGGTATCACTGGACCTTGAGAGTGAAGCATGAGAGACTGGAGCTGGAGGACAGGGCAACCAAGGGTGGGGTTTTGGAAACAAGTGCTGTGGGAAATGAACAAAATGGGGGTTATGGATACGCTAAGTTTGGTAAAAGAAGAAAAATAGGTAAGAAAGTCTGCAGACAGAGCTCACCAGATAGATTATATTAACAAACAGATACCCAGCCACTGACCACAACTGATGAATGAAACAAAGGGGGGGGCAATTTTAACTTGGAACATAAGAACATGAGAAATAGGAGCAGGAGTCGGCCATACGGCCCCTCGAGCCTGCTCCGCCATTCAATAAGATCATGGCTGATCTGATCTTGGCCTCAACTCCACTTCCCTGCCCGCTCCCCATAACCTTTGACTCCCTTATCGTTCAAAAATCTGTCTATCTCCACCTTAAATATAGTCCATGACCCAGCCTCCACAGCTCTCTGGGGCAGAGAATTCCAAAGATTCACCACCCTCTGAGAGAAGAAATTCCTCCTCATCTCCGTTTTAAATGGGCAACCCCTTGTTCTGAGACTATGCCCCCTCGTTCTAGATTCCCCCACCAGGGGAAACATCCTCTCAGCATTTACCCTGTCAAAGCCCCCCTCAGAATCTTATAAGTTTCAATAACTTAACTCGCTCACCAGGAAATCCACGGGATTGGGAGGAATGCCGGTTTGCCATCCCGCCCATTGAAGTCAGTAATATCGGGCGGGGTGTAAAAACCAGCGTTCCACTCGATCTCGTGAGTTTTCGACCTGGCGAGTTAGGACAAAAATTAGCCCTCAAGGTCTCAGAAGAGGAAATAGCTAGAAAACACACAGCTTGAACTAAGAAGCAGTTTACAGGTCACAGGAAGCTTGTAATCATACTGGACTTACGAAAGCATTACTTGTAGGATGGTGAGTTGCTTACCTGGAGCAGTACATCCTGAGGAAAGAAGGGAGGGTAAAATCAGGTGGGGCGTAAATCCAGCGTTGCACCCGATCCTGTTAGTTTCCCGATGGATGGGTTAGGTTAAAATTAGCCCCCTATGTTCCCTGCTGCAGTACAGCGTGCACCTGAAGCGGGGAAAGAACGGTCTTATCACGCTCGACATGCAGCTCAATCATGGTTTAACAGAGAAGACTCTTTGTGGGCTTTGAGATTTTAAAATGCTCTCCTGGCCGGCCTCCAACCTTGCACACTCCGCAAACTTGAGCTCGTCCAAAACTCGGCCGCCCCCGTGTCCTAACTCGCACCAAGTCCCGTTCACCCATCACCCCCTGGGCTCGCTGACCTACACCGGCTCCCGGTCCGGCAACGCCTCGATTTTAAAATTCTTTTCCTTGTTTTCAAATCCCTCCATGGCCTCGCCCCTCTCTATCTCTGTAACTTCCTCCAGCCCCAACAACCCTCCGAGACCTCCAATTCTGGCCTCTTGAGCATCCACGATTACAAGTTAATTCCAATCAGGCCAGTAATGGTCTCTTCAAGTAAAGAGTAAAGAATTCAAAACTTTATTTACAGAATATAAAATATATTTACAGTCTCCAAAGTCATTTGGCAATTAATTTTCTCCCCAATTTTGTTGTCTTCATTTTGCTTTTTTAGAGTTCTCTTTTGTCTCCAAAACAAACCTGGGTTAGAAATGTTAGGCTCGACGGTGCTTCATGGCATGCTGTGCTGTATATATGACATACCTTTATGTTAAGGGTTCCCATCCAGTTTATCTTATATGTATGTAGACTTGGCAGACCTTCAGTTGCCTGATTTATGTGCAGTTTTTTATTGTCAGTACCATTAGCATAACGGTTATTGGCCACTGTCACTTTACAATCCTAAAGGGGGTACATGAACAGAGAGACCTGGGGGTATGTGTGCACAAATCGTCGAAGGTGGCAAGGCAGGTTGAGAAAGCGGTTAAAAAAGCATACGGGATCCTGGGCTTCATAAATAGAGGTACAGGGGTAAAAATTCAGTTGGTTGCGCCTCCCGTTAGTGCCTTAAGAGGGCGCTAATGGGGCGCAAAGCCGATAACGCCCGGGCGCAGCGATGTTTGCGCCGCTCGGGAACTTAACTAGAGATTGTGCGGCGGCGCGAAACTTTACCGCTGCGACCACCTGCGCGCGCAGTTTGTGACGTCATTCCATGGTGCAACGCCCTTGTGGCGCCCCGGAGCGGAAATTGAGTGGCGCCCCCTGCCTTACCGCCTGGCGCATCCAACGACTGGAAGACTGGAACGCTATCAATCGCTGTGGGGCTGGGGGGGGCGCTATTTAAAGGGGGCCTCTTCCTGTCTTTTTCTGTGGTTGACATTTTTGCACCACTCGTTCTGAGAGAGAGAGAGAGATTCGGAGAGAGAGAAAGAGAGACTTCTGCATTGACTCAACGCTTTGTGAAGTAGTTTTGCCTACTGATCCTAACTTCGCTGGTACTTTGGTTGCTGTCCTTCATTACTTTGCTTGCAAATAGACTATGGGGGCTGCACTGATTGGGGGCGTCGTCCTGCTCCAGCTGAATCGGAGGACACAGAGACGCAGAGAGAGAGTGGCAATGATGGCCAGACGGAGGAGGGCCAACAGGCGTATCTACAGGAGAGCTTACCCTCCCAGGGTATATCGTGAACAGCTCTCCTACATTCATATGTCTGAGGAGCTGTGTTTGCGAAGGCTGCGATTCAGCAAGGAGGTGGTCACTGAGCTCTGCCACCTGCTGCAGCCAGATCTGCAGCCTCAACTGAGGTCCAGGACGTCTCTGTCGGTGGCAGTGAAGGTAACAGTGGCTCTCAACTTCTACGCTATTGGCTCATTTCAAGCTGCTGCTGGGGACCTCGCCAATATCTCCCAGTTCGCGGTGCATTGCTGCATCCGGCAGGTCACAAATGCCCTCTTTAAAAGGAGACGAGAGTTCATCTCTTTCCCCATGACCCCAGACAAGCAGCGTGACCGCGCTCTGGGCTTTGCGAGGATAGCGGGCTTGCCCATGTGCAGGACGCCTTTGACTGCACGCATGTGGCTTTGCGTGCTCCGCATGAGAATGCCGAGGAATTCCGGAACAGAAAGGGGTTCCATTCCTTGAATGTTCAGTTGGTCTGTGACCACAGACAGCTGATACTCGCTGTCAATGCCCACTATCCTGGCAGCTGCCACGATGCTTTTATCCTGTGCCAGACTACTGTGGCAGAACTTTTCGAGGCACCGCATCAGCCAGTTGGTTGGCTTCTCGGGGACAAGGGGTATGCATTGAGCACCTGGCTGATGACACCGCTCCGTACGCCCAACACCCCTGCTGAGCTGCGGTACAATGAGAGCCATCAAGCTACCAGGAACATAATTGAGCGCACAATCGGCGTGCTGAAGCAACGGTTCCGCTGTCTCGACCATTCTGGAGGAGCCCTGCAGTACTCGCCTGAGCGAGTATCCAACTTCGTAGTTGTGTGCTGCATGTTGCATAACATGGCAATCGTCAGGACCCAGCCAATGCCACCAGGCCTTGGAGCACCATCAGAGGAGGAGGAGGAAGAGGAGGAAGAGGACGAGGAGGATGATCATCAGCAGCACCAAGGCGGGAGGGCGGTCCACAATGGTGAAACTGCAAGGGCCGTCCGTCAATGGCTGATAGCAAGCCGCTTCTAGGGCCCCTGCTGTGGAAATGGCTTCTGCCATTGCTAACAACATCAATGAACCCAGCACGCAACCCCTAAGCCGGCCAAGGCACCAATAATTTCAAACACCAACCATGTATATTTTGAATACAGAAACTTATTTATTTTACAAACTCTGTGTGTGTCAATTCCTCATGACAAACTCATAGAAATAAACACAAAAAAACAGTCAATAACATAACTGGTTCTCACAACCTGGAGATAATGTCCAAAACACTAAACAAAAGTTGGACCATGAACCTCGGCCTTTAATAAAAAAATGACCAGCATTTTGTCACACCTCCTACTTTTTGCCCTTCGAGGGTGATCTCCTTCCCTTGCGCACTTCCCCCCTTCTAACCCTACTGCTCCTCCGTAATGGGACCTCAGTGGCTGCAGCAAGGCTGGTGGAAGGCTGCTGCTCGTCAGACCCTGACACTGCAGATGCCCCTGAAGGACGGCCTCGACCAGTTCTGGGCCTGGAGGGCCCGGCTGCAGACTGCACCAACTCTGCATGGGCGGCAGCAGTCTGTCCTACAGGCGGTGGCAAGTGCAGTGGAGAAGTGACAGTGTTGGCAGCAGGAATGCTGTCATCGTGAGAGAGGACAGCAACTCCCTGCTCGCCCGACACACTGGCACTCCCACGGGGCAGCACTTCAGCATCCGGAGCAATCTGCTGGAGAACAGATTGCTGGCCTGCTGCAGCGCGGTGAGAGCCCCGGGGACATGTGAACGAACCATCGAGGTTGGCAGCAGTCTGTGCTCGCGTGGCCTCAATCTGAGTCTGCATGAGAGCAGTCAGAGATGGGATCACGGCAGCCAGTGACTGAATTGCAGCACTAAGCGTTAGTGTGGCATCCGCCTGTGCTACAGCGAAGTGCTCCACACTCCTTGCCAGTGACTCAATGCATTCGGGCACCCTTCCCACTGCACCCATGAGCTCAGTGTGCATGCCCACCGCCTGGGTGTTCATTTCTGCGATCAGCCGCTCCTCCTCTGCGTCCATTGCAGTAGGAGTCTCTGGCCTACTCTTCCTCTGGGGAGAAGGCCCCCGTTCTTCTCTACCCCCATGGTGTTGCTGCAGCCCGCTGGGTCCTGGAGCTTCACCCTCATCAGACCCTTCCCCCCTGCTCCCCTCCAGGGAAGGCGTGTTCCCAGTGTGGGCATGGGCTTCCTCGGGAGAGGGTGGCACTGATGCTCCGGCTTCCTCTTCCTCCTCGGCTGCAGCTTCACTCCCAGTGGCAGCTTCAGGGCCCGTCTCCTCAGCTGGTGAATCACCATCTGAAAGCAGGGAGGTACAAGAGTGGCTTTAGCGTGAGGACAGGGTGGCAGTAAGGGAGGAATAAGTGCAGCGAGTTAGCAAGTTGGATTGAAAGTGTCAAAGGCTGGTGTTGTGAGGGACAAGTGGAAGGACAGAGGACAAAAAGGTGATGACCTTACCATTGCTGTCCAGAACGGGGTCGGCGTCTCCAGTGGCGACGGGACCGATCACCCGGCTTGCCACAATCCTGTGGACGCGCTCCTCAAGATCGCTGAGGGGTTGCAGCTGAGGCCGCCCTCCACCTGTCCGTTGCTGCTGTCTCCGATTATGCGCCAGCTTAGCCTGTAAGAAAAAGGACAGCATCTGAGTAAATATACAGCCATGGTCTTGCCTGATGTGCCTCCCATAGGTGAATAGCCCTTACTGTATGCAGCCATGGTCTTGCCTGATGTGCCTCCCATAGGTGAATAGCCCTTACTGTATACAGCCATGGTCTTGCCTGATGTGCCTCCCATAGGTGAATAGCCCTTACTGTATGCAGCCATGGTCTTGCCTGATGTGCCTCCCATAGGTGAATAGCCCTTACTGTATGCAAAGTGTGGAATGTGTGTGTGTGTTTCATGAAAGGGCCATAGGTGTTGGATGAGTGTTGTGCATTGGGGTTTTAAGACCCTCTGGCCATAGAGTGAGGTTGAGATGGAGGGATGGAGAGGTATTGAGAAAAAGCCACTCACCCTGACGACCCGAGTGAGGTCGTTGAACTTTTTGCGGCATTGAGTATGGGTCCTGGGCACCATGCTCCTGGAGGAGACGCTCTGAGCCACCTCCCTCCACACTCTTCTGTACTCGCGTGGCAAAGGCCTCCTGCCACTCTCAGGGAAGAGTATACATCTTCTGCGCTCCACCGCGCCAACCAGAGCATCCAAGGCCCGCTCGGTGAAGCGCTGAGCTCGTTCTCTCACCCTCTCCATCCTTGGCAGCAAAATGGATTCACAGGTCTCTCCAGGCCGAGATTCAAGGCTGCAATGAGCAGGGTGTGGCTGGGGAGCAAGTTGGCCCCCCCCGCTTTAAGAACTGGCCGGCGCCAGTGTGTCTGTGTTCCCTCGCTAACTGGCAGCAGCTGCGCTGCGCTCGCGCGCTGAGTTAGCGCCTCACTGCTCGGCCTTTGCACCTTAAGACAGGTGTGCAGCGCCTGATTTAGCGCTCCACTCACCTCCCGGGGCGGTAAAAGTGAAGTTTCCAGTCAGTGGCGATAATTAGCGCCAGGCGCTAATATTTGCGTCCAGACGATATTTGCGCCCCAAATGGGGCGCGACCTAATTTTTCCCCCATAGAGTACAAAAGCAAGGAAATTATGATGAACATTTTATAAAACATTGTTCCGGCCTCAACTGGAGTATTGTGTCCAATTCTGGGCACCGCACTTTAGGAAGGATGTGAAGGCCTTAGAGAGGGTGCAGAAAAGATTTACGAGAATGGTTCCAAGGATGAGGGACTTCAGTTACATGGATAGACTGGAGAAGCTGGGGTTGTTCTCCTTAGAGCAGAGAAGGTTGAGAGGAGATTTGATTGAGGTGTTCAAAATCATGAGGGGTCCAGACAGAGTAGATAGAGAGAAACTGTTCCCATTGGCAGAAGGGTCGAGAACCAGAGGACACAGATTTAAGGTGATTGGCAGAAGAACTAAAGGCGACATGAGGGAAAACTTTTTCACGCAGCGAGTGGTTAGGATCTGGAATGCACTGCCTAAAAGGGTGGTGGAGGCAGACTCAATCGTGGCTTTCAAAAGAGAATTGGATAAGTACCTGAAGGAAAGAAATTTACAGGGCTACGGGGAAAGGGCGGGGGGAGTGGGACTAGCTGAAGTGCTCTTGCAGCGAGCCGGCACGGGCTCAAGGGGCCGAATGGCCTCCTTCTGTGCTGTAACCATTCTATGATTCTATAAGGCATTCGGTAACAGCAGAAATCACATCTACTCATGTAGTTCACTCATATATATATGCATTATGTGTTGGTGAAAATATTTAATTCAAGAGTTTACTGAGCCCAGAAAGCCTTAGGCATTGGCAGTTAGTTAGAGGAAAGGAAATGCTTGGGGCTGTGAACATTGGCCATCCCTCCACCTTCACCTCACAGCGACTGCTGTGTGAGAGATTTCAGTGGAGCTGTGCTTTCTGAGAGCACTTTACATCAGTGGATAAAATTGAAAACAAGTGGTATTAAGGCCAACTTTATGTTGGAGTAGACACTGCCAGCAACTACTGCTGGAATCTGTGATGGGAAATTGTAACTAATTTGGCTTTCGTGTCACCTAACCCTAACCCTAACCCAATGAGGTACTTTTGAAGTGTAGTCATTGTTGTAATGTAGGAAAAACAGCAGCCAATAGGCACACAGCAAGCTCCCACAAACAGCAACGTGATAATGACCAGATCATCTGCTTTTAGCGATGTTGGCTGAGGGATAAACTTCGGCTAGGACACCTGGGAGAACTCCCCTTGCTCTTTTTTTTTGATATAATGCCACGGTTTGTTTTTTTACATCAACCTGAAAGGGCAGATGGGGCTTTGATTTAACGTTTCATCCGAAAGACGGCACCTCCGACAGTGCAGCACTCCCTCAGCACCGCACTGGAGTATCAGGCTGGATTCTTTCCTCAAGTCTCGGGAGTAGGGCTTGAACTACACAGCCATCTGACTCAGGCGAGAGAGAGGGCCACAGCCGACACAAATTGCAGATTACGGGGAAAGGGCAGCGGGGGGAGTGGGATTGTTTGGATCGCTCTTTCAAAGAGCCGGCACAGGCACAATGGGCCGAATGGCCTCCTACTGTGCTGTATGATTCGATGATTCTGGGTGCCTCTGAGTGACTGTAAAGCACTCTGAGATATGTGAGGATCGCTATATCAATGCATGTTGTTGTTGTAACTGTTAAGAATAATGGGGGGACAATTGGGTTGGTTTGTGCCTCTCGTTAGCGCCCCCGGGGTGCGAATCCCCGAGCGCAAAATTCAGCGGGAGGTTAGCGGCGGCGGTAACCGGTAACGCCCCCCCGCCGCTGCGGCGCCGGCGATGATGTCATCGGCGTGCGCAGCACCCCGCTCGCGCCCCGGCCGCAAACCTCCCTTGCGCCCCCTGACCTATCACTGGACGATATGTGCGACAGGATCAGGGAGTGGTTTGGCGGCGGCGCTACGACTGAATTTATGGCGGCGTTAAAGTTAGCACCCTGGCGACGTTAGTGCCCCAAAATGGGCGCCCCCCAATTTTTCCCCTAATATGCCTTAACAGAAAATTCAGGAAATGTTTTATTTCAAGGTGCAGCTGAAGGGAATAGTTAGCAAGTCTATATAGAACATTCTGACCACTTGCTTACAGACACATTTATATATATATAATGGGTTAAAAATATTTTTAAAAGAGGCATTTAATGTATTTATGTAATCAAACCGATGATTTATGCCCAGTCTTCTGACAGCATATGAATTATACATAATGTTCTGACTCTTTATGAATTGTTAGAGACAGTGTCTGGAAATATTTTTAAAGAAATATGAGTTTATGTACTTCTAAAATGCATTATGTATGAATAATCTGAACAAGATGAAAAATGCATTTCATTTCAATGTAAAACTGTACCCTGGTATTGTCATTCACAAGATAAGACTATCACTGTTAGTAGAGCATTATGAATGTCACTTGGGAAAGGATCATATCAATCCTCCAGTCTTTAAACTTCACTACAAGAGATACGGGCTGTATTCTATCAGAATGTTAAATTACCTACAGTAGGAGCTGTATTCCTCATTTTGTGCAAGAAGTACAATATCTGCATGCAAATAGGATATTTGCAGCTCCCCATTGGGGAAAATCACTTAAGACAACCTCGGTCTAAGAAAGTCATATTCCCGAGTGTTCAAATGTTCTTCTTTCAGTCTGCTGTGTAAAAAGGCCTTGTTCTGGACTGAACATTCGATTCTTCGCCCAGCAGACACAGCCTTGATACCCGACGTACAGTAATGAAAACCTCCACAGGCCAGAAACAGAAATGAGGGGTTGGCTTTTTTAATTCATTTATGGGATCAGGGTGTCGCTGGCAAGGCCAGCATTTATTGCCCATCCCTAGTTGCCCTTGAGAAGGTGGTGGTGAGCTGCCTTCTTGAACCGCTGCAGTCCGTGTGGTGATGGTACTCCCACAGTGCTGTTAGGGACGGAGTTCCAGGATTTTGACCCAGCGACGATGAAGGATCGGCGATATACTTCTAAGTCCGGATGGTGTATGATTTGGAGGGGAACTTGGAGGTGGTGGTGTTCCCATGCGCCTGCTGCCCTTGTCCTACTAGGTGGAAGAGGTCGTGGGTTTGGGAGGTGCTGCCGAAGAAGCCTTGGCGAGTTGCTGCAGTGCATCTTGTAGGTGGTACACACTGCAGCCATGGTGCGCCGGTGGTGGAGGGAGTGAATGTTTAAGGTGGTGGATGGGGTGCCAATCAAGCGGGCTGCTTTGTCCTGGATGGTGTCAAGCTTCTTGAGTGTTGTTGGAGCTGCACTCATCCAGGCAAGTGGAGAGTATTCCATCACACTCCTTACTTGTGCCTTGTAGATGGTGGAAAGGCTTTGGGGTGTCAGGAGGTGAGTCACTCACCACAGAATACCCAGCCTCTGACCTGCTCTTGTAGCCACAGTATTTATGTGGCTGGTCCAGTTAAGTTTCTGGTTAATGTTGACCCCCAGGATGTTGATAGTGGGGGATTCAGCAATGGTAATGCCATTGAATGTCAAGGGGAGCTGGTTAGACTCTCGCTTGTTGGAGATAGTCATTGCCTGGCACTAATGTTACCTGCCACTTATCAGCTCAAGCCTTAACGTCGTCCAGGTTTTGTTGCATTTGGGCATGGACTGCTTCATTATCTGTGGCGTTGAGCACTGTGCAGTCATCCGCGAACATCCCCATTTCTGACCTTATGTTAGAGGGAAGGTCATTGATGAAGCAGCTGAAGATGATTGGGCCTAGGACACTGCCCTGAGGAACTCCTGCAGCTGTGATGATTGACCTTCAACCAACACAACCATCGTCCTTTGTGCTAGGTATGACTCCAGCCAGTGGAGCATTTTCCCCCTGACTTCAGTTTTACTAGGGCTCCTTGATGCCAGACTTGGTGAAATGCTGCCTTGATGTCAAAGGCAGTCACTCTCACCTCTGGAATTCAGCTCCTTTGTCCATGTTTGGACCAAGGCTGTAATGAGGTCGGGAGCCGAGTGGTCTTGGCGGAACCCAAACTGCCCATGCTTTACCTGAAGCCATGAGACTTCATGGGGTAAGGAGTCAATGTTGAGGCCTCCCAGGGCCACTCCTTCCTGACTGTACCACTGTGCCACCACCCCTGGTGGGTCTGTCCTGCCGGTGGGACAGGACATACATAACCAGAGATGGTGATGGAAGAGTTTGGGACATTGACTGAAAGGTATGATTCTGTGAGTATGACTCTGTCAGGCTGTTGCTTGACTAGTCTGTGGGACAGCTCTCCCAATTTTGGCACAAGTCCCCAGATGTTGGTGAGGAGGACTTTGCAGGGTTGACTGGGCTGGGTGTGTCGTAGCTGTTGCCATGTCCATAGCCGGGTGGTCAGTCCGGTTTCATTCTTATTATTTTGTTTCGTAGCGGTTAGTTACAACTGAGTGGCTTGCTAGGCCATTTCAGAGAGCAGTTAAGAGTCAACCACATTGCTGTGGGTCTGGAGTCACATATAGGCCAGACTGGGTAAGGACAGCAGGTTTCCTTTCCTCAAGGACATTAGTGAACCAGATGGGTTTTTACGACAATCCGATACTTTCATGGTTACCATTACTGATACTAGCTTTTTATTCCAGATTTATTTAATTAACTGAATTTAAATTCCCCAGCTGCCGTGGTGGGATTTGAACTCACGTCTCCAGATCATTAGTCCAGGCCTACTGGATTACTAGCCCAGTGACATTACCACTACGCGACCGTTCCCGATATGGGAGGAGTTTGTCGAAGTTGAATTTCCGTCATTGAGATAGATCACACCGACTGCAGGTAATTTAACATTTTTCCTTGGCCAACTTCCAGACACAATCTCGGAGTGTGTTCAATTTGAGCAAAAACTGGTGACGGGATTCTGACTTTCTACCTTTTCAGGCTAGCCTGGAGCACAGCTAAGGGCTTGTTGCCCCAAGTAGTCCAAACAGGACAGTTAAGCTCCGGTGAGTTCGTGTATACGATCCAGAATATTGCATTATGGATGGGCTCCAGGAGAGTTCTTTGCTTATTGTCTCAATGCGGAGCCACTTTACAAAGAAGATTGAGTGACAGGAGTCCCCCATGGGGGTCACCTGCCAGGAATTAAAACAGAGCAGCCAGTCTGTTAATCCTGGCTTAATGATAAGGCTTACCAAAAGGTTTATGTTCAAATGACACAAAACAACACGGTAGAGTGACAAAGCTTTGCACATTATCTTCATAAATAGTTAATGCCTGAGTGAAGCAACCAAGGTCTCGTTCCTTTCAATGGAAGAAATGCGAGATAAAACTTTAACTGCTGTGGAACCCAGTCGCAATATTACCCAAAAAAAGGAAACATGGGGCAAAAACAACTTCAATGTCAGCGTACAAAATAAAAAATGCTGGCTCTGCCACTACCTGTGCCGAACCATCTTCAGCTGCAATGTCCTTCCCTCCATCATAAGGTCAGAAGTGGGGATGTTCGCTGATGACTGCACAGTGTTCGGCGCCATTCGCAACTCCTCAGATAATGAAGCAGTCCATGCCCGCATGCAACAAGACCTGGATGACGTGCAGGCTTGGGCTGATAAGTGGCAGGTAACATTCGTGCCACACAAGTGCCAGGTAATGACTATCTCCAACAAGAGATCGTCTAACCATAGCCCCTTGACATTCAACAACATTACCATCGCCGAATCCCCCAACATTAACATCCTGGGGGGGTCACCATTGACCAGAAGCTTAATTGGACCAGCCACATAAATACTATGGCAACAAGAGCAGGTCAAAGGTTGGGTATTCTGCGGCGAGTGTCTCACCTCTTGACTCCCCAAAGCCTTTCCACCATCTACAAGGCACAAGTAAGGAGTGTGATGGAATACTCTCCACTTGCCTGGATGAGTGCAGCTCCAAAAACACTCAATGAAGCTTGACACCATCCAGGACAAAGCAGCCCGCTTGATTGGCGCCCCATCCACCACCTTAAACATTCACTCCCTCCACCACCGGCGCACCGTGGCTGCAGTGTGTACCATCTACAAGATGCACTGCAGCAACTCACCAAGGTTTCTTCGGCAGCACCTCCCAAACCCGCGACCTCTACCACCTAGAAGGACAAGGGCAGCAGGTGCATGGGAACACCACCACCTCCAAGTTCCCCTCCAAGTCACACACCATCCTGACTTGGAAATATATCGCATTTCTTCATCGGCGCTGGGTCAAAATCCTGGAACTCTGTCCCTAACAGCACTGTGGGAGCACCTTCACCACACGGACTGCAGCGGTTCAAGAAGGCGGCTCACCACCACTTTCTCAATGGCAATTAGGGATGGGCAATAAATGCTGGCCTTGCCAACGACACCCTGACCCCAAGAAAGAATTAAAAAAATCCTTGATGCCAAGATAAGGGCTTGTAATGTAACTGTTATAAATGAAAGACTTTTAAGCTCTCAAGATTCCACAAGATTCCACTGGCAGGAGGGTTGGTAACCAGAGGACACAGAATTAAAATAATTGGCAAAAGAACCAGAGGAGAAATATTTTTTATGCAGTGAGTTGTTGTGATCTGGAATGCGCTGCCTGAAAGGGCGGTGGAAGCAGGTTCAATAGTAACTTTCAAAAGGGAATTGGATAAATACTTGAAAAGGAGAAATTTACAGGGCTGTGGGGAAAGAGCAGGGGGGAGTGGGACTAATTGGATCGCTCTTTCAAAGAGCCGGCACAGGCACGATGGGCCGAATGGCCTCCTTCTGTGCTGTATCATTCTATGAGATCAAAATTGTTCATTTATCTACCGCAATGGGTAAAGAAAATACTGCCTATCAATTTACCAACTTTCTTTCTGCTGTCATTAAACAGCTAATTCACCGTCTCTGAATACACCTCCCACAATCATCTATCCGAATCCTTTTGGCGGTAATTTCAACCCTCCCCCACTCCCCTTTGCATACCTCCGACATGCTGGTTTAAATAGCAAGGGAATTTTTTTTTAAACTTCAAAGCTTTTTAACCACTTGCAATCTGGTACACGCTTGTTAAGCCTTCTGGCATAGAATTGAGGAACGCTCCTCAATTTAGGAATAGTATGAAAGAGGGTGATACACTCCTCCAGTCAAGCCTAACAACTTACGAGCAGAGATGAAGGTGTCCGACCGATATATTTTCCTCTGTAAAGTTGAAGAGAAACTCTGTTACAAAACTGTAATCATGAACTTTAACAGTTTAGCTAAACAATTTTCCTTTAGCTGTGGACGCCGGTAAATTTACCCTCAAGTTGCGTGGGTCATGCTATCTGAGACAGCGTGCTTGTTTCAAAGGGTTGTGGGTGATCATGGAACTGTTGTTTCTGACCTGATCCTTGCACTCACACGTGAGATGATATACGGAGATGTGGCAGGATTGTATGAAATAATATATATTTTTTAAAAATCATAAGACTACGAGGCTTGCGAAAATCCTGAAGCTATGCACAGTTTGGCCTTATTGAACTTTGTGGACACAGCAAACAAGGCAGTTAATCAAGGAATCAGAACACAACATGAGGCAACCTAAGGGTTTGCTGACCAAATCATCTCTGAGCAGATCAGTGAGTGATCATGCCCACAGAGACCCTATAAAAAGTAATGAATTCTGAACTCTGGACATAGACGGGAAACACAGCCAAGAGGAAGACCGGATCCTGCTGGGTGAATCAGGCCCATTGACCTACAACCAACTCGGATTGATCAACTGAGGGTGATTGTATGTATTGGCCAAACGCGTGTAAGGGCACAGATGTTGCGTGTAAGTGCATAGATATTGCATGTAAGTACACAGATATTGCATGTAAGGGCACAGATGTTGCATGTAAGTGCATAGATATTGCAAAATAATCCATAGTTAAGTGCATAGTTATTGCAAATATTATTGATCGAATTCATTAAATTACCATTTAATCGGATCTTGTTTGACCTTGTAGTATTTCAATAAGTCTCGGGGTCTGAACACAAAAGTGAAGTCTTACAATGAGGAGACATTTTTTTATGCAGCGAGTTGTTGTGATCTGGAACGCGCTGCCTGAACTTTCAAAAGAGAATTGGATAAATACTTGAAGGGGACAAAATATTGCAGGGCTGTGGGGAAAGAGCAGGGAGGGGGGGGAGTGGGACTAATTGGGCAGCTCTTTCAAAGAGGCACGATGAGCCGACTGGCCTCCTCCTGTGCTGTAAGAGTCTATAATTCTCTGACCCCACAGTCACTTCGCATTCGAGCCGCGCCTAAATCAATGGATCTACAGCTTGATATGAAGTGCATGAGACTCTGGTGCTGTTTCACTGATGGGCAAACCTGTATTCTCAGCATAAAGCTAATATAAGGCAAACTTCTACGGGGAGCCCACATCCTCTAACTCACCTTGTCAGCCACATAAATTGTCACAAGAAATTGCCTTTCTTCTATAATGTATTTTACAATAATACTTACTAGCAAAGTCATGTCATTAGTGTCAGCTGTGGCTCAGTGGGCAGCACCCTCGCCTCTGAGTCAGAAGGTTGTGGGTTCAAGTTCCCACTCCAGAGACTTGATCACAAATTCCAGGCTGACTCTCCAGTGCAGTGCTGAGGGAGTGCTGCACTGGCGGAGGTGCTGTCTTTTGGATGAGACGTTAAACCGAGGCCCCGTCTGCTCTCTCAAGTGGACGTAAAAGATCCCACGGCACTATTGCGAAGAAGAGCAGGGGAGTTCTCCCCGGTGTCCTGGGCCAATATTTATCCCTCAATCAACATCACTAAAAAACAGATTATCTGGTCATTATCACATTGCTGTTTGTGGTAGCTTGCTGTGCGCAAATTGGCTGCCGTGTTTTCTACATTACAACAGTGACTACACTTCAAAAAGTACTTCATTGGCTGTAAAGCACTTTGGGACATCCTGAGGTTGTGAAAGGCAGGATCTAAGTGCAAGTCCCTTTTTAAAAAAAATTACATTTACATAATGAGGAGTTACTGCTATATATTTGGAGCTACGGAAATGCTGAAAGTCCCAGGTTCTTTGTTTCAAACGTGAGCCCTACTTCCCCAACGGCTTTGAATGGGTCTCGGCTACAAAGGGGAAAATAAACTAAGGTCTCCACTCCTCATCACAACCTAATGATCCTGGGTGCGGAAATAGGGGATGAGGACAGCAGTGGGGGAGGGGTGTGCGCGGGGGGGGGGGACATGCGGGGGGGGTGGGGTGCAGCGATGCCCCCCATGTGTGAATAGCTGGCTGATATTAATTTCCTGCTTCCACATGAAGGACGGCCCTGAGGGTGAGGTGCATTAGCTCTGGCATCTGCGCAACAGTACCCCAGCGAGGATAAGAGAAAATTGAAAAATAAATTTGTTTTCTCTTGCAATCTGTCATTAACTGTACAATACAGCAGGGATGGAGTGGAGCGAGCTACTTAAGTGCATTATAGCACAATAAACACACAGATGCGTGGAAGATTCAAATTACCCAGTACACCCTTTAAACTAATTAGTTTAACTCCAGTAAATTTTGCTCTTACTGAATGTCAAAGAGCTTTAGTGATTGAAATAGTCGACTGCAATCAAAGCCTACCTCCTGCTGTAAATAGCCAAATGAAAACCATTAACAGAAATGTTCCCCAAACATGAATAACTTTATTTAACCATCCTAGCCACCAGGGGATTGCAGAAATTTGAAAGGCAATGAGTCAGGGCAATTTCAGCCTGCTTCTCGCTGAATATCAACCAATCGCCCCAAAAAAATAAGACAGAATTAAATTTTAAAAAAGTACGCCGCCGTCTTATAGAAACAGAACATTTTTCTGTTAACAGCTATAATAGAATGAACGCTACCTGCGAGAGAGCTGGATGTTAGAAAAAAAATTCAATTTCTGTTCAAAATTTTCTGTCGTGGTCCCTAAAATTATTTGGCTGTATTTTTCCAATCATCCCGAGATGCGGGGGTGGTGCCTGAGGATTGGAAAGTGGCAAATGTGACACCATTGTACAAGAAAGGGTGTACGAACAATCCTAGTAACTACAGGCCGATCAGTTTAACATCAGTGGTGGGTAAAGTTTTAGAAACGATAATCAAGGAAAAAATTAACGGGCACTTGGAGAGGTTTAAGCTAATTAAGGAGAGCCAACATGGATTTGTAAAAGGCAGATCGTGTTTGACTAATCTAATTGAATTTTTTGATGAAGTAACAGGGAGGATTGATGAAGGGAATGCAATGGATGTTGTCTACATGGATTTTAGGAAGGCGTTTGACAAAGTACCACATAGAAGGCTGGTTAACAAAATTGAGGCTCATGGAATAGGTGGGTCAGTGGCAGCTTGGATAAGGAATTGCTTAAGGACAGAAAACAGCGAGTTGTGGTAAGTGGCTGTTTTTCAGACTGGAGGATGATAGACAGTGGTGTTCCCCAAGGATCAGTGCTGCGGCCATTGCTTTTTTTGATATATATAAATGACCTGGATATTGGAATACAGAGTAGAATTTCTAAATTTGCCGATGACACCAAACTTGGGGGTGTGGCAAACAGTGAGGATGATACCAATTGACTGCAACAGGACATAGAAAGGCTAGCAGAATGGGCAGACAAGTGACATATGGAATTTAATACAGAGAAGTGTGAGGTGATGCATTTTGGCAGAAGGAACAGGGAGAGGCAATATACACTTAATGGCACAGTTTTAAAGAGAGTGCAGGGACAGAGGGACCTGGGAGTTAATGTGCATAGGTCCCTGAAGGTGGCAGGACATATTGAGAGAGTGGTTAGCAAAAGCATATGGGATCTTGGGCTTCATAAATAGAGGTATTGAGTACAAAAGTAGAGAAGTTATGCTGAACCTTTATAAAGCGCTGGTTAGGCCACAACTGGAGTATTGCATCCAGTTCTGGTCACCACACTTTAGGAAGGATGTGAAGGCACTTGAGAGGGTGCAGAGGAGATTTACCAGAATGGTTCTGGGGATGGGGGATCTTAGCTACAAGGACAGGTTGGAGAAGCTGGATTTGTTTTCATTAGAGCAAAGGAGGTTGAGGGGTGATTTGATAGAGGTGTACAAGATTATGACGGGTTTGGATAGGCTAGACAGGGAAAGGCTGTTCCCACTAGTTGATGGTACAAGGACTAGGGGACACAGAGTTAAGGTTTTGGGCAAGAGATACAGGGGGGACGTGAGGAAAAACATTTTTACGCAGCGAGTGGTGAGGACCTGGAACTCGCTGTCGACGGAAGTGGTGGAGGTGGAGACACTCAGGGCTGGATTTTGATACTGGGGCGGGTTGGGGTCGTGTCATCCACTTTTCGTGTTATCCACCCGACTGCAATTGGATGTGGGAAATTGATGCAATTTTCACCTAATTGGGCAATTGAGTTCCAGCATGTGGGAACCCCTGAACCAATTAGTGTTTTCAGTCTGAAAGTCGCCTCTGATGATGCCATCATTGCTGCTGCATTGAAGGTCTGCAAAGACTGCCTGGCCTTTGCTGTGAGAGGACCTGGATGCAAAATGAGCAGCAGCAGCCCTAAGTCTGCTCCCAGATATTTTTACACCACCACTCCCAGATATGCATCCCCATAGTCGGTCAGTCAGTCAGTCAGGTTTCACATTCGTGGTTCAGAACAGGCGTGTTTCACGTAGAAAAAGGGTTAAAATCACAAAGGCCTTTCAAAATGGCATTATAGAGGCAATTTAGTGCTTGTTAAGGGCCTTAACAGCCTATCCCGCCTCTTAAAGGCTGGACGGAGGCGGGACCAGCAGACACGATTTAATGAAAATTGCGTGGAGGCGGGATGGAGGCGGACTTGTGCCCGCCCGCCAGTTTTCGCATTTTTAACCCCCCACACGCCTCCAAACCCGCCTCCACGGGTCAATGAAAATCCAGCCCTATGTCTCTATGATTCTATTTTGCGACCCCTATGGGTGTGGATGCGCTAGTAGGGGCCGCGCAAGTTACGGGTTTAGGCGCGCGAAGTGCATGTGCTAAAACCCGGATCTTGCGATCTGTCAAAAATCTTCTTGACAGAACCCCCACATCCCCGGGAGATGGCCCTTTGCGGGTGGAGAGTGGCGCTATTTGCCCAACTTCCGCCCGCTGAATGCCCGTGAAATTCTTACGCCTGCTTTTACCCAGCATAGGAGTTTTAAAAAAATAGAAAAATAAAATTTTATCACTCATTTATACATTAAAAACCCTGTCCAATAAGGAAAGTTTATTTTTAGTCCCGTTAAAACATATACATTTTTTTCAAAAAATTAAATTTTCGTTTAAAATGTTTAATTAAATGGCATTTTATTTAATTTTAAATCTGAAATTTTTAAAAAATTTATTTCATGCGTTGGTGTATTTTTTTAGTGATCCCCATTCATACTTAATGGGGATTCCGTACGTACAGAACTCTCGTAAGTATGAATGGGGATTCCCTTCTTTTATTGGTTGGGCCGGCCCACGTTATTCCAGGGGCGCTTGAGAACTGCGCGGACCCGGAGAGGCCCAGGATCGCGAGTCTCCGTACCTCCTGGGCCACCAGGTAAATGCATAGATTTTTTACAGGTCGGAGGCGTCTGCCCACGGGAAGCCACCGATCGCAAATTTTCAGCCAGTCATGCATTCTCCAGGATGCCCTGCAAATATTGAAACTTTCAGGCAATGTATTCCAGATCATAACAACTCGCTGTGTAACAAATAAATTCTCCTCATCTCGCCCCCTCTGGTTCGTTTGCCGATTTACCTTAAATCTGTGTCCTCTGGTTACCGACCCTCCGGCCAGTGGAAACAGTTTCTCCCGACTTACTCTCGCAAAACCCATCATGATTTTGAACCCCTCCGTTAAATCTTTCCCTTAACCTCCTCTGCTCTAAGAAGAACAATCCCAGATTTTCAGCTCCCCCCGCTAGGCGGCAGGCAGAGTGGAGCCAGGCTACAAGGGCCTATTTATTTGTCTTACCGCATGCAGCCTGCTATATTGACTTTCTCCCTTCCTCAGTAACTCGCTTTACTTCATCCGATAGCCTCCGGAACTCAAAATCCAGACATGGTAACTGTAATGTATTATCACGTGGTTTTGTCACATGGTTTAGTATGAGCATGCTCAGTTCGCTCTGGCCTAAGCACATGGCCTAGCAACTCATCGTGTCTCTGTCCTTCATTTGTTCTACCCCATATATTACAGTAACAAAAAAAGGTGTGGTGGGGGAGGGGTTGTCCATACCCTAAGAGATTGTCTACGAGCACACATGGACCCCGTTATTCTATGTTTAGAAAGATCAATGCGCTCAACTCTTCGATGCACAAAATACACTGTTTTCCAAGAATGAAGACTGCATTCGTTTTTTGAACTTTCTTCTGTTAACCTGCTGACCACCACTCAAAGGTTAACACTCGGGGTGTGGCGGGGGGGGGGTGGGTTTGGCATTTAGACTTTGAACGATAACATCAGATTTTTCATTGACCTCAATGGAAACGAAAATCGGGCAGAGGCGTTTAACGGGTGGGCGCGCTGACACCGCGCGTTTTACGCTGCTGTCCGAAGTAAAAAATAACCAACCCCCTCCTCCACCAGCGCCCACCCCCCACCCCTGCCAGATCTCAGCAAGGCCCCGACAGGGAGACGGGGAAAGTTGGAGGGTGAGCCATAAGGGCCTTCGGCTTTTGCAGTTAACGGCGGTGGAGTTCAGAGCAGCATTGCTGGCTGCCGTTTGGCCAGCATCAGATGGAGGCAACATTCTGGCCTCTTGCGCATCCCCTAATTCCCTTCGCTCCACCATCGCCGGCCGTGCCTTCAGCTGTCTAGCCCCTAAGCTCTGGAATTCCCACCCTAAGCCTCTCCGCCTCACTACCTCTCTCTCCTCCTTGAAGACGCTTGTTAAAACCTACCTCTTTGACCAAGCTTTTCGTCACCTGTCCTAATGTCTCTTTATGTGGCTCGGTGTCAAACTTTGTTTGTTAACGTTCCTGTGAAGCGCCACGGGATAATTTACGACATTAAAGGCGCTATATAAATGCAAGTTGTTGTTTTGTGTGTGTGTTGGGAGACCGAAGCAAGGAGAAGAGAGATAACCTTAAAATATATAATTAGAAAAAGAAAGACTTGCCTTTATATAGCGCCTTTCACGACCACCAGATGTCTCAAAGCGCTTTACAGCCAGTGAAGTACCTTTTGGAGTGGAGTCACTGTTGTAATGTGGGAAACGCGGCAGCCAATTTGCGCACAGCAAGCTCCCACAAACAGCAATGTGATAGTGACCAGATAATCTGTTTTTTGTTATGTTGATGGAGGGATAAATATTGGCGCGGACACCTGGGAGAACTCCCCTGCTCTTCTTCGAAATAGTGGCCATGGGATCTTTTACGTCCACCTGAGAGAGCAGACGGGGCCTCGGTTTAACGTCTCATCCGAAAGACGGCACCTCCGACGGTGCAGCACTCCCTCAGCACTGCAGAACCTTTATGCTGTTCTTCACCGTTGCATTTTATAACTTTCCAAATTGTCCCTTTGCCTTTGTTTTTGTGCATTTTAGCTGAACATCTTCCGGTTGAGACAATTCCATTAATTAATCTTTCCCAGTTTCCCCCTTTGCAGTCTTGAAACTTTGATCCATGAAGGCAGCTACCTTAACCTGCATTAACCGTACTAACTTTAATAATATATGGTTGCTTGTACTTCGATTTTTTGCTCTGCCTCCAGGTTACTGATCATTTCCAACTCGCTGTTGCTCACTAACTGCACCCGGCTGCACCGCACAGATTCCCTCGCTGTACCACAGAGCAGGCTTGAGCTACCTGAACACATTGATTTCCTCACTTCAGGGGTGACCTCTGCTATTCTCAGATAATTGAAATCCTCCGTGATCACAGCTTTACACGTTCCTGCTGCCTCCCTTATTTGTCCGGACTGCTCAATGTCAGCGAGCTCACTTTGCTTGTATACAATCATTTTTTCTCTCTAATCTTTTGCTTCCACCCAAATCCAGCCCCAGTCCGCCAGTTTGCCTTGCAGGGTCTCTTCCGTGTATATTTGATTTCATTATGTGATACCGCATCTTTACACTTCGAATTGTAATAGTCCCTAAAAGTCCTTGGTATTATTCTCTCCATTATCCTCCAAGCGGTTTCAATACTTGATGTAAAATAAATAATAACAATGCGCTCTTAAAGCTGGGAAGTCGCACAACACCAGGTTATAGTCCAACAGCTTTATTTGAAATCACAAGCTTTCGGAGCGCTGCTCCTTCGTCAGGTGAAGTCAGACTTCACCTGACGAAGGAGCAGCCGCTCCGAAAGCTTGTGATTTCAAATAAAGCTGTTGGACTATAACCTGGTGTTGTGCGACTTCTCACTTTTGTCCACCCCAGTCCAACACCGGCATCTCCGCATCATGGCTCTTAAAGCTGGATGCGGGAGAGAGACTGTTGAGGGAATGGAAGATGGTGAATCCAGAGACTCTCGCAAGATGAAGACCAGTACCATTGATTTCCTCTTATTTGTTCACCCACCCCCCACTGCCGCCCAACTCACTCGTTCCCACACAGGCAGAACTCAAGCACAATACCACGGTTTGTGCAATATCAGCACCCTTCAACAGCAGTCTGATTAACCCTTTCCCAACAGCCTAGCCGCAATGGCGTGACCGGAATAAGCGTCTTTGGGAGCTGCTGTCTCTCTGAGTGGCTCTGCACCGACCCGGTCGGCCGAACAACAGGAGGTGGGCCAGAAAGCCGACCAGGGCGGGCCGCTCGCCACAGCGGCAGACACGATTAGAATCAGTCCCCTGCCGCAGGAACGGGCGCCTTCGTGCAAGCGCGATTTGCCCGCTGTACGCGGTGGACGCTGACTCCAGCGGAGTCCCCTATCATGTCTTCGAATAGGGGAAAACAGAAAAGAAAAAAAAAGACTTGCATTTCTATAGCGCCTTTCACGACCACCGGACATCGCAAAGTGCTTTACAGCCAATGAAGTACGTTTAGGAGTGCAGTCACTGTTGTAATGTGTGAAACGCAGCAGTCAAATTGCGCACAGCAAGCTCCCACAAACAGCAATGTGATAATAACCAGATAATCTGGTTTTTTTTGTTATGTTGGTTGAGGGATAAATATTGGCCCAGGACACCGGGGATAACTCCCCCTGCTCTTCTTCGAAATAGTGCCATGGGATCTTTTACGTCCACCTGAGAGGGCAGACGGGGCCTCGGTTTAACGTCTCGTCCGAAAGACGGCACCTCTGACAGTGTAGCACTCCCTCAGCACTGCACTAGGAGCGTCAGCCTAGCTTATTGTGCTCATGTCCCTGGCGTGGGACTTGAACCCATGACCTTCTGACTCAGAGGTGAGTGTGCTACCCACTGAGTCACAGCGATTGAGCTGCTGTTGTTTCCCTGGTCCTAATATATCTCCAAGCCGCATATTATGGAATGTACAGACTACACGCTCTTAATTCAACTCAGCGGTGCCGCTTTAATTAATAAAAATGAAACTGCCCTGGTCAATTTCAAAGTTCCTGAAACACTGCTGTCTGGTTTGTGACATTAACATTTAATAAAAAAGAAAGCCTTGCATTTCTACAGCACCTTTCACGACCTCAGGACGTCCCAAAGCGCTTTACAGCCAATGAAGTACTTTTTGAAGTGTAGTCACTGTGGTAATGTAGGAAACGCGGCAGCCAACTTGCGCACAGCAAGCTCCCACAAAGAGCAGCGTGATCGTGACCAGATCATCTGTTTTTTGAACTCCCTTGGGATCAGCTGACCTGAACTTTAGAAGCACGTGATTCAAATCTAAGGCCAACATTTATCTGTAGATTCAGATCCAAACTGCTCAGAATTTGAGACCTTTTCAGTCACTTTGACTTGTACTCAGCGCTGCAAGAAGTAGAAATATTTTTAACCGAACAGAAGATGATTCTGAGTGACTGGCGGTTTAAAAAAAAATCAATCATTATTCTTGTAAAAATTGTGAAGCTTCGTAAGAGGAAACAGCCAGCCCCTGAACTGAAAGCCACCATAACCTCACCTTGCCTGAAATACATAGAAAGGGAATGGTATTGCTGTGCTTGTAGATTGGGTAACTGCTTTTGAAGATGTCAGCCCCACGCCGTTATCACCTCATCTCATCATCCACCGTACCATTTGTGCGCAGAAAGCATGAAACTTACTGAAGTGATGGGAGTTGCTGATTAAGATCACTATCTTCCTGAGATGAAAGTCAATTTTGAGACACCGAGACTGTCTGAAATGTCAGCTGACTCTGACCACCATTCCACCCCCCCGTCCCCCCCCGGGCTTCAAAGGTGAAACTGAAATCTTAGCGTTGCTTTAACTTTTGACGGCTGTGTTTCAGTACGACCTGTTCTCACGGACAATTTGAAATGTTCTTTGCTCCATTTAAGGTGGTATGTTAAGTTGGGGAGGTGGGGGTGGAAATGGAAGACGTGCAGACCCTGCTCTTCTTCGAAATAGGGCCATGGGATCTTTTACATTCACCTGAGAGGGCAGACGTTTAACGCCTCATCCAAAAGACGGCCCCTCTGGCAGTGCAGCACTTCCCTCAGCACTGCACTGGAGTGTCAGCCGAGCTTTTGTACTCAAGCCTCATGGAGTGGGATTTGAACCTATCGGCTGTTTGACCCAGAGGCATGAGTGCTCTGAGCCACAGCTGACACCAAACTACTGCCCACCTACGTGTGAACCTCTTCTTAAGATTTCTATATATTTTTTAAAGTTCTCTCCCCTTCCCTTGTAACGTTATTGACTCTCCTTAGAAGCGTACAGCACAGAAAGGAGGCCATTCGACCCATCATGCCTGTGCCGGCTCTTTGAAAGAGCCGTCCAATTCGTCCCGCTCCCCCCTGCTCTTTCCCCACAGCCCTTCTGGGACTCCTTTTTTTATAAACTATTTAACTGTGGAGGGCATCACAGTGATGCCAGATAATGCCTGTGAGTTTTGCTCGGAGCTGCTCCAGCTCTGCCGCCATTACTTTGCCAGACGGGCTGCCTTCCACGTGCATGAAGCTGTCAGTAGGGGGTCAGTGGACACCGTACAGGAGTGTATGCCCAGGCTGATACCTTCCTTCACTAAATAAGGGCCAATGAAAAGAAAGCTTGACGAAAGTTCTGACGAGAGGTCATCGACCTGAAACGTTAACTCTGTTTCTCTCTTCACAGATGCTGCCTGACCTGCTGAGTATCTCCAGCATTTTCTGTTTTTATTTCAGATTTCCAGCATCTGCAGTATTTTCTTTTTGCAATTATATAGCTCCTTTCACAACCTCCGGACGTCCCAAGGCACCTTACAGCCAATGAAGTACTTTTTTGAAGTGTAGTCGCTGTTGTAATGTAGGAAAGGAAAGCAGCCAATTCGCGCACAGCAAGCTCCCACACACAGCGATGTGATAATGACCAGATAATCTGTTTTAGCGATGTTGATTCAGTGCAGTGCTGAGGGAGCGCTGCACTGGCGGAGGTGCTGCCCTTCGGATGAGACGTTAAACCGAGGCCCCATCTGCTCTCTCAGGTGGACGTAAAAGATCCCATGGCCACTATTTCAAAGAAGAGTAGGGGAGTTATCCCCGGTGTCCTGGGCCAATATTTATCCCCCAACCAACATCACGAGAACAGATTATCTGGTCATTATCACATTGCTGTTTGTGGGAGCTTGCTGTGCACAAATTGCCTGCCATGTTTCCTACATTACAACAGTGACCTCACTTCAAAAAGTACTTCATTGGCTGTAAAGCGCTTTGAGACGTCCGGTTGCCGTGAAAGGCGCTGTAGAAATGCAAGTCTTTCTTTCTTTCTTTGATTGAGGGATACATATTGGCCAGGACACCAGGGAGAACTTCCCTGCTCTTCTTCGAAATACGGCCACGGGATCTTTTACATTCAGATGTTTAAAGTCTCATCCAAAAAGACGGCACCTCTGACAGTGCAGCACTTCCCTCAGCACTGCACTGGAGTGTCAGCCGAGATTTTGTGCTCAAGTCCCTGTAGCGGGACTGTGAACCCGTCAACCTTCTGACTCAGACGCTAACTGAGCCATGGCCAACACCAAACTGCTATCCCAACTCAGATCAACTAACCCAGCACAGACCAGGAATCGAAAACCTGCTCTGTGACACTTAGTACTGTGTTGAAGGTTCTTTTACCCACATGGCTTTTGGAGGAGAATAAATAGTAATACTTCTAACCAGATTACATGACAGCCTTCAGTTTTCCCAAGATTTCATAGACTGACACAGTTTGACTGCCGTACAACTCATTGAATTTCAGGCAATGCCCTTGAATTTCAACATAAGATTATGTAATCTGAAGGTTTACTAAACGAGACTCCTGATTAATTCTTTGTACTCCTACATAAAGGAAAGTCACCTTCAATAGCTCGATGATGTTTGGGTCAATATATGTGAGTCAGCTTCTCAAAACTAAGGACATTATTAAAAACTGTCAACATTTTATATTTATAGCTGCCCATCTTTGCAAATGCCTCCTAATGGTGCTGACTGGATCCTCTCCCAGTTTAAAACCTATCATTCAACAGAAAGATTTATAAGATCTCTTGCTGGTTTATGTCACAGTGTATGTTGTGTTTCTACTAATCTAGGAACTTTTCCAGTTTGGGGGGAAGAGAGGTGACTGGTTGCTAGGAGTCAATGGTAAACATTTCACGTGGGGCCATAACAGAATAATCGACTGTCGCTAAAGACCTCACCCTCACCCCGAAAAAAGTTTACAAAAAGTGGAACAGACTCTCATCTTCAGTACGAACTGGATTCTGAAAATAACCTCCTTTTTATATGCTTTTGGTGCTATGCCCAACGTGTATTACATAAAATTTACAGCATAGAAACAGGCCATTCAGCCCAACTGGTCCGTGCCAGTGTTTATGCTCCACATGAGCCTCCTCCCACCCCTACTTCATCTCACCCCATCAGCATATCCTACCATTCCTTTCTCCCTCATGTGTTTATCTAGTTACTCCTTAAATGCATCTATACTATTCTCTTCAACTACTCCCTGTGGTAGCGAGTTCCACATTCTCACCACTCTCTGGGTGAAGAAGTTTCTCCTGAATTCCCTATTGGATTTATTAGTGACTATCTTATATTGATGGCCCCTAGTTTTGTTCTCTTCCACAAGTGGAAACATCCTCTCTACCTCTACCCTATCAAACCCTTTCATAATTTTATAGACCTCTATCAAGTCAACTCTCAGCCTTCTCTTGTCTAGAGAAAGGAGCCCCAGCCCGTTCAGTCTTTCTGAATCTTTGTCAGCTGTGACTCAGTGGGTAGCTCTCTCACCTTTGAGTCACAAGGTCATGGCTTCAAGCTTCACTTCAGAGACTTAAGACAAAATCTAGGCTGATACTTCATGCAGTACCGAGGGAGCGCTGCATTGTCGGAGGTGCTGTCTTTCGGAGGAGACGTTAGACCGAGGCCCCGTCTGCCCTCTCAGGTGGATGTAAAAGATCACATGGCACTATTTTGAAGAAGGGGAGTTCTCCCCAGTGTCTTGGCTGATATTTATCCCTCAACCAACATTACTAAAACATATTATCTGGTCATTATCCCATTGCTGCTTGTGGGAGCTTGCTGTGCGCAAATTGGCTGCCGTGTTTCCTACATTAACACAGTGACTGCGCTTCAAAAGTATTTCATTGGCTGTAAAGCTCTTTGGGACATCCTAAATTCATGAAAAGCGTTGTATAAATGCAAGTTCTTTCTTTCTTTTCTTTAGTAATGATAATTATACTTTTATTTACAACTCTGCTACCCGTGCAGCGGTCTGCCACCCGGTCCTAAGTTTACCCCCTGGAATTCCTGGCAGTCTCTCCTATTTCTCCCTTCTCTTGCTGGTGTCCTGATTGCTCAGCCTGTCCCTGTCCTTTTGTTCAGGCTAATTCCACAATCCAGAAACGTAGCAGGAACACGGGAACGGGAGGAGGCCATTCAGCCCCTCGAGCCTGTTCCGCCATTCGATGAGATCATGGCTGATCTGCGACCTAACTCCATATACCCGCCTTTGGCCCGTATCCCTTAATACCTTTGGTTAACAAACATCTATCAACCTCAGATTTAAAATTAACAATTGATCGAGCATCAATCGCCGTTTACGGAAGAGAGTTCCAAACTTCTACCACCCTTTGCGTGTTTCCTAACTTCACTCCTGAAAGGCCTGGCCCTAATTTTTAGACTATGCTCCCTCGTCCTAGACTCCCCAACCAGCGGAAATAGTTTCTCTTTATCTACCCTATCTGTTCCCCTAAATATCTTGAAAACTTCGATCAAATCACCTCTTAACCTTCTATATTCCTGGGAATACAACCATAGTTTGTGTAATCGCTCCTTGTAATTTAACCCTTGGTATCATTCCAGTAAACCTAAGCTGCACTCCCTCCAAGGCCAATATATCCTTCCTAAGGTGTGGTGCCCAGAACTGAACACAGTGCTCCAGGTGTGGTCTAACCAGGGCTTTGTTAATGGATTAAAGTTAATGGCCGAAAAATTACGGTCTCCAATTTTACTCCTTTTCACATTTTAGCTTTTAGTCTTCGAAAGACAAAAATTAGTCGAAGACTTTAGGACCGATTTTAACCCTTCCCGCCCAGGCGGAAACCTGGCGGTGGGTTAAAATCCCCCGTGGGGCATACCTGCCCCGGTCCTGCTGTCTCTCCCGCAGTTTCTGATTGTGACCTGCTCTTCCGAGCAGGCGAGAGGGACACCTGCCGGAAGCCAGCGGGGGCCATTCCTTAAATATGCAGATTGGGCTCCGGTTACATCGCGGGGCCCGACTGCCGTGTTAATCGGAGGCCTGCGTGGGGACTAAGATGGAAAGGAATATCGGGCGGGGGCCAATTCGATATCGCCCATTTTATACCATCTCCCAAGGTTGAACTTAGCTCCGGTGTGGGTGGATCTCAGGTCAGCACAGGATCAGCCTTAACTGTGATAAGAGCATAAGAAATAGGAGCAGGAGTCAGCCATTCAGCCCCTCGAGCCTGCTCCGCCATTCAATAAGATCATGGCTGATCATCGAACTCAACTCCACTTTCCCGCCCGACCTCCATATCCCTTGATTCCCCTAGAGTCCAAAAATCTATCTACCTCAGCCTTGAAGATACTCAAAGACTCAGCATTCACAGCCCTCTGGGGCAGAGAATGCCAAAGATTCACAACCCTCTGAGTGAAGAAATTCCTCCTCATCTCAGTCTTAAATGGCCGACCCCTTATCCTGAGACTGTGACCCCTGGTTCTAGATACTCCAGCCAGGGGCGAAACAACCTCTCAGCATCTACCCTGTCAATCCCCCTCAGAATCTTGTATGTTTCAATGAGATCACCTCTCATTCTTCTAAACTCCAGCGATGCCCTCTATAGAATCATAGAATCATAGAATCATAGAAGATAGGAGCAGGAGTAGGCCATTCGGCCCCTCTAGCCTGCTCCGCCATTCAATGCGATCATGGCTGATCATCCAAATTCAGTACCCTGTCCCTGCTTTCTCCCCATATCCCTTGATCCCTTTAGCCTTAAGAAATATATCCAACCCTTCTTGAATCTATTTAATGAATTGGCCTCTACTGCCTTCTGTGGCAGAGAATTCCACAGGTTCACCACTCTCTGGGTGAAGAAATTCCTCCTCATTTCTGTCCTAAATGGCTTACTCCTATGCATCCAGGCTCATTCCGTACGGCCACTTGTAGGAGATATCAGAAAGCTGTCCGTGTGGGTGGCAGGGGAAGAGTTGCCAGGAGGAAACTGAGAGAGAATAAAAACATTACTTGAAGGGTTAACGATGTCAGGAGGCAAATGGCAGCTCCGTAAATCATTGTAAGTTATGTCACTTTTCAATAGAACTAGGTAACACTGTTGTATAAGATTTGCTGGATAAATAATTGGTTTTGTTTACCCTGTTTATGCCATATAACTTTTAGCACTATAAAATAGTTCCCTGGGTAAATCAATTTAGAAGTTTTCTTTCCACACATCTTCCAAACTTCATTTCGATTTTAGACACGTACAATTCTTGCTTTGAATATAGAGCATATTTCTAAGTGCCTGCAGGGAAGAGACTTATTATTCAATGTATTCCCAGACTAAAAAGAATAACTTATGAAAGTTTATTAGAAAAACTGGTCTGCTTAGAAAAAAGACTCTTGTGTAATCTGTTATATTCCTAAAATAATAGTGATCAGTATGACATTGGTATGTGCATTTAATCTTTGTAAAAGAAAAGCATCCGTTCTGCCTCTCTGTACTAAATGAAATGTGATAAATCAAATACATCAGTATTATTTGTGACTGCAATGAGGGGCCAAAGTCTCACAGTGCAGTATGGGTTGAAAGAAAGAAAGACTTGCATCTGTATAGCACCTTTGATATCCACAGGACGTCCGAAATCATTTCGCAGCCAATTACTTACTTCTGACGTGTACTCACTGGTGCTATGTAGGAAACGCAGCAGCCAATTTGTGCACAGCAAGCTCCCACAGACAGCAACAAGACAAATCACCGAGTTAATCTCTTTTAGTGGCGTTGATTGAGGGATTGGTCAGGACATCAATTTCTCAACCGATATACATTCTCTTGAGGGATAAAAACTCCACTGGGAAAGTGGTACAACCGTGGCTAACTGGAGAGGTTAAGGATAGTATTAGATTAAAAGAAGAGGTTTACAATGTTGCCAAAAAGTGTAGTAAGCCTGAGGATTGGGAGCATTTTAAAAATCAGCAAAGGATGACCAAGAAATTGATTAAGAGGGAGAAAATAGAATATGAGATTAAACTAGCAAGAAATATAAAAACAGATTGTAAGAGCTTTTACAAGTATGTAAAAAGGAAGAGATTAACAAAAGTAAATATGGGTCCCTTAGAGGCAGAGACAGGGGAAATTATAATGGGGAATAAGGAAATGGCAGAGATGTTAAACAAATATTTTGTGTCTGTATTCACAGTAGAAAACACAAAGAACATACCGGAAATTGTGGGAAACCAATGGTCTAATGAGTGAGGAACTTAAAGTTATTAATATTAGTAAAGAAAATGTACTGGAGAAATTAATGGGTCAAAAAAGCCGACAAATCCCCAGGACCTGATGGCCTACATCCTCGGGTCTTAAAAGAGGTGGCTGCAGAGACAGTGGATGCATTGGTTTTGCTCTTCCAGAATTCCCATGATACTAGAATGGCCCCCGTGGATTGGAAGGTAACAAATGTAACCCTGCTGTTCAAGAAAGGAGGGAGAGAGAAAACAGGGAACTATAAGCCAGTTAGCCTGACATCAGTAGTAGGGAAAATGCTTGAATCTATTATTAAAGATGTGGTAACAAGTCACTTGGAAAATCACAATATGATTAGACAGAGTCAACACAGTTTTATGAAAGGGAAATCGTGTTTGACAACAACTTGTATTTATATAGCACCTTTAACGTAGTAAAATGTCTTGAGGTACTTCACAGGAGCATTATCAAACAAAATGTGATACCGAGCCACATCTTTGGGCAGATGCTTTTAAGGAGTGTCTTAAAGGAGGAGAGAGAGGTGGAGAGGCAGCAAGGTTTAGGGAGGGAATTCCAGAGCTTAGGGCCCAGGCAGCTGAAGACTCAGCCGCCAATGGTGGAGCGATTAAAATCTTGGATGCTCAAGAGGCCAGAATTGGAGGAATGCAGATATCTCGGAGGGTCGTAGATGCAGATATCTCGGAGGGTCGTAGGGCTGGAGGAGATTAGAGAGATAGGGAGGGGCGAGGGCATGGAGAGATGTAGGTCAGTGAGCACAGGGGTGATGGGTGAACAAGACTTGGTGCGAGTTTGGACACGGGCAGCAGAGTTTTGGATGACCTCAAGTTTACAGAGGGTAGAACGTGAGAGACCGGCCAGGAGTGCGTTGGAATAGTCAAGTCTAGAGGTAACAAAGGCATGGATGAGGGTTTCATCAGCAGATGAGCTGAGGCAGGTTACGGAAGTGAAAATAGGTAGTCTTTGTGATGGCGTGGATATGTGGTTGGAAGCTCATCTTGGGGTCAAATATGACACCATTTTGATTTTCAGAAGACACTCGATAAGGTGCCACACAAGAGGTTGTTGCACAAGATTAGGTACATGGGATTGGGGTAATATATTAGCATGGATTGGTTAACAGACAGAAAACAGAGAGTAGGAATAAACGGGTCATTTTCAGGATGGCATGGTAACTAGTGGAGCGCCATAAGGTTTCAGTGCTTGGGCCTCAGCTATTTACAATCTATATTAATGACCTAGATGAAGGGACCGAGTGTAATATATCCAAGTTTGCTGATGATACAAAGCTAGGTGGGAAAGTAAGCTGTGAGGATGATGCAAAGAGGCTGCAAAGGGATATAGACAGGCTAAGTGATTGGGCAAGAATGTGGAATATAATGTGGGGAAGTGTGAAATTATCCACTTTGGTAGGAAGAATGGAAAAGCAGAATATTTTGTTAGAAGGTGAAAGACTAGTAAATGTTGGTGTTCAGAGGGTTTTGGGCATCCTTGTACATGAGTCACAGAGAGTTAACACGCAGGTACAGCAAGCAATTAGGAAGGCAAATGGTATGTTAGCCTTTATTGAAAGGGGGTTGGAGCATAAGAGTAAGGAAGACTTGCTGCAATTGATGAGACCACACCTGGAGTATTGTGTACAGTTTTGGTCTCCTTACCTAAAGAAGGATATACTTGCCTTGGAACGGGTACAACTAGATTGATTCCTGGGATGAGAGGGCTGTCCTATGAGGAGAAATTGAGTAGAATGGGCCTATATTCTCTGGAGTTTAGAAGAATGAGGTGATCTCATTGAAACGTATAAAATTCTTAAAGGGCTTGACAGGGTAGATGCTGAGAGGCTGTTTCCCCTGGCTGGGGAATCTAGAAGTAGGGGTCATAGTTTCAGGATAAGGGGTCGGCCATTTAGGACTGAGACGAGGAGGAATTTCTTCACTCAGAAGGTTGTGAATCTTTGGAATTCTCTACTCTAGAGGGGTGTGGATGCTCAGTCATTGAGGATATTCAAGACTAAGATTGGTAGATTTGTGGGCACTAAGGGAATCAAGGGGATCGGGCGGGAAAGTGGAGTTGATGTAGACGTTCAGCCAAGTTCAGCGGTTCAAGATGGCGGCTCACCACCACCTTCTCAAGGGCAATTAGGGATGGACAGTAAATGCTGGCCTTGCCGGCGGCGCCCACATCCCATAAACAAATTTAAAAAAATGATCTTATTGAATGGCGGAGCAGGGTTGAGGGGCTGTATGGCCGACTCCTGCTCCTATTTCTTATGTTCTTATGACACTTAAGAGAACTCGCCTACTCTTCTTTGAATAGTGCTGTGGGTTCTGTTATGCCTCTCTGAACAGGCAAACTGCCTCAGTTTAAGAGCACATCCAAAAGACAGGCTTCCAGAAACACAGATGTCCCTCAGTACTGCCAACCTAGATTACACGCTTAAGTCCTGCAGTTGTGCTTGGACCCACGACCTTCGGACTTAGAAGGTGAGGTGAGCTACACTTGAGGAAAAGAAAAAGTAAAAGAAGGCAAAAATCACAAATTAATGATTGGGTTTTAAAAGCTTGAAGATTGTTTAGTTTCTTTGACCGAGTTATCTCGGTGCTGTGGGCAGGGTGGAAACAGGACTTGCGTGATTTGCACGGGCAGGTTTGAGAGAGATGAGCACAGAGCTGGGAAGCAATGAGACATGTGAGAAGCTTAGAGAGGAAAAGGGAGGCTTGCGATGGGCTGGTAATCATTTTACCTGCCATTGTTCTGTGGACTTGCACCCTTTTCCAACCCATTCTGTAACTTCGTAGCTGCCTCTTCCGATTCCACAGCCCCTCCAAGTTGGGCACAATTTGCCGATCTCTGCATCCGATATTGCCTTACACCTCCACACTTATTCTATCCCAGATATTAATAAAATAAACCAAATGTGTGGTCTTCCATGAGCATTCCCTTGCTGTCTCTATTCTTGCATTGATCACACCTGCTCCTACTTTGAAATGGACTAAAACCCCTGCTCATAGCTCCAGGACCGTCCGTTATTGTGTTTTTTAAAATTCGTTTATGGGATGTGGGCGTCGCTGGCAAGGCCAGCATTTATTTATGGCCCATCCCTAGTTGCCCTTGAGAAGGTGGTGGTTAGCCGCCTTCTTGAACCGCTGCAGTCCGTGTGGTGAAGGTGCTTCCCACAGTGCTGTTAGGGAGGGAGTTCCAGGATTTTGACCCAGTGACGATGAAGGAATGGCCGATATACTTCTAAGTCAGGATGGTGTGTGATTTGGAGGGGATCTTGGAGGTGGTGGTGTTCCCATGCGCCTGCTGCCCTTGTCCTTCTAGGTGGGAGAGGTCGCGGGTTTGGGAGGTGCTGCCGAAGGAGCCTTGGCGAGTTGCTGCAGTGCATCTTGTAGATGGTACACACTGCAGCCACGGTGCGCCGGTGGTGGAGGGAGTGAATGTTTAAGGTGGTGGATGGGGTGCCAATCAAGCGGGCTGCTTTGTCCTGGATGGTGTTGAGCTTCTTCAGTGTTGTTGGAGCTGCACTCATCCAGGCAAGTGGAGAGTATTCCATCACACTCCTTACTTGTGCCTTGTCGATGGTGGAAAGACTTTGGGGAGTCCACTCCGAAGCACTGATTTGTCCAGCATAGTGAGGGTTAATCTACAATTCCGACTTGGAAAATATGCAGTAAATAATTTATTTCACGCTGGCGAAACAGCAAACTAGAGCTCAGTACTAATCAATTAATTAATCTTATGAACATTGTTCCATCTCCATTATAAGCAGAATCCAGCCGAACAGCAGAAAATACCTCGGGAATTGACATAAGCGGAATGCTCGCGCTCATCCAGTTCTTCAAATAAAAACTGTGAAAGTGATTTTCCTACATTTTTGTCCTGGCCATTAGTTATGAGGGGATGATGTATTAGTCAATGTTTACAAGCCAGCCATGTGCATTATCACTTTCACCCAAGACAGACGCAATTTAATAGTGCATTAAAAGACCATTTGCTGTGCCATTTGTCAGCCACTATGTTTATACAATCCATGCTATAAGGTTCTGTTTGAGCACTAATTAATCTAGCATCCACCTCATTAACTTTTAAACTCCTAATGGTCCCTTAAGGTTAATTGTTTAGTCATTTTTTGTCATTAGCAGTACCCTGTGTGCATGCATACCAAGATTTATTGCATCTCTCACATCAGATTTCTGATACCTCATCACTTATGAAAGGTGTTTTATGGCTCAATTTGTCTGGGTATCTGAGCAGAGAATAAACAGCAATGAACGAACGCTAAACACCACGGTGATAAACTTTGCAACTTTTAAGGCCTTTAATAATTACCGATCATTAAGTGTTGTAGCCCAGTTGAACACTCCCATATGTAGGTCTGCCTGTTAACCTAGGCTTATCCTTTCAGGAAATGGAATGTCACACTCTTAGCCGATGGTCCCCACCGCAAACTCCGTTCCCGAGCCTCCGACTCCATCCCTCTCCCTGGCAACTGTCTGAGGCTGAATCAGACTGTTCGCAACCTTGGTGTCATATTTGATCCCGAGATGAGCTTCCGACCACAGATCCGCGGCATCAGTAAGACCGCCTATTTCCACCTCCGTAACATCACCCGTCTCCGCCCCTGCCTCAGCTCATCTGCTGCTGAAACCCTCGTCCATGCCTTTGTTACCTCTAGACTCGACTATTCCAACGCACTCTTGGCCAGCCTCCCACATTCCACCCTACGTAAACTTGACATCATCCAAAACTCGGCTGCCCGTGTCCTAACTCGCACCAAGTCCCGTTCGCCCATCACCCCTGTGCTCGCTGACCTACATTGGCTCCCAGTTAAGCAATGCCTCGATTTCAAAATTTGCATCCTTAAATTTTCTTTGATAACACACCTTCTTCTTCTTTTTTCCTATGGTAGTAGCAAAGCAAATTAAATGTCAACATCTACGTCAGATATCCAGGCCAAACCTTCTGGTGTAACAGTGTGGATATCTTGTAGGTTGCCTGTGAATTTCCTCTGGGGGCAGTGCGCAATGATGAGCTCCACAGTCGCATGATGGGGATGCTTTAATTTTCCATCAATAAAGCTCCTCCTGAAAACCGCCTTGGGACGTTTTACTACGTTACAGGCGCTATATAAATACAAACTGTTATTGTTGGATTCCTATGCATTCCGTTGCCCCTTATCAAGCACTGGCTAATGGCATAAACGGACAAACTTAACACTTTAAAATAAAAACAGAAAATGCTGGAGATACTCAGCAGGTCAGGCAGCATCTGTGAAGAGAGAAACAGAGTTAACGTTTCAGGTCGATGACCTTTCGTCAGAACTGGAAAAAAGCAGGAAATGGGACAGAGTTTTAAGCAAGTGCAGGGGCTGGGAAAGGGGGGAGGGGATGTAAGAACAAAAGGGAAGGTCTGTGATAGGATGGAAGGCAGGAGAGGCTAAGAGAGGTTACGAGACATGAAGAGATATTCAAGGCAAAACTTAATACTTTGGTGAGTTGAAGATAGGCTTACAGAACAGTCACTGGCCCTCTGTTAAATCTCATCGGGACACTGATGCAAAATACATTTTCTTTTCCTTTACTGATGCAAACGTTTGAATTTTTACGGAGCTGCGCATTCGGACCAAGGTGTCCAAACTTCGAGTCAATGAGACCGCAGATGGTACACGAGCCGGCCGGCCAGAACTCTGGAGATCTGTGCCTTCCGTGGCATATCTTGGCTGGCCACTGGGCAAAGTGAGCAACTGATAACAAAACTTGTATCAATCTGAACACTTCTTACTGAATCCCTTGACTGATTCTTACATTTATCCAGCACTTTTCACGACCTCAGGGCACCCCAAATCACTTCACAGCCAATGAAGTACTTTCTGAAGTGTAGTCACTGTTGTAATGCACACACAATTTGCACACAGCAAGCTCCCACAAACTGCAATGTGATAATGACCAGATGATCTGTTTTTCAGTGATATTGGTTGAGGGAGAAATATTGGCCCCAGGACACCGGGGGATAACTCCCTCTGCTCTTTTTCGAAATAGCGCCGCGGGATCTTTTACATCCACCTGAGAGGGCAGACGGGGCCTCAGTTTAGCGTCACAGCCGAAAGACGGCACCTCCGACAGTGCAGCACTCCCTCGGCACTGCACTGGGAGCGTCCGACCTGGATTATGTGCTCAAGTCTCTGGAGTGGGAACTTGAACCCACAACCTTCTGACTCAGAGGCAAGAGTGCTACCCACGGAGCCTGTGCTGACACAATAAAACATGCAAGCCTGTGGAGGTAACAAAAAAAATGGGAGTTAAAGAAAAAACCTTAATTTATATAGCACCTTTCACATCCTTGGGACATTCACCTTTGCACTTCACAAGCAGTAAATTACTTCTGGATTGTGGACATTGATGTTATGTAAGCAAGTTGTATTCCACATTGAAGCAACTGTGAAGAACGAAGTTAGGTTCCATTATTTTCTTTTACTGCTCATGTGTTTAGAAAATGCAAATTGATCTGTAAACGATAGTAATGTGTTTCTGCTGTAAATAACTCAACCAGGTAAAACTCTGCATTATCTTTTCATTGGATTTACATGGTCTTTCTGTCTAGTCCTGCTCTCCGTGACTGGCCACGTGCATTTCTTCTGCGCTCTCGATCTATCTTAAAGTATTTACAGCACAGAGACAGGCCATTCGGCCCAACTGGTCCATGCCGGTGTTTATGCACCACACGAGCCTCCTCCCACCCCTCTTCATCCCACCCTATCAGCAGAACCCTCTATTCCTTTCTCCCTTATGTGTTTATCCAGCTTCCCCGTAAATGCATCTATACTATTCGCCTCAACCACTCCCTGTGGTAGCGAGTTCCACATTCTCACCACTCTCTGGGTAAAGAAGTTTCTCCTGAATTCCCCATTGGATTTATTGGTGACTATCTTATATTTTTATGGACCCTAGTTCTGATCCCACCGGCAAGTGGAAATATCTTTTCTCTCTATGTCTACCCTATCAAACCTTTTCATAATCTTAAAGACCTCTATCACCCCTCGGTCTTCTCTTTTCTAGAGAAAACGACATGGTCTACCTGTAGCCACTGCAGGAATTGGGAACTAATGTGTCTCTTAGTATCGAGTTCACTCTCTCCTGCATGACCACCACTAAAAATCTATCTCTATCCATTTTGTTGCCTCCTCACATGCTGCTGTTTTCTTAGTCTTCCACCTCAAGTGTTTAATAACTTAAAAAACAGAACTTGCATTCAGATAGAGCCTTTCATTACCTCAGGACGTCCCAAAGCGATTTACAGACAATGAAGTACTTTGTTTTTTGAAGTGTAGTCACTGCTGTAATGTAGGAAATGCGGCAGCCAATTTTGCACACAGCAAGCTCACAAAAATAGCAATGTGATAATCTGTTGTAGGGATGTTGGTTGGGGAATAAATATTGGCCCCAGGACACTGGGGCAGAATTCCACAGTAAACTTACTGGCTGGAATTTCTTTCGGGAAGGCAGGTTGGGGGTGGCGGGGTTCTGAGGTGGGGCCCTGCTGAATGTGAGGCCTCAGATTCCCTCCCGCAGCCGGCCAGCTTGAGAGGCCGGCTGACTGCGGGCGGCTGGGCCTCAGTTGTGAGGAGTCGGTCTGGGGGAGGGATCGTGGGGGGGTCAGGGATCGCGGGGGGATGGGGATCGCGGGGGGGTCAGGGATCGCGGGGGGATGGGGGATCGCGGGGGGATGGGGGATCGCGGGGGGATGGGGGATCGCGGGGGGATGGGGGATCGCGGGGGGATGGGGGATCGCGGGGGGATCGGGGATCGCGGGGGGATGGGGGATCGCGGGGGGATGGGGGATCGCGGGGGGGTGGGGGATCGCGGGGGGGTGGGGGATCGCGGGGGGATGGGGGATCGCGGGGGGATGGGGGATCGCGGGGGGGTGGGGGATCGCGGGGGGATGGGGGATCGCGGGGGGATGGGGGATCGCGGGGGGATGGGGGATCGCGGGGGGATGGGGGATCGCGGGGGGATGGGGGATCGCGGGGGGATGGGGGATCGCGGGGGGATGGGGGATCGCGGGGGGGTGGGGGATCGCGGGGGGGTGGGGGATCGCGGGGGGGGTGGGGGATCGCGGGGGGATGGGGGATCGCGGGGGGATGGGGGATCGCGGGGGGATGGGGGATCGCGGGGGGATGGGGGATCGCGGGGGGGTGGGGGATCGCGGGGGGATGGGGGATCGCGGGGGGATGGGGGATCGCGGGGGGATGGGGGATCGCGGGGGGATGGGGGATCGCGGGGGGATGGGGGATCGCGGGGGGATGGGGGATCGCGGGGGGATCGGGGATCGCGGGGGGATGGGGGATCGCGGGGGGATGGGGGATCGCGGGGGGATGGGGGATCGCGGGGGGATGGGGGATCGCGGGGGGGGGTCGGGGATCGCGGGGGGATGGGGGATCGCGGGGGGGTGGGGGATCGCGGGGGGGTGGGGGATCGCGGGGGGATGGGGGATCGCGGGGGGATGGGGGATCGCGGGGGGGGTGGGGGATCGCGGGGGGGTGGGGGATCGCGGGGGGATGGGGGATCGCGGGGGGATGGGGGATCGCGGGGGGATGGGGGATCGCGGGGGGGGGTCGGGGATCGCGGGGGGATGGGGGATCGCGGGGGGGTGGGGGATCGCGGGGGGATGGGGGATCGCGGGGGGGGGGTCGGGGATCGCGGGGGGATGGGGGACCGCGGGGGGATGGGGGATCGCGGGGGATGGGGGATCGCGGGGGGATGGGGGATCGCGGGGGGATGGGGGATCGCGGGGGGATGGGGGATCGCGGGGGGATGGGGGATCGCGGGGGGATGGGGGATCGCGGGGGGGGGTCGGGGATCGCGGGGGGATGGGGGACCGCGGGGGGATGGGGGATCGCGGGGGATGGGGGATCGCGGGGGGATGGGGGATCGCGGGGGGATGGGGGATCGCGGGGGGATGGGGGATCGCGGGGGGGATGGGGGATCGCGGGGGGGATGGGGGATCGCGGGGGGATGGGGGATCGCGGGGGGATGGGGGATCGCGGGGGGATGGGGGATCGCGGGGGGATGGGGGATCGCGGATGGATTGGGGACCGCGGGGGGTTGGGGGATCGCGGGGGGATGGGGGATCGCGGGGGGATGGGGGATCGCGGGGGGATGGGGGATCGCGGGGGGTTGGGGGATCGCGGGGTGATGGGGGATCGCAGTGGGATGGGGGATCGTGGGGAGTCAGGGATCGCGGGGGGCTCGGGGATCGCGGGGGGGTCAGGGATCGCGGGGGTGATCAGGGATCGCGGGGGGGTCGGGGATCGCGGGGGGGTCGGGGATCGCGAGGGGGTCTGGGATCGCTGGGGGGTCGGGGACCGTGGGGTGGGGGGTCGGTCAGGATGCGGGGTGGGGGGAGGGGAGGGTCGGCTGCTTTGTCGTGTCAATTTTCCGCCTCCATGCTCGCCTGACCAACCAGAGGGATTTTCCCCTGATTGAGCTCGTTAAGCCTGCCCTGCGGGCGCAGCAGGCCAATTAGGGAGGAAGTCACTGACAGAGCACGTCAACGTCAGACGTGCTATCTGTCAAGACTTCTTGAAAGAAGAAATGACATCGTTTGACAGCTCTGTGAAGCTGTCAAACACTGACATTCTCTTTAGTTTGATGACTCCTTGTGTTCAGGACTCATCAAACTTTTCAACTTTGTAAATTTCACATGACTGCAGGAATGTAGTCTGTGAAATTGACAAGGAGGATGTCGGCTCTCCCGATCCAGCGTGGCTGAAGGCTGAAGGCTGCAGGAAGAAAACAAGGTAAGTGAACACTTTTTAAACTTATCACTCACCTTGCATACTTACCACTCCACACTTGCACCCATCACTCACCTCTACACCTTACTTCCAGGTGCCTCCGACCGCCGCAGACCTCCTCCACGTCTCCTCCAACCCGACGGGGTTCTCCGAGGTCGGGAAGCCTTCACCTGTGAAGGTAAAATGGCACTAATCCTTTTTTCTGCCTGTTAACTACCTGTTAACAGGCAGTTAAAAGGATTAAGTGCCTTTCCCGCCTCCAGGAGACGGGACCCGAAGCTGCACATCCTCCCGCCTCCAGGCAAAAGGACACGGAGGCGGGATGGGGACGGCTTTGCCATCCGCCCCCACTTTCTCCGAGTTTACCGGCTGTCCCGCCTCCATGCCCGCCTCCTCGGGGCTTGGAAAATCCAGCCCAGTGACTCTGTTTCTCTCTCTCCACAGATGCTGCCTGACCGGCTGAGTATTTCCAGCATCTCCTGTTTATATTTCAGATTTCCAGCATCCGCAGTATTTTGCTTCTGTCTAAGTGAACCGGTCTCTTTTAGCAGCCTTCACTCACACCCATAAATGCCATCAAGACACAATCCCTCCCACTGGATCCAACACTTTTGTCGTATCAAGCCCCAAAGCCAAATGACATTTATGTTTTGAAAGGCTTACCTGGGCATCATGGAGTTTGTTTGCTTCTCCTGCTGCAGGCATCTCCAGACTGAAGCTCAAACTTCTCCCCTGATGCACTCCAGGGTTCCAGATTGACACACCGCCGTCACCATTGTAGATTCGGGCCTCCCCACCAGATCTATGCCCTCCGCTTCCCCATCAGATGTTTTCAGACTCCCAGGTGGCCCCTCGGCATTCATACTTGAGCAGAGGCTCCTTATCCACTCACTGTTTCATTTCTGGTGGGACTGATTCGCCAGTTTCATATAACAATTTTGCAAGGCAACTACAATCCCATGCAATTTTCTCTTCTTCTTCTTCTTAGGCAGTCCCTCGGAACCGAGGATGACTTGCTTCCACACAAAAGATGAGTTCTCAGGTGACTGATGAGTCCAATGCGGGACCTACAGTCTCTGTCACAGGTGGGGCAGACGGTGGTTGAAGGGGCGAGTGGGTGGGGTGCTTGGGTTGACGTGCGCTCCTTCCGTTGTTTGCGCTTGGCTTCCGCTTGCTCCCGGCGAAGAGACTCGAGGTGTTCGGCGCCTTCCCGGATGCTTCTCCTTCACTTTGTGCGGTCTTGGGCCAGGGATTCCCAGTTGTCGGTGGGGATGTTGCACTTTTTCAAGGAGTTTTTGAGGGTGTCCTTGAAGCATTTCCTCTGCCCACCTGGGGCTCTCTTGCCGTGTCGGAGCTCTGAGTAGAGCGCTGGTTTTGGGAGTCTCGTATCGGGCATGCAGACAATGTGGCCCGTCTTCGGAGCTGATCGAGCGTGGTCAAAGCTTCGATGCTGGGGATGTTGGCCTGAGCGAGAACACTGACGTTGGTGCGCCTATCCTGCCAATGGATTTGCAGGATTTTAATGAAATTTTAATGAAAGGGCACAGGAACCTATATTTTTCCAAACCACTTTTGGGGTTGTCTCAGTGACTGAAATTATTTTGTGCAAAATGTATCATAGTAAGATCCAGATAAATGTATACCTCAGGCAGTATAATTCTGGTCCAAACGTAGAACCCCAATATGCCAACCACTTTCCGGTTGACTCCCATCGTGCAGAGTTCCTAATCCAAGCACAGCACTTGGACAGGAAATCTTGAACCTAGAATTAAATACTCCTTCATGATATGCTCTTAACATGTAGTGCACAACAACAATTTGCATTTATATAGTGTCTTCTGACAACAGCAACAGCTTCCATTTAACTCCATCACTAACGACAGCCTACTTCCACCTCTGTAACTTTACATAGGATACACAGCACAGAAACTGGCCATTCGGCCCAACCAGTCCATGCTGGCTCCACTCGAGCCTCCTCCCATCTTTCCTCATCTAACTCTATCAGCATAACCCTCTATTCCCTTCTCCCTCATATGCTTATCTAACCGCCCCTTAAATGCATCTATACTATTCGCTTCAGCCACTCCCTGTGGTAGCGAGTTCCACATTCTCACCGCTCTCTGGGTAAAGAAGTTTCTCCTGAATTGCCCAACTTCACCCAACTCCGACCCTGCCTCAGCTTATCTACTGCTGAAACCCTCATCCATGCCTTTTGTTACCTCTAGACTTTACTATTCCAATGCTTTCTTGGCCGGCCTCCCATGTTGCATTTACATAAACTTGCGCTGATCCAAAACTCGGTGTCCTAACTCGCACCAAGTCCGTTCACCCATCACCCCTGTGCTTGGACCTTCACTGGCTTCCCGTCTGACAATGCCTCAGTTTTAAAATCCTTATCCTTGTTTTCAAATCCCTCCATGACCTCGCCCCCCCTCCCTATCTCTGTAACCTCCTCCAGCACTACAAGTCTTCGCGATCTCCACGCTCCTCTAATTCTGGCCTCTTGTGCGTCCCAGATTTCAATCGCTCCACCATTGGCGGCCGTGCCTTCAGCTGCCTGGGCCCTGAGCTCTGGAATTCCCTCCTTAAACCTCTCCTCTCTCTCTCCCCTCCTTTAAGACGCTCCTTAAAAGCTCCCTCTTTGACCAAGCTTTCGGTCATCTTTCCTGGTATCTCCTTCTGTGGCCTGGTGTCAAAACATGTTTTTCTTGATATCGCTCTCTTTAAGCGCCTTGGGACGTTTTGCTACATTAAATGCGCCATGTAAGTTGTTGTTGTTATATAGTGTCTTCTGACAACATAGTAACATAGAAGATAGGAGCAGGAGTAGGCCATTCGGCCCCTCGAGCCTGCTCCGCCATTTAATGAGATCATGGCTGATCATCCAAATTCAGTACCCTGTCCCTGCTTTCTCCCCATATCCCTTGATCCCTTTAGCCTTAAGAAATATATCCAGCTCCTTCTTGAATATATTTAATGAATTGGCCTCAACTTGCATAGGCTGGTGTGGAGCATAAACACCGGCACGGAGCTGTTGGGCCGAATGGCCTGTTTCTGTGCTGTAAAATTCTATGTAATTCTATGTAAGTTGTTGTTGTTTCATTGGACTTTGACCTACGGATCCATTCCATACAAATACTTTGATCCGAAGTGCTAGCTTTGCCGTGGGATTAAAAAGGATTACAGGAAGCGTTAATAACTGTCTCGGACCTATTTGAACGCAGGTTGTGCAACGTTCTACCCAGCACGATTCTTTGGGGGCTACTTTAGCTCCATTACAGAGATGATTCTTAAACGGGCACATCTGAGTGCTTCCAATTTATGAAATTAGCTTAGACCGAACAGCTGCATCATTTCTGAAGGGAGTCTCTCAAGGCCCATCAGCCCCGTGCGGTCCAGCTGACCATTTGTCAACTGGAAAACAAATCTGGCAGAACCCATGTTTCAACCGTGTTACAAATACAATTACCTGCCGTTTCATTGTGTTCTTCTTAAGCAGTCATTTGTTTGAAGAATTACCTTTCATTAAATGAGAGTTCTGTAAAATCGAAAGAGAAAGCTAACCGATGACACCCATTCTGTCAGCCCCTGACTAACTCTGCTTCCTCCTCTATTATGCGCACATAAATATTCAGTGAGATGGTCCATATGGTTGCACTATATTACCAGGAGGAGGTGCCACTGTTGGGATTGCGAACTGTAAAGCTGTAGATGTACCCTCATCTGAATTAGACACGGACTACTTAGAATCATACAGCACAGAAGGAGACCACTTGGCCCGTCCTGCCTGTGCACCGTGCTTTGAAAGAGCTCTCCAATTAGTCCCACTCCTCCTGCTCTTTCTCAATAGCCCTGCAGATTTGACCCCTATGAGTATTTATCAAATTCCCTTTTGGAAATTACTATTGAATCGGCTTCCACCGCCCTTTCAGGCAGCGCGTTCCAACAACAACAACAACAACTTTTATTTATATAGCGCCTTTAACGTAGTAAAACACCCCAAGGTGCTTCACAGGGTTGTAATCAAACAAAATTTGACACCCAACCCCATAGGGAGATATTAGTACAGGCGAGTGGTAGGCTTTAAGGAGCGTCTTAAAGGAGGAGAGAGAGGTAGAGAGGCGGAGAGGTTTAGGGAGGGAATTCCAGAGCTTAGGGCCTCGGCAGCTGAAGGCACGGCCGCCAATGGTGGAGCGATTAAAATCGGGGATGCTCAAGAGAATAGAATTGGAGGAGCGCAGGTATCTCGGAAGATTGTAGGGCTGGAGGAGATTTCAGAGATAGGGAGGGGCAAGAAGGGATTTGAAAACAAGGATGAGAATTTTAATTCCAGATCATGACAACTCGCTGCGTAAAATCATTTCTCCTCATCTCGCCCCCTCTGGTTCGTTTTGCCAATTACCTTAAATCTGTGTCCTCTGGTTACCGACACTCCTGCCACTGGAAACAGTTTCTCCTTATTTACTCCATCAAAACTCTTTATAATTTTGAACACCTCTATTAAAGCAAATGGTATGTTGGCCTTTATTACAAGAGGATTTGAGTATAAGAGTAAAGACGTCTTACTGCAATTATATAGGGCCCTGGTGAGACCACACCTGGAGTATTGTGTACAGTTTTGGTCTCCTTACCTAAGGAAGGATATACTTGCCATAGAGGGAGTGCAACGAAGGTTCACCAGACTGGTTCCTGGGATTGGGGGGATTGTCCTATGAGGAGAGATTGAGTAGACTAGGCCTATATTCTCTAGAGTTTAGAAGAATGAGAGGTGATCTCATTGAAACATACAAAATTCTTACAGGGCTTGACAGGGTAGATGCAGGGAGGATGTTTCCCCCTGGCTGGAGAGTCTAGAACCAGGGGTCACAGTCTCAGAATAAGGGGTCAGCCATTTAGGACTGAGATGAGGAGAAATTTCTTCACTCAGAGGGTGGTGAATCTTTGGAATTCTTTACCCCAGAGGGCTGTGTAGGCTCAGTTGCTGAGCATATTCAAGACAGAGGGCTGGATTTTGCCAGCCCTGGGGAGGCGGGTTTGGAGGCGGGGCTGCCAGGAAAATGGCAGAATTTTGGGGCGGGTGCCCAACCCGCCCCCAACCTGCCTCTGTACCATCTTGCCAGGAGGCGGGTAGCTGTCCCGCGCTGCGTTCCGTCTCCTTGGAGGCGGGAAGGGATTACAGCCACTTAACTGCCTGTTAACAGGTAGTTAACAGGCAGATAAGAGGATTATCCCCATTTTGCCCACACAAGTGCGGGCTTCCCGAAGGCTCTGAAACCTGCCAGGGTCTGCGGGGTCGGAGGGGTGCAAAAGTGCGCTGTGAAGGTAAGTGATGGGTGCACGTGTGGAGAGGTGAGTATCTGAGCTAAGTGCAAAGTGTTAGAAAAAGTGTACTTACCTTTGTTTCTTCCTGCAGGCTTCAATCGGTGGGTCTGCGGAGAGTCTCGCACCTCCGCGGCAGAGATGACAGATGGCCGTTGTATTCTCCAATGCAACAACCATCTAATTTTTGCAAAAGTAAGAGGTTTGATGAGGTCTTGAATTCAAGAACTCATCAAACTACAGAGAATGTCAGTGTTTGACAGCTTCACAGAGCACTCAAACGATGACAGTTCATCTGTCAAAATTTTTGACAGATGAAGCGTCATATGTTGACGTTCTCTGTAACCGGCTTCCCCTTAATTAGCCTGCTAAGCCTGCTGGGCGGGCTTAACAAGGTCAATCAAGGGAAAATAGCGTGGGTTGGCCAGAAGTTGATGGAGGCGGGACTGAAACCCGACAAGTGGGAGTCCCGCCTCCAAAAGCTCCCCATTGGCAAAATCCAGCCCAGAGATCGATGGATTTTTGAATATTAAGGGAATCAAGGGATATGGGGATAGTGCGGGAAAGTGGAGATGAGGTAGAAGATCAGCCATGATCTTATTGAATGGCGGAGCAGGCTCGAGGGGCCAAATGACCGACTCCTGCTCCTATTTCTTATGTTCTTATGTTCTTAACCTTCTCTGCTGGAAGGAGAACCACTCCAGTTTCTCCAGTCTCTACAAAAATATGTTGAAACGGGAAGAACAAAAGAAAGTGGCAGTATCGGACCTCAGTTATTATCATTTCTTTTGTGCTTCTAAATACAACTTTGAGAAAAATTGAGTAACGGCTTAGGTATTTGAGACCAAAATATTAGGTGCCATATCGAGTGTGCTATCTCGTTGTGTTTTTTCTATTTGAAACTGCAGATGATTTCTGAACTTTAACAGCTAGTTTCCGTTACACAGATTAGCTGGAACTGGATTCAGAACTGAAGATAAAAGAGAGTGACCCGAGAGTCTCAAAAGCTGTCAATCTGGCCACACGTTCATAAAGGTACAAACAATATAATGATCTCTCCGCATAAAAATTCAAGCGAACTAAAATTGGATTCCATCCGGTCCCCTCGACCAAACTCCCCTCATGATTAGGTCTTGTCATTCAAACGCCTGATAACTACATCCCCTGGCAGCGCTTTGTAAAGCCTCCTGAAGCAAGGTTACTATCCTTACAGTCCTCCCGGGTGAACTGTCATTCTCTGTCGTTTCCCTTGTCAAAGTGGACAGGAGATGTTGTGATCTCCAGTGGCCATGTGTTGTGCCCTGCTTGACTAACGACTCACTGCTACCTTAGGCTTCTGACCTGGTCAATATTTATCCCTCAATCAACATCGCTCAAACAGATGATCTGGTCATTATCACATTGCTGTTTGTGGGAGCTTGCTGTGCGCAAATTGGCTGCCGCGTTTCCTACATTACAACAGTGACCACACTTCAAAAAGTACTTCATTGGCTGTAAAGCGCTTTGAGACGTCCGGTGGTCGTGAAAGGTGCTGTATAAATCCAAGTCTTTCTTTCTTTCTTTCATCCTACACTTCTCGCCCATCCCAGCATTTATCATCGCATATATACAGCAATCCTAACCACAAACAGGAACTTCAATTGGGGCTATTTTACTACCCAACTATAGTGAGTACACTTTAAAAAAGAAAGAACTTGCATTTATATCGTGCCTTTCACAACCTCACAACGTTTCAAAATGCTTTACCGCCAATGAGGTGCTTTTGAGATGTAGGAAACTAATTTGCGCACAGCAAGCTCCCATAAACACAGCAATGATATAATGATCAGTTAATCTGTTTTAGTGATGTTGGTTGAGGGATAAATATTGGCCCAGGACGCCGGGGATAACTCCCCTGCTCTTCTTCGAAATAGTGCCATTGGATCTTTTACGTCCACCTGAGAGAGCAGACGGGGTCTCGGTTTAACATCTCATCCGAAAGACGGCACCTCCGACAGTGCAGCACTCCCTCAGCACTGTACTGGGAGGGTCAGCCTAGATTTTTGTGCTCAAGTCTCTGGAGTGGGACTTGAACCCACGACCTCTGACTTAGAGGTGAGAGGCTTACATTGTGCAGCTGGCATAGAAGATCTGGTAGAGGGTTACTGATACATTTCCTGGAGACATCACTAGAAAGCCTGTGGCTCAATGCTATCAGGGTTAAGCAAATTGCAGAACATCATCCTAAATGCAAAAAAATACATTTAGATAATGGGTTCCGCCAGGACCACTCGGCTCCAGACCCCATTACAGCCTTGGTCCAAACATGGACAAAGGAGCTGAATATTAGAGGTGAGGTGAGAGTGACTGCCCTTGACATCAAGGCAGCATTTGACCGAGTCTGGCATCAAGGAGCCCCAGTAAAATTGAAGTCAATGGGAATCAGGTGGAAAACTCTCCACTGGCTGGAGTCATACCCTAGCACAAAGGAAGATGGTTGTGGTTGTTGAAGGTCAATCATCACAGCCCCAGGACATCGCTGCAGGAGTTCCTCAGGGTCGCGTCCTAGGCCCAACCATCTTCAGCTGCTTCATCAATGACCTTCCCTCCAACATAAGGTCATAAATGGGGATGTTCGCTGATGACTGCACAGTGTTCAGCACCATTCACAACTCCTCAGATAATGAAGCAGTCCATGCCTGAATGCAGCAAGACCTGGATGACATTCAGGCTGATAAGTGGCAAGTAACATTTGCGCCACACAAGTGCCAGGCAATGACTATCTCCAACAAGCGAGAATCTAACCACTGCCCATTGACATTCAACGGCATTACCATCGCCAAATCCCCCACCATCAACATCCTGGGGGGTCACCATTGATCAGAACCTTAACTGGACCAGCCACATAAATACTGTGGCTACAAGAGCAGGCCAGAGGTTGGGTATTCTGCGGTGAGTGTCTCACCTCCTGACTCCCCAAAGACTTTCCACCATCTATAAGGCACAAATCAGGAGTGTGATGGAATACTCTCCACTTGCCTGGATGAGTTGCAGCTCCAACAACACTCAAGAAGCTCGACACCATCCAGGACAAAGCAGCCCGCTCGATTGGCACCCCATCCACCACCTTAAACATTCACTCCCTCCACCACCGGCGCACCGTGGCTGCAGTGTGTACCATCTACACGATGCACTGCAGCAACTCGCCAAAGCTTCTTCAGCAGCACCTCCCAAACCCGCGACCTCTTCCACCTAGAAGGACAAGGGCAGCAAGCGCATGGGAACACCACCGCCTCCAAGTTCCCCTCCAAGTCACACACCATCCTGACTTAGAAATATATCGGCCGTTCCTTCATCGTCGCTGGGTCAAAATCCTGGAACTCCCTCCCTAACAGCACTGTGGGAGTACCTTCACCACACGGACTGCAGCGGTTCAAGAAGGCGGCTCACCACTACCTTCTCAAGGGCAATTAGGGATGGGGCAATAAATGCCGGCCTTGCCAGCGATGCCCACATCCCAGGAATGAATAAAAAAAAGTTGACAATTAAATAATTAGTATCACTGAATTAAACAAAATTGTTATGAAAATTGTTTTAAAATTGGGGCCGTTTTGATGTTTTAATGAGCTTCCAATCTCGTTATTTGGAGAAAACTGACAAGGATAATAAAAATCCTCACAGAATGAAGTTGGCAGCGAGTGGACTCGATTCAAAAAAAAAGGTAGATCAAAGGAACTGAAAGAAAGACTTGCATTTATACAGCGCCTTGCATGACCACCAGACGTCCCAAAACGCTTTACAGCCAATGAAGGACTTTTATTGAAGTGTTGTCACTGTTGTAATGTAGGAAACGCGGCAGCCAAATTGCGCACAGCAAGCTCCCACAAACAGCAATGTGATAATGACCGGGTAACTCAAATTGGGCCTCTGGAGCTCTTAAATCTTGTGTCAATGTTAATAGCCTCGACATAACTGAGGTACGTAACGCACACTGCAGGAGCGACACACACAACCCCTTCCCCAACCAAACTGTAACTCCACCGTCACGTGGCTTCCATCCAGGGTATCTCTTCCAGGCACACACAAGCGTCTGAGGTTCATCTGGTCTGCCTTTGCCTTTCACACAATTCCCTTCTAGCTCCTTTCTCTTTGCCTTCAGCTGCCCAGGCCCTAAGCTCCGGAATTCCCTCCCTCAGCTTCTCCGCCTCTCCACCGCTCTCTCCTTCCTTTAAGATGCTCCTTAAAACCTCGCTCTTTGACCGAGCGTTTGGTCGCCTGCCCTACTCGCCGCTCCTGTAGCTCGGTCTCACATTTGGTCCGATAATCGGCTCCTGAGAAGCGCCTCGGGACGTTTTGCTGCGTTAAAGGTGCTACATAAATGCAAGTTGTTGTTGAATGAGAGTCAGCCCGATACAGAGGCACTGCCGATCAGACTCTCTCCCAGGTGGTAGAAGGTCCAAACCAGCAAGTGGCTCGGACAAAGAGAAAAAACAGTGAAAAATGAAAGAAAGAAAGACTTGCATTTAGATAGCGCCTTTCATGACCCCTGGATGTCCCAAAGCGCTTTACAGCCAATGAAGTACTTTTTGAAGTGGGGTCACTGTTGTAATGTGGGAAACGCAGCAGCCAATTTGCGCACAGCAAGCTCCCACACACAGCAATGTGATAATGACCAGATAATCTGTTTTTCGTGATGTTGGTTGAGGGATAAATATTGGCCCCAGGACACCGGGGGAGAACTCCACTAAGCAGCTAAAAAAAAATAATGCTGAGATGGTAATATCTTATGGGAACTTTCTGATTTGATTTGATAAAAGCGTTGAACTCAGTTCAGATTATTTTTAAATGGGAAAATTCTGCAGCAATTGTTTTACAGTCACGCCTTTGTGATTTGTTTTCTATATTGTCTCTAGTGTGCATGTCTTTAAACCTGTATCTGCTTATATGGAAGTTTTATGAATTTTCTTTAACGATCATTACCATTGATCTTTGTAAAAAGATACTTTAGCACCTCCTCCAAACGTACTTACAAATTTGGGTCTTTGAAGAAATACGTTCTCTGATCTAAATTGTAATTGTAGATGATTTTAACAGAAGCTTGGATTTTTTTTACCATTGAATTTGTCAAAACTGTTGCATCTCTCTTTTTTTTGATTTCAGAATATGACGGCCCACTTGTTTTTGTTTTGGTTGTGCTTCATAACTGAGAATTCAGTGCTAACCTGCACCCAAGGACCGCAGAATAATTTACAATCTAATCACGCTGATGTAAAATACAATCGACATTCGGCGATAGCAGAAAACGGGCCGTAGCGGTTCCGCTGGCTGTTGTACAAGCCGCCAGATTGTCCTCGACATTGGGCTGGATTTTCAATGACCCGTGGAGTTGGGTTTGGAGGTGTGTGGGGGGTTAAAGTTGCAGATTCGGGGGTCCCGACCCCATCCCGACTTCATTCCGCCTCCATGCAATTTTGACAAAATCGGTCGCGGGGTTCCTGACTCCGTCCCGCCTCCAAGAGGCGGGAGAGGCCATTAAAGCCCTTAACAAGCCCTAAATTGGCCCTGTAATGCCATTTTGAAACGTTTTAGCTAGTTTAACCCTTTTCCCACGTGAAGTACGCCTGATGTGAAACACGCCAGTGAAACCTGGCGGGAGCACAAGTGGATAGCTGACTATCAGCTGCAGGTCCACTATTACAACGGAGATGTGATGAAGGTAATAGTAGCATTAGGTCTGAAAGTCGCCTCTGATGCTGCTGCATTGAATGTCTTCAGAGACTGCCTGGGAGGACTTGGTTGCAAAAAAATTCTCTCTCTCTCTCTCTCTCTCTCTCTCTCTGAGATGCTGCTCATTTTGCATCCAGGTCCTCTCACAACAAAGGCCAGGCAATCTCTGAGACCAGGCAATCTCTGAGACCATGCTCAGAGGCGACTTTCAGACTGAAACCACTAATTGGTTCATGGGTTCCCACATGCTGGAACTCAATTGCCCAATTAAGTGAAAATTGCATCATTCATCCACATTAATCTGGAGTTGGGGGGGGGCAACACGAAATGCGGGTAACATGACCCCAACCCGACCCCAAGACAAAATCCAGCCCATTGTCTTCAATAGAGTGGGAAAATTGGGCAGTGTGCGTAAGGGTAGCTGATTCACTACTGCCCGCTTTCCGCCATCGTCTTTCGGATGAGACGCTAAACTATATAAATAAATAAATAAATAAAGTGGTGGAAACTGTGAGTCCATAAATAATTTTAAAAGGGAGTTGGACAGGTACTTGAGGAGGTGCTGTAACTTTCTATGATTCTATAAACCCGGGCTCCAGTCTGCTCTCTCGGGTGGGACGTAAAAGATCCCCACGGCCACTATTTCGAAGAAGAGCAGGGGGGGGGGGAGTTCTCCCCGGTGTCCTGGTGCCAACATTTATCCCTCAACCAACATCACTAAAAAAAGCCAGATTATCCGGTCATTATCACGTTGCTGTTTGTGGGAGCTTGCTGTGCCCAATTTGGCTGCCGCTGTTTCCTACATTACAAACAGTGACCGCACTTCGAAAGTACTTCACGAGCCGTAAAGCGCTTTGGGACGTCCGGTGGTCGTGAAAGGCGCTGTAGAAATGCAAGTCTTTCTTAATGCAGGGCTTTTTCTTTTAATATTCCTGTAACCTTTACTCCTGAAACATTCTTAAAACATTCAGGAGTCAAATAAACATCGCTACCTTGCGAAGAAAAGGACGCCAGTGCTCACTAGTGTTAAGAAACTGACACTCGACTGTTATGCGAGGAAATTCAGAAGATGAAGCCTGCAGAATAATAAGCAGGTAAGTGCATTACACAGCAGTCTCTTTGGTAGAAGTACTCTATTCCCTTTGCTTTGGGAAATTGAACACAGAGATGAGATTTTGTCTGGGCTTTTTACTGACAGTATAATGTTTACGTCAGTAGCTATTCTGCCCATCATCAGCCCTTCCTTGTATCAGCTGGAACAGAACGTAGAGCGATAGGGATCATGTTTGTCGATGTCGGTGATTATCCCACCACACAGCACATCAACCATCCTAACTGTTACAGGAACACATCCCCACATGACATAATCTCTGGTCTAATTCTATAGGGCTTTCAAAGCCTGCAAACTTTACAAGGATTTGGTGGCAAACTACTGCATGTTGGCTTCCAATTCAGACAACGGACTCTCAATGGTAGCACAGTATATCCGATTCTTTCTTCCACGAGGCAGTGCATTAGGACACAGATCTCACCGCGTTTCCACATACTGCGCATTGGTATCCTGCAATGAATAATTTCCTTTGATTCCTCTTAACAGTGATTGCAATGCATGTTGTTAAAATGTCTCGTGGAAACCTGCCTCAAAGAAATGGTGTACAAAAAAGGCTTTACAGAAAGCTTTAATTGCAAACTCATTAAAGTAACCTTGACATTGCCCTTTTTGTCTTTTAACACTGACTATTAATAAGAACTTTGATTTATTTAAGACAAATATAGACTTATTTCTTCAGGCCTTCAAATTGTGATGGCAAATAATAGAAGCTTAATTGCTTGCAGTTACTATAATAGACATGATACCGAAAATAGGCAGATGTACAAAGACCTAAAAGAACAGAAATGATAGGGTGCTTTAAACACTATTGAACAAGGTGCTTATCAGTGCTGGTGAATCAGAACAAGGCAGAACAGTGATTCTGAACAAATTCAGCGTCAATACCATGAGATTGATGCTGCCCACTGAAGCTTGCTTGGGGTCCGCATCGCCCTCATCTATTTCATTGTCACGCTGGCAAGTCACCGGAATCCCCCAGGTAATTGCAAAGCTGTGTTAGTCCCTCTCAGAGCTACACTGTCTCGCTCTGTCTCTAGCTATAACTCTCTCAGATCCCGAGTCCTTGATGCTGAAAAATCTATTCCTCAAAATTCCCAACGAGTGCTCAATCACTAAATACGTGGCGTGGCATGGTGTGCCTTGCTGCTGCTGCGACTTGCCAGTACTAAACCAGGCCCAAAAAGCTGTAGAAACATAACAAGCATAGGAACGTAGGAACAGGAGGAGGCCATTCAGCCCCTGGAGCCTGTTCCGCCATTCAATGAGTTCACGACTTGCTCCATTTACCCGCCTTGGTTCCGTAACCCTTAATACCCTTGCCTCAGCCATGATCTTATTGAATGGCGGAGCAGGCTCGAGGGGCCTCATGGCCTACTCCTACTCCTAATTCTTGTGCTCTAACAAAAATCCTTCAATCTCAGTTTTTTGAAATTTTCAATTGAGCTAGCCACAATACAAGCCTAGTCTGTGCTACCTCTCCTCATAATTTAATCCTTTTAGCTCTGGTATCATTCTGGTGTATCTGCGCTGCATCCGCTCCAAGGCCAATATATCCTTCCTGATGTGCAGTATCCAGAACTGAATGCAGTTATTCCAGATGGGATCTAACCAGAGCTTTATATATCTGTATCAAACCTCTCACCCCTTTGTATTCCAGCCTTCTTAAACTAGTAGCAGCCAAACTAATACCAATGCTTCACTCCTCAATAATCTGATTTTGAGAAGATGTGCAACTTATGGAGAGAGCAATGAATACGTCGCGAAAATCATAGGCATCACAAACAACCCGAATAGTCGTGGAATCAAATCTTTTTATATTCTGGAAATTTATTTCATTTAATACACTGAGGGATTAACGATAACTACCAGGAACTTAGAGAGACTTGCAATATTTTAGAGCAATATTTCTCCTCAGATGCTCATTTGAGGATAAAGGGGGAGGAAATTATTTGGCTAACTTTCTGTCATCCGTGGCTCAGTGGGTAGCACTCTCGCCTCTGAGTCAGAAGGTCGTGGGTTCAAGTCCCACTCCAGGGACTTGAGCACAAAAGTCTAGGCTGATACTCCAGTGCAATACTTAGGGAGTGCTGCACTGTCGGAGGTGCCGTCTTTCAGATGAGATGTTAAACTGAGGCCCCGTCTGCTCTCTCAGGTGGACGTAAAAGATCCTATGACCACTATTTCGAAGAAGAGCAGGGGAGTTCTCCCGGTGTCCTGGGGCCAATATTTATCCCTTAATCAACATCACAAAAAAACAGATCATCTGGTCATTATCACATTGCTGTTTGTGGGAGCTTGCTGTGTGCAAATTGGTTGCCGCGTTTCCCACATTACAACAGTGACTACACTTCAAAAGTACTTCATTGGCTGTAAAGCGCTTTGGGACGTCCGGTGGTCGTGAAAGCTGCTGTAGAAATGCAGACCTTTCTTTCTTTATCGACTCCTGATTGAAGTCTATCTATTGAGGTCTGACTGAAGTCTATGGTGGCTCTAATAAAGCTTGTGAACCGTCGGAAGCCGAGAAAATGCTTCAGTAACATTCAATGACATCCAGCGTTACAAAACGTCTTACACCGATCGCAGTCGTCTGTTTGTGAAGAGCTAAATGTATTGTGATTTGAACCAGTTCTGACAAAAAAAAATATCAATAAATACAGGCCAGTAAACCCTGTGGGATTGGACTCGTCTCCTCTAAGCTGCATGTACTGTACCAAGGTTCTCAGCCATTTTGAAACATGCCTTGCTGGGTCATGCAGCAGATGTCTTTGACGTGTCGATCCTCTCAGTAACAACGTGTAAAACATTCATTTTAAAAATGCTGCAAGCCTCTCACAATTAGTTCCACTCAGCTGACATAGAAAATAGCTCTCCTGACCTTGAAATACACAAACAGTGACAGGAGGAATAAAAAATGAAGATACAGCACAAAGACTATTAGAAAACCACACTGCCAAGACGCGATTGTTGTCTTTCGAATCAGTGCCAGCGGAAGCCATTTGCCTTGAACTAAATATTTTTTTTCTACTTTTAACTTCCATGGTCTTCTGGAAACTTGCTTTACAACTGCACACGTCGGAAGAAAGGCGACAGAAATTATTTATTAAAATGAAGAAGTTACTGTACAAATGCACCGAAAGGTCAGGTTCTGAATAAATTAATCTTGTACATACCTGCGTTTTGATTAAAAATTGAAATACTTTCTGTAACCCACAGAGCCTCTGAAGTGCTCATAAACATTTAAGGAGCTGCAGTGGAGAAAAAAAGTAATGTTGATCATACTTTATGCGGCTGCAAGCTCACTCTCCGAGCGTGCCACAGTATTACATCAAATTTACAGCACAGAAACAGGCCATTCGGCCCAACTGGTCCGCGCCGGTGTTTTTTAAAAATTTGTTTTCATGTGATGTGGGCGTCGCTGGCAAGGCCAGCATTTATTACCCATCCCTAGTTGCCCTTGAGAAGGTGGTGGTGAGCCGCCTTCTTGAACCGCTGCAGTCCGTGTGGTGAAGGTGCTCTCACAGTGCTGTTAGGGAGGGAGTTCCAAGATTTTGACCCAGCAACGATGAAGGAACGGCCGATATACTTCTAAGTCAGGATGGTGTGTCTGACTTGGAGGGGAACTTGGAGGTGGTGGTGTTCCCATGCGCCTGCTGTCCTTATCCTTCTAGGTGGAAGAGGTCGCGGGTTTAGGAGGTGCTGCCGAAGAAGCCTTGGCGAGTTGCTGCAGTGCATCTTGTAGATGGTACACACTGCAGCCACGGTACGCCGGTGGTGGAGGGAGTGAATGTTTAAGGTGGTGGATGGGGTGCCAATCAAGCGGGTTGCTTTGTCCTGGATGGTGTCGAGCTTCTTGAGTTTTGTTGCAGCTGCACTCATCCAGGCAAGTGAAGAGTATTCCATCACACTCCTTACTTGTGCCTTGTAGATCTTAGAAAGGCTTTGGGGAGTCAGGAGGTGAGACACTCGCCCAGAATACCTAGCCTCTGACCTGCTCTTGTTGCCACAGTATTTATGTGGCTGGTCCAGTTAAGTTTCTGGTCAATGGTAACCCCCAGGATGTTGATGGTGGGGGATTCGGCGATGGTAATGCCATTGAATGTCAAGGGGCGGTGTTTAGACTCTCGCTTGTTTATGCTGCACACGAGCCTCCTCCCAGCCCTCTTCATCTCACCCTCTCAGCATAACCTTCTATTCCTTTCATGTACTTACCTATCTTCCCCTTAAATGCATCGACGCGATTCGCTTCAACCACTCCCTGTGGTAGCGAGTTCCACATTCTCACCACTCTCTGGATAAAGAAGTTTCTCCTGAATTCCCTATTGGATTTATTGGTGACTATCTGATATTTATGGCCCTTGGTTCTGGTCTCCCCCACAGGTGGAAACATCTTCTCTACGTCTACCCTATCAAACTCCTCCAAAATTTTAAAGACCTCATCAGGTCACCCCTCAGCCTTCTCTTTTCTAGAGAAAAGAGCCCCAACCTGTTCAATCTTTCCTGATAGTGATAACCTCTCAGCTCTGGAATCATCCTTGTGAATCTTTTTTGCACTTTCTCCAGGGCCTCTATATCCTTTTTGTAATATGGAGACCAGAACTGTGCACCGTACTCTAAGTGTGGCCTAACCAAGGTTCGATACAGCTTTAGCATGACTTCTCTGCTTTTCAATTCTATCCCTCTAGAAATGAACATATCAATGATATTTTAGAAACATACATAGAAAAATAAGAGCAGGAGTAGGCTATTCAGCCCTTTGAGCCTGCTCCTCCATTCAATATAATCATGAGAAGTCGCACAACACCAGGTTATAGTCCAACAGATTTATTTAATTTTACAAGCTTTCGGAGCAGTTCGCTCCTTCATCAGGTAAGTTTAGCAGTATAATCATGGCTGATCCTCTATCTCAATACCATATTCCCGCTCTCTCCCCATACCCCTTGATGCCTTTTGTGTCTAGAAATCTATCTATCTCCTTCTTAAATATATTCAGTGACTTGGCCTCCACAGCCTTCTGTGGTAGAGAATTCCACAGGTTCACCACCCTCTGAGTGAAGAAATTTCTCCTCATCTCAGTCCTAAATGTCCTACCCCGTATCCTGAGACTGTAACCCCTCGTTCTAGACGCACCCAGCCAGGGGAAACATCCTCCCTGCATCCAGTCTGTCTAGCCCTGTCAGAATTTTATATGTTTCAATGAGATCCCCTCTCATTCTTCTAAACTCTAGTGAATACAGGCCTAGTCTATTTATTTATTTATTTATTTATTTAATTCATTTAAATAAATTAATAATTTATTTATCAAATTGCCAGTATGGGAAGTTTATCAGGAAGTATCTAAGTCTAAAACATTCAGACTATTAAAAAAAGGCCAGGTTTTGCTGTAGCCGGGTATCTGACAGCCTCTGCCATTAGTTAGACTTGCACCCTTCAGCTTAGGATATTTTTTGCCCACTAAGTTGCTGAAAGCGCGAGCTGATAACGGAGCAGCGAGGGGAAACACGGGGCATCTGGGACCTGAGCGAGCAGGGAAAGCAACAGGGTATCTCCTCAACCAATGAGATTGAAGGACTGGGAAATAAACAGCGGAAGGACTGAGAATGAGGGTGGATTAGAGTGGGTGAGTTCAGGTAGAGGAGGAGAAATAAAGAGAGGGCAAGAAAGATTGGATTAAGAGAGAGAAGAAAAGAGACAGAAACGAAAAGTAAGAAAAGAAATTAAAATGTAAATTTAATTTTTTTAAATCTCCTAAAACAATTCACAACCTGAAGGGATGAGACTCCACACTTACAATAGTGAATTTTCGGTGCCACAGAGGTTGATTGGCTGTCGTTAACACTTGATCGCACCGTTAAAAGGATACTTGTAATTACCAGCCCCAAATATCTGCGGCAAGTTTAGTTCCTATCTACTGCGCAAATACAGCAACCTCACAGCGTTCAATGCCTCTCGATGGTGAGCCAGACATCAAGATGCCATTTTCGCGGCGCTCGGACAGCAACATTTGGATAGTCACGTTGAATCGCGCATCTGCCCCTCGTCTGACGTCGCTGCGGCTTTTGCACGTAAATAACGGCAAGCGCCGTTAGCCTCCCCGTTATATTGACAGCAAAATCTGGGCCATCATCAAATCAACTGTCAAATAATCCATTGCAGCATGAAAGGAATATTCAGACTGCATGTACGTGAACAATGTTTGAGGTAGGAAAACCGTACTGAATTTAGAAAAAAAAATGATGTAAATCTAAGTGGACTGCTCTTCATGTTGTACCAGTAGCTTCTTTCACAGTGTTTGCCATATCTAATGAGCCTGTCTCTCCACTAGCTCAGACCACATCCATCAATCATGTCATGGCTTGCCTCTAAATCAGACCCAGGCATTTGTTTTTGTCAACCACATGAGAGCTGGAGGACATGAGAACCGGCAAATCATAATTTACCTGTTTCGGACGGGTGGGATAGCATATATCTTTTCTCAAAGTTTAACGAAAATGTTTGCAATCTTTACATTAATCCAGCAGTATCTGTAGAAGACATTACAACTTGATTTTCAATCATTGAGAGTGAAGTATTTCACAGCAACCCCTTTACACCATACACTTAATATCATTTTATAATCAGCACTCAAATTGGCTGCTTTTTTTAACTCAATGCTGCCACGTTGCCTACATTATAACAGTGACTACACTTCAAAGGTGCTTCATCGTCTGTAAAGTGCGTTGGGACGTCCTGAGGTTGTGAAAAGCAGAGCATTTTTTAAATGGTGAGAGATTGGGAAACGTTGGTGTTCAGAGGGACCTGGGTGTCCTTGTACACGAATCACTGAAAGTTAACATGCAGGTACAGCAAGCAATTAGGAAAGCAAATGGCATGTTGGCCTTTATTACAAGAGGATTTGAGTACAAGAGTAAAGACGTCTTACTGCAATTATATAGGGCCCTGGTGAGACCACCCCTGGAGTATTGTGTACAGTTTTGGTCTCCTTACCTAAGGAAGGATATACTTGCCATAGAGGGAGTGCAACGAAGGTTCACCAGACTGGTTCAAAAATCTATCGATCTCTGTCTTGAATATACTCAACGACTGAGCCTCCACAGCCCTCTGGGGTTCCTAGGATGGGGGGATTGTCCTATGAGGAGGGATTGAGTAGACTAGGCCTGTAATTGAGTAGACTAGGCCTATAATCTCTGGAGTTTCGAAGAATGAGAGGTGATCTCATTGAAACATACAAAATTCTTACAGGGCTCGACAGGGTAGATGCAGGGAGGATGTTTCCCCTGGCTGGGGAGTCTAGAACCAGGGGTCACAGTCTCAGAATAAGGGGTCGGCCATTTAAGACTGAGATGAGGAGACATTTCTTCACTCAGAGGGTGGTGAATCTTTGGAATTCTCTACCCCAGAGGGCTGTGGAGGCTCAGACATTGAGTATATTCAAGAAAGAGATCGATAGATTTTTGAATATTAAGGAAATCAAGGGATACGGGGATAGTGCAGCAAAGTGGAGGTGAGGTAGAAGATCAGCCATGATCTTATTGAATGGCGGAGCAGGCTCGAGGGGCCAAATGGCCTAATCCTGCTCCTATTTCTTATGTTCTTATGTTCTTATGAAAGGCGCTATAGAAATGCAAGTCTTTCTTTCAAAGTTTGCCTTGCACCATCATCCCTGTTGTCATTTAATCTCTCCTGCCTTCCACCCTATCACAGACCTTCCCTTTTGTTCTTTCCTCCCCTCCCCCCTTTCCCTGCTCCCTGCACCCGGTTAAAACCTGTTCCATCTCTTAACTTTTTCCAGTTCTGACGAAGGGTCACAGACCTGAGACGTTGACCCTGTTTCTTTCTCCACAGCTGCTGCTGAATGTTTCCAACACTTTCTGCTTTTATTTCAGACTTCCAGCATCCACAGTATTTTGCTTTTTATTTCTAATACGATCCCCCTCTCCTGAATTGTGTGCTTCGTTCAGTTTGACGACGGTTTAAATTTTTTTCGCAGCAAAAATGCGGCCAAGTAAAGATTAGCATTTTCTCTTCGCTTCAAAAATAATGATTGTTGAGAGCTTGGATGAGTAATTACACTGAAACATTTATCACAGATGGCGGTCCAGTAACTCAAGTGGAGCAGCGCACAATCTCCAGACAGAAGTTCCCACATTCAAGTCTCAGGATATGTTGGCAGTTAACCTCCATCACCTCCACTCAGCAAATCTTCTATAAATTCTCAGCTAGCCATCTCTTCAGTGCCACTCGGATCTACCTCATGGACGAGGTAGTTATGCTAAACCTTTATAAATCACCAGCTGGAGTATTGTGACCAATTCTGGGCAGCGCACTTTAGGAAGGATGTCAAGGCCTTGGATAGGGTGCAGAGGAAGATTTACTAGAATGGTGCCAGGGATGAGGGATTTCAGTTATGTGGAGAGAGTAGAAAAGCTGAGATTGTTTTCCTTAGAGCAGAGAAGGTTAAGGGGAGATTTGATAGAGGTGTTCAAAAGCATGAAGGGTTTTGATCGAGTAAATAAGGAGAAACTGTCTCCAGTGGCAGGAGGGTCGGTCATTAGAGGACACAGATTTAAAATAATTGGTAAAAGAACCAGAGGGGCGATGAGGAGAAATATTTTTTAATGCAACGAGTTGTTATCGTCTGGAATGCTCTGCCTGAAAGGGCGGTGGAAGCAGATTCAATAGTAACTTTCAAAAGAGAATTGGATAGATACCTGAAGCTGAAAAAAAATTGCAGGGAAAAGAGCAGGGGGGAGTGGGACCAATTGGATCGCTCTTTCAGAGAGCTGGCAGAGGCAGGATGGGCCGAATGGCCTCCTTCTGCGCCGTATGATTCTATAATTCTATCACTGCATTGTCTACCTCGCCTCACCTGAAATGCATCTCGCTGTAGACCGATTAAGGAACTATCTCTATGAGGTGGATCACAGAGGACTCAGCAGTCTGGGATGTTCTGTTAGTCTGACCAGAGATGAGATATGTTGGTTAGCAGGTTTCTAAGGATAAGGGGCAAGCCATTTAGGACTGAGATGAGGAGGAATTTCTTCACCCAGAGAGTGGTGAACCTGTGGAATTCTCTACCACAGAAGGCAGTTGAGGCCAATTCATCAAATATATTCAAGAAGGAGATAGATATATTTCTTAAGGCTAAAGGGATCAAGGGATATGGGGAGAAAGCAGGGACAGGGTACTGAATTTGGATGATCAGCCATGATCGCATTGAATGGCGGAGCAGGCTCGAGGGGCTGAATGGCCTACTCCTGCTCCTATCTTCTATGCTTCTATGCTTCAGAAGGACAAGGAAAGGAAGCAATGATTGCAGATGCAATTCAAAATCAAGTCCATAACCTGTTGAAAGTGATTCCTGTCTGCCGCTATGAAGAACATCGGGAACAGGAGTAGGCCATTCAGCCTCTCGAGCCTGTTCCGCCAATCAATGAGATCATGGCTGATCTGTATCTTAACTCCATCTGCCCGCCTTGGCACCATATCCTTTTATACCCTTGTCTAGCAATCTACGATCACAGGTTTGAAATTATTAATTGAGCGAGCATCTACTGCTTTTTGTGGGAGAGAGTTCCACCATTCTACCAGTGTGTCAATATACTTGGAAGAAACTGTTGATGCAAAGCTTTGTCATGAGATTATCTAATAGTATGTTTTATTCAGAGACTATAGCATTTCACAACAGGAGAGATTTAATCACCATTAACCCACCCACTGAGGAAAAAGCCAAGAAAAACGATACAGAGTCCAGTTATCTTTTTATCACTCAGAAACCTCGAGACAGTGAAGCTGTATTATAAGAGTATTCTAGTCTCCTCACAAATATTCTTATAGCAGAGTGCCACTGTCACATAAGTTGATTTCACAGGTATTCCAGATATTCACTTTTATTCACAATTTATGCCACTTTGTTGCAAGTTCCTGTAATGGACAAATAGGCCTGTTGTAGAGTTTAGAATAATCATTTTAAGTGGTTCAATGCCCCTTCTCTTTGTTGCATGTGCTTCATTGTTTTTAGCTGTGTGCTTTTTGAAGTCATATATTTATTGAATGGGAATGATAAAATTAATGCAGACACACATATATTTCCAATTTTCGTGTCATCTGCAAACTTAGAAATATTGCCCCTATACCCAAGCCCATGTCATTTATATACATCAAAAAGAGCAGTGGTCCTAATACTGACCCCTGGGGGACACCACTGCACAATTCCCTCCAGTCTGAATAACAACCATTCACCACTAATCTCTGCTTTCTGTCTCTTAGTCAATTTCGTATCCACACTGCCGCTGTCCCTTTAATCCCATGAGCTTCAACTGTGCTAATGTCTATTATGTGACACTTTATCAAACAGCTTTTGAAAGTCCATATACACAACATCAACTGCACATACCTTCATCAACCCTTTCCATTATTGCATTGAAGGACTCAATCTAGTTGGTCAGACTCGACTGCCTTTAATAAATCTGTGATGGCTGTCATTGATTAACCCACGAAATATTGTGGCCAGAGCCTCTGCCATTTCCACCCTTACTTCCCTCACCAACCTAGGATGCATCCCATCCGGAGCGGGTGACTTTTCTACTTTGAGCGCTGCCAACCTTTTTAAGCACCTCCTCTTTATCAATTTTTATCCTATTCAATTTCTCAACCCGCTCCTCTTTGACTGTGACATTGGCAGCATCCTCTTCTTTTGTGAAGACACTGTAAATACAACAAACAGTGTGACATTGATTCATGCAGACCTGAAGGTCCCAGTTTCAATCACGAGTCTGAGTTACCTCAGTTGGGGTGGTGATAGGGAAGATACCTTTGTCCTGAACATCCTTAGGCTAGGGTGGGGAATTTCAACTCGAGTCCCCAGTCCTCATCACTGACCAGTGACTACTACAGGAATGTAGGTGTGTATACACTGCTACTTTTGTCGGATGGGAAAAGTTTATAATGGGGGAGGGGGGCTCTAGTTTGGCGATCCAGTCGATGGCCTCCTGAGATGCCGAGTGGGGAAATGAGGTGCCTCCCGCAACAGATCTCAGTGGGCAGGTTGATGTGATGTGTTCCGTGGTCTGGGACTCATGGCCACAGTCGCACTTCGGGTCGTCCCTCATCTTCCACTTGTTGAGCAGGTGGCCGCAGCGTCCGTGCCCTGTGCGGATTGGGTCGAGCGCCATCCACTGTCTTCGAGGGAGGTCAAAGGCAGGGACCACTGCTGTTGGATCAGTGATGAGGTGTCGGTTCTTTATGTTGCAGGCGTCACACGATTCTGTCCATCTGGATAGTGGGTCGATACCAGCTGCGTGAATATTGGCTGCTGTTTCCCAGAGTGGCCGGCGCGATTTGAAGCGCTTTCGTGGTGTGTGTATATGACCTTCAGGATCAGGCAGGAGTACAATCCCTCCCGTGGTCAATAGCCTGATGCCACTCACTCTCTAGAATCATAGAATGGTTGCAGCACAGAAGGAGGTCAATCGGTCCGTCGAGCCCGTGCCGGCTCTCTGCAAGAGCACTTCAGCTAGTCCCACTCCCCCGCCCTTTCCCTGTAGCCCTGCAAATATTTTTCCTTCAGGTACTTATCCAGTTCCCGATTGAATCTGCCTCCACACCCTTTCAAGCAGTGCATTCCAGATCCTAAGCACTCGCTGCGTAAAAATGTTTTTCCTCATGTCGCCTTTGGTTCTTCTGCCAATCACATTAAATCTGTGTCCTCTGGTTCTCGACCCTTTCGCCAATGGGAACAGCTTTTCTCTTTCTACTCTGTCCAGACCCCTCATGATTTTGAACACCTCTATCAAATCTCCTCTCAATCTTCTCTGCTCTAAGGAGAACAACCCCAGCTTCTCCTGTCTATCCATGTAACTGAAGTCCCTCATCCCTGGAACCATTCTTTTAATCTTTTCTGCACCCTCTCTAAGGCCCTCAAATCCTTCCTAAAGTGTGGTGCCCAGAATTGGACACAATACTCCAGTTGAGGCCGAACCAGTGTTTTATAAAGGGTCATCATAGCTTCCTTGCTTTTGTACTCTATGCTTCTATTTATGAAGCCCAGGATCGATGCTTTTTTAACCACTATCTCAACCTGCCCTGCCACCTTCAACGATTTGTGCACACATACCCCCAGGTCTCTCTGTTCCTGCACCCCCTTTAGGATTGTACCATTTAGTTTATATTGCCTCTCCTCGTTCTTCCTACCAAAATGTATCACTTCACACTCTAGGTTCACACAGGAACAATTGCCAGTTGGGCAAGGGAGCTGAGGTTGGCTGCCCGTGGAACCAACCAATGTAAAAGAATATAGACTCCACCAGGAAGAAATGTGACTAAAAAACGTCAACAAAAAAAAAAATGAGTGGATGAGAAGGTTCTTTCGAAGTGCTCCAAATTGAGGTTTTACTTGTGCCTCTAGATTTTCTAAGTTGGGAACAATTTACAACTTACACCCTCGCCTCTGAGTCAGAAGGTTGTGGGTTCATAGTCCCACTCCAGAGACTTGAGCACATAAAGCTAGGCTGACACTTCAGTGCAGTGCTGAGGGAGTGCTGCACTGTCAGAGGTGCCGTCTTTCAGATGAGACATTAAACCGAGGCCCTGTCTGCCCTCTCAGGTGGACGTAAAAGATCCCATGGCACTATTTCAAAGAAGAGCTGGGGGAGTTATTACCCGATGTCCTGGCCAATATTTATCCCTCAATCAACATCACCAAAAGCAGATGATCTGGTCATTATCACATTGCTGTTTGTGGGAGCTTGCTGTGCGCAAATTGGCTGCTGCGTTTCCTACATTACAACAGTGACTGCACTTCAAAAAAGTACCTCATTGGCTGTAAAGCGCTTTGAGACGTCCGGTGGTCGTGAAAGGCGCCGTAGAAATGCGAGTCTTTCTTTCTTTACTTTGAAAAATTTATAGCTTTAGTCATTCACAAAATGTGTCTCAGGTACATTGAGAAAATGTGAGTGCGGCAGTAGATGCCCTTGTAAATAGTTAATAAATTGTTTGTAATCAAATATGTCAGGAGTTGTCGGTCTGTGGTCTTAGGAGTGCTGCTCAGCTTTGCCATTGTCTGTTTAGGCTTCTGACGGTTTAATTTACAGCAGCAGCCTTAAGAGCAGTAATACGGAGACTATTAAAATGCAATGCACAGCACGGCGAACTGAAGAGGAGTCTTGGCATAAAATGCGACAATGCGATATTTCAGGTTAATTCAAACGAATGGGAAGCCAGTCAGTGTGAGAGATCCGATATTATATATGCGGGCAGCATAATTCAGCTTCCAAATGACAATCAGGAGAACACTTTGTAAAACTATTAGTAATTATAGAAGGCAAGCATAAAGTAACCCAAGGTCGGTCATGTTTTAAATCATTGCTTTCTAAGAGGTTTGTCCTTGAGAAAGGATTTTCTTTCCAGCTCACTGTAGATTCCTGGAGAATCTCTTTCATAGGTAAAATATCATACAGTGTCAGGCACCTACCAGTCTTTATGAGGCCTGTGTTTTGACATTCGTTTAATTTCGCAAATGATACCGGGCAGCTTGGCAAAATCCCCCAGAAGCTGCTTAACTTGATGGTGAATCTAATTGAAGCTGTCATTCCCCTCTACCTATTCAAACATTTGTTTTAATGATTCTAGCAATAAGAGCAGAGGTCCCATTTAGTGCGGAGCTCCATGAGTTTTTCATGAGGAAAATGTGCAGTCATAACCTAGCTGTTAACCAAGATGGAACTTCGCATAACTAATATATGCATGGAGTGGCTTTGTTTTCAGGTTTTATTATTCAAAGAACAAATCTGTATGATTGCCGCAAGTGGGAATACATTTGTTTCACAGTTTTTAACAATAAGGGCTTGTCGCTGTAGCAAAACAGTACAAGTTCATTTTTATATTTTTTGGAATCGTATTGTTGTTAAGAGCTTTAATTTTTTTTTAAATTGGGAATTGATGATATGTCCTCAGCCTATTAAACCACCTTTTCTTTACATTTTGCTAACTGAAAGCATATAAGTATAACCTTACTTGTCACAAAATGAGTTCATAGAACGATACAGCACAGAAGGAGCCATTCGGCCCATCGTGCCTGTGCCGGCTCTATGGTTGAGTTGTCTAATTAGCCCCACTCCCCCCTGCTCTGTGCCCATAGCCCTGAAAATATTTCCCATTCTTTTCTTTTTACTTGTACACAGTAGTTGGTAAGAATATCCAATACAGTAACACATGAGTATATAAAATATTTGAATTGTTTTCAAACATAAAACATCTGTTCCATTGTAAGGTAGCCTTTGTGACCGAATGCCTGGTCATGTTGGATTTTATCAGATTCAAGTTGAATTGAACTGGAGACGAGTGTTTGGGGCAGAAAAGTAATTGCCAAACTACTTTGCAGCCGGTAAATATATTTTACATTCCGTAAATAAAGTTTTGAATTCTTTACTTGAAGACAACATTACTGGCCCGATTGGATTGGACTTGGAATCGAGGATGCGCAAGAGGCCAGAATTGGTGGAGCACGGAGATCTCAGAGGGTTGTAGGGCTGGAGGAGGCAACAGAGATAAGAACATAAGAAATAGGAGCAGGAGTCGGCCATTCGGCCCTTCGAGCCTGCTCCGACATTCAATAAGAGCATTTCTCGCCCGATCCTCATATCCTTGATTCCCTTAGTATCCAACAATCTATCGATCTCTGTCTTCAGTATACTCAATGACTGAGCATCCACAGCCCCCCGGGGTAGAGAATTCCAAAGATTCACAACCCTTTGCGTGAAGAAATTTTTCCTCTTCTCAGTCGTAAATGACCGACCCCTTATTCTGAGACTATGGGGGAAAAAGTCAGTTGGTTAGCGCCTCCAGTTAGCGCCTGGAGGTGGCGCTAATGGGGCACTGATGCAGTAGCGCTGGGGCAAGGCAAACCCAGCAACGCACGGCAAATCCGCCCCCCCACCCCTCCGTAGCGCAGCCGCTACGAGTTGCCGCCGGAGATCTCAGAGTCAGGCAGATCGTGACATCAGTGAGCGTGCAACGCTCACTGGGCGCCCGATCTGCAAAATTCATTGTCACCCCCTGCCTTACCGCCTCGTCCCAACAGCGACAGGAAGAGGAGGCGTCAAGCAGGTGGATGCCGGCTCCAGGGGCGCTACTTAAAGGGTTCATGAGCAATGCTTCGCAGCTGTCAGGTTAGTGCTGTTTCACTGCTTCATTGTCAGTTTGACATTGTGCAACAGTTTAATTCAATCATTTAAAGGTTGTTTAGTATCAGGAGTGTTGTGGCTACTAATAATTAGTTATATTTATTCTCACAACATATCAAAGTGCTACACTTGGTTACATTAATGGGGGCTGTAACTGGCAGTCGACCTCGCCTGCCAGGATCTACGGCGGAGGGAGCGAGAAAGATTGGAACATTTGGCCAGAGGGAGGAGGATGGCCATCAGGGCTTTCAACAGGAGGCCTTACCCTCCAAGGGTATTCTGAGAGCACTTCTCCTATCTCCAATTAAGCGAGGAGCAGTGTATTAGAAGGCTCCGCTTCACCAAGGAGTTGGTCACCGAACTCTGCCACCTCCTGCAACCAGACCTCGAGCCTCAGACCAGGGCGATCACGGCTCTCTCAGTGGCAGTCAAGGTCACCGTGGCCCTCAATTTCTTCACCAGCAGATCCTTCCAGTCTGCAACAGGACATATAGCGAGCATCTCGCAGTTTACCGTCCATCGCTGCATCTGGGAGGTCACAGAGGCTCGATACAGTAGGAGAAGGGACTACATTTTCTTCCCCATCACCAGAGAGAAGCAGGACGAACATGCATGTGGCTTTGCCAGGATAGCGGGCTTCCCCATGGGGCAGGGCACCACTGACTGCACCCACGTGGCTTTGCGGGCACCGCATAACAATCCTGAGATCTTCCATAACCGCAAAGGCTACCACTCACTTAATGTACAGTTGGTGTGTGACCACAGACAGTGAATCCTCACTATGAATGCCCGCTATCCTGGCAGCAGCCACAATGCCTTCATCCTGTGCCAGACCGGTGTACCAGCACTCTTCCAGCCGCCACATCAAGCTCGCGGCTGGCTGGTCGGAGACAAGGGCTATCCGCTCGCCACCTGGCTCACGACTGCCCTCCGCAACCCCAACACTTCTACCGAGCACTCATATAATGAGAGCCATGCTACCACCAGGAACATCATTGAGCAGACCATCAGGGTGCTCAAGCAACGGTTCCGCTGCCTTGACCACTCGGGAGAAGCCCTCCAGTACTCACCGGAGCGGGTGTCCCATTTTGTTGTGGTCTGCAGCATGCTCCACAACTTGGCCATCATGAGGGCCCAGCCCTTGCCAGCAGGGATTGCGGGATGACCGCAGGAGGAGGAAGAAGGAGAGAAGGAGGAAGAGGAGGATGAGGAGGAAGAGGAAAACGATGAGGAGGAGGAGGAGGAACAGGAGCGAGGGAGGAGGCAGCCACTGAATCGGCCTTCCATAAGGGCGGTCGTGACAGCCTCATCAGACTGCGGTTCGAATGAATTAAACCCCAGATCCCCATTGTTCACCACATCCCCAATCTTCCATCCCTGTCGCAGGCCATATCACAGCACAAAGTTGAAATGAGAGACACCACAAAATAATCCAAACTGAATTAATAAATTTATCAATAATCAGTGAACACATATTTACAACAACAATATTAGCTCTGCACCCTTGTACAATCCCTTAGTGCCTCTCGTTACTGTGCCTTTGCCTACTGTAGTGCTCCTACGAAGTGTTGGCCCAGTGGCTGCAGCAGGGCTGGTGGAAGGCTGCTGAGTGTCTGTGTGGGAGACTTCAGATGGCCTTGCAGGACGCCCTCGACCAGCTCTGGGCCTAGAAGTCCCTGCTGCAGACTGCACCACCTCAGCATGGGCGGCAGCAGTCTGGGCTGGCTGGATGACAGGCAGCGACAAGGACAATGGCTGAGTGCCAGTGGTGGGATCAGGAATGCTGTCATCCTGAGAGAGGACAGCAGCTTCCTGCTACACTGACCCACTGCCACTCCCCCGGGGCAGCACCTCAGCATCCCGAGTAATCTGTTGGAGCACAGATTGCTGGCCTGCTGCAGTCACCGTGAGAGCCCCGGTCGACGGTGGTAGACCCAGCCACGATGGCAGCAGTCAGAACTTGCGTTGCATCAAGCTGAGACTGCATTGAGAGCAGTCTGAGTTTGAATGCCACCAATCAACATCACTAAAACAGACGATTTGTTGCAGTTTGTGGGAGCTTGCTGTGCGCAAATTGGCTGCCGCGTTTCCCACATTACAACAGTGACTACACTTCAAAAGTACTTCATTGGCTGTAAAGCGCGTTTGGACATCCTGAGAAAGAAAGACTTGCATTTATATAGTGCCTTTCACGACCACCGGACGTCTCAAAGCGCTTTACAGCCTTCTCTTCTTCTTAGGCAGTCCCTCGGAACCGAGGATGACTTGCTTCCACATTAAAAATGAGTTCTCAGGTGACTGATGAGTCCAATGCGGGACCTACAGTCTCTGTCACAGGTGGGGCAGACGGTGGTTGAAGGGGCGGGTGGGTGGGGTGCTTGGGTTGACGTGCGCTCCTTCCGCTGTTTGCGCTTGGCTTGCGCTTGCTCCCGGCGAAGTGACTCGAGATGTTCGGCGCCTTCCCGAATGCTTCTCCTCCACTTCGTGCGGTCTTTCAGCCAGGGATTCCCAGGTGTCAGTGGGGATGTTGCACTTTTTCAAGGAGGCTTTGAGGGTGTCCTTGAAGAGTTTCCTCTGACCACCTGGGGCTCTCTTGCCGTGCCGGAGCTCAGAGTAGAGCGCTTGTTTTGGGAGTCTCATATCGGGCATGTGGACGATGTGACCCGTCCATCGGTGTTGATCGAGACTGGTCAAAGCTTCGATGCTGGGGATGTTGGCCTGAGCGAGAACACTGACGTTGGTGCGCCTATCCTGCCAATGGATTTTCAGGGTCTTGCGGAGGCAGCATTGGTGGTACCACTCCAGTGCTTTGAGGTGTCTGCTGTACATGGTCCATGTCTCTGAGGCATACAGCAGGGCGGGTATCACTGCTGCTCTGTAGACCATGAGCTTAGTGCCGGGTTTGAGGTCCTGGTCTTCAAACACTCTCTTCCTCAGGCGACCGAAGGCTGCACTGGCACACTGAAGGCGGTGTTGGGCTTCGTCATCGACGTCTGCCCTTGTTGACAGTAGGCTCCCGAGGTATGGAAAGTGGTCCATGTTATCTAAGGCCTTGTCGTGGATTTTGATAATCGGGGGGCAGTACTGTGTGGCAGGGGCAGGTTGGTAGAGGACCTTTGTCTTACGGATGTTTAGTGTAAGGCCCATGCTCTCGTACGCTTTGGTGAAGGTGTTGATGATGGTTTGGAGTTCGACCTCCGAGTGAGCGCAGACGCAAGCGTCGTCTGCATACTGTAATTCGACGACAGAGGATGGGATGACCTTGGATCTGGACTGGAGGCGACGGAGGTTGAACGGTTTCCCCGTTTGTTCTGTAAATTAGCTCCACTCCAGCGGGGAACTTACTGAGGGTGAGATGGAGCATTGCAGCAAGGAAGATCGAGAAGAGCGTTGGTGCGATGACACAGCCTTGTTTGACCCCGGTCCGTACATGACCATGGCATACAGCCAATGAGGTCATGAAAGGCGCTATATAAATGCAGGTCTTTCTTTCTTGTTGTATACTTTTAAGACAAATTCTGCATTGCACTCCATTTTATAATTGAGGTCTATAAAGGTGCCTGATACGAGGCAAATCTGAAAGTGGTTATTTTAAACAAAATTGATTTTTGTTGAGACAGTCAAGCACAATCAAGATTGATTCACTGGCATAAGTTGGCTCTTCAATTCCAAGTATGAAAAGTAATTGACAAATTAATACAAATTGTTCTGCATTTACAGGTCCCCAGTAAAAGAACATAACACAACAAAGAAAAATGTATTCCACCATTCAAAATGTGAAGCCCTTTGCAATAAGTACACAGTCATTATCCAGCAACGTGACCCCAACAAACTTTGGAGCTTTATTTTTCTACAGTCCGAAAGGCAATCTATCCTTTTCATATTGTGTTGCCTTTGAAATTCAATTTAAAACCCACGCAGTTTAGCTGAGAAAATCTCTTTGGTGAGAATATACAAATGGGAAACATGTTTTTGGTGTCAAAGTTTAAAATTTAATTCTGAACATTTGTTATTCCTTAAGTGTAGCTAGTCCTAATTACAACAAAGAATGGGCGAAAATTGATAATTCCCTCACATCTGGTTCGCTGTGCTCAGGACCAACTCCTTCATTAGTGAAGATTAGCAGGTATTGTCATCCTAAAATTAATGCTAATACTGACTGGGGAAAAAAACACACCGCGTTTTTGACTTTCAGTATG